>CM059439.1:21051248-21509718 GCA_030390025.1 Squalus acanthias
CACTCAGTCACACACAGTCACACACACTCACACACAGTCACACACACACACTCACACTCACACACAGTCACACACACACACACACTCACACACACAGTCACACACACACACACACACTCACACTCACACACACACTCACACAGTCACTCACACACACACACACTCACACAGTCACACACAGTCACACACACAGTCACACACACACTCACACTCACACACACACACTCACACTCACACACTCACACTCACACACTCACACACACACACACACTCACACAGTCACTCACACAGTCACTCACACACACACACACTCACACACACACACATTTAAACCCACCCTGCCCGACGGGAAGTGGGCAGCTGCACATTCAAAATGCCCTCCAAGAAAACTTACCGGCCTGTTCCCACTTCAGGACCAACTTACTCCATATTTGTATTTCCTCACACCAGGCAACATCCTGGTGAATCTGCTGTGTCTTCTCTATTGGCTCAACATACATCCAAAGCATGGAGCCCAAAACTGCACCCAGTGCTCCAACTGTGGTCTCCCCAAGGTTTTATACAGATTCACCATTATATCTCGATTACTATATTCTACACCTCTTGCCATCAAACCCAGTATTCCATTAGATTTTTATGGCCTCACCCACTCGTGGGTGAAAGACATGAGTACCTGGTCCAAATATAGGGCAATTTGAGTCAACTCTTACAGAAGTTAACTCACACTGACTCACAAGAAGGGTTTTGATAGAATAATTAGAGAGAAACGGTTTCCACTGGCAGGAGAATATTTTCTACGCAGCGGGCTGTTATGATCTGGAATACCCTGCCTGAAAGGGTGGTGGAAGCAGATTCAATAGTAAATTTTTAAAGGGAATTGGATAAACAATTGAAGAGGGAAAAAATGCAGGACTATGGGGAAAGAGCTTGGGAGTGGGGCTCGTTGACTAGCTCTGCCAAAGAGCCAGCACTGGCACGATGGACCGAATGGCCTCCTTCTGTGCTGTATCATTCTGTAATTCTAAGTAAGACACTCAGATCACTTAAGGGAGTGAGTGATGCCACTGAATTCGAGAAGATATTTATACCAAACCTGAGTTTGTAACATTCCTTAATCCAATTTTTCTCTGCTACTTATCTAGTTTGCAACTGTTATTAATTTTGATGCTTGGGAGGAAGGGGAATCCTTTAACTCTCCAATATTCTACTTTTATTTATGCATGTACATCTGCTTATAGAACACCCCTTTCCCTAACACGTTCACCTATATCCAGAGCCTGAAGTTAACTACTAAGAATTTGTAGTCTAATTCATACATTTAGAGGCAACGTCATTTGAGACCTTTTCACAAAACAACGAAAGGTACATTTCAATCCCACGTAAATGGTAACCTTATTAGAAAAGGATGCTGCCTACGACAGCGCTCCTGTCAGGCTGTGTTAATGCTGTCTCTTCCCTCCCTGTGCAATACTTACTAGAAGAGTGAGGTGGCTTGAAAGATGCCACTGTTACAGTCACTGCTGCTCACCAGTAAATTGACAGATTCGATCAGATCGATGAACACTTCATTCTTTCTGTATTTTATACCCTCTGATCTCCAGGACACTGCGTTTGTGAGGGTAGCAGGGGGGCGCGGTGCTCCAATTTCCAGCTTGTGACCCTGCTGGATGATGTACCTGAAAATCAAGGGTTAAAAATAAAAAGAGTCCATTAAATGATCAGTGGAATTCTCCCAAAGTAGAATAAAGACGCATTTCGTCACTACAACTTGGCACGTTTTAGTAACACAGCAACACACTTAAACTTACAACACCTGGCATAGGTGTCATATAGGGTATAGTTACTGAACTAGTAATCCAGAGGCCTGGACTTATAATTCAGAGAACGGGAGTTCAACTCATGCACCCTGGCAGTTTGAGAATTTTAATTCATTTTTAAAAATCTGGAAATAAAAAGCTGGGAGCAGTAAAATTGGCCATGAAGCTGTTGGATTGTCATAAAAACCCCAACTGGTTCACTACTATCCTTCAGGGAAGGAAACTCGCTGTCCTTACCCGGCCTGGCCTATATGTGATTCCAGTTCCACACCAACGTGGTTGACCGTTAACTGCCTCTGAAGTGGCCCAGCAAGCCACTCAGTTGTATCAAATCGCTACAAATGCAGCAGTTCAAGTAGAAAACACACAGCCACCTTCTCAGGGCAACTAAGGATGGGCAATAAATGCCAGCATTGCCAGTGACACCCACAGTAGGAGAATGAATTTTTTAAAAACATGGCTCAGTAAATTCCAACAACATTCACTGCACCATCATTGAAACCGAGTCAATAAATTCTTTTAAAAGGGTATGGGTAGTTTAAAAGGATCACTTCTGGCCACTCAAAAAAGACCGGAGAAATTTTCAGTTTTAATTTTTGCGGGCCCAGGAGAAGGAGAAGTGCTTGGGCCTGCGCCCACAAAGAAACTCGGGCCCGGTGATCGGACCTTAGGCCGCCACAACTGACCTGCGGAGCACTTGCTCCACCAACTTTGCGCCATTTTGGGCATAAGTCGAATTATAGAGAGAGATCGAGAGAGAGATGTAGAGAGAGAGAGATGTAGAGAGGGAGAGAGAGCGAGATGTAGAGAGAGGGAGAGAGAGAGAGATGTAGAGAGAGGGAGAGAGAGAGAGATGTAGAGAGGGAGAGAGAGAGAGATGTAGAGAGAGGAGAGAGAGAGAGAGATGTAGAGAGAGGGAGAGAGAGAGAGAGATGTAGAGAGAGGGAGAGAGAGAGATGTAGAGAGAGGGAGAGAGAGATGTAGAGAGAGGGAGAGAGAGAGAGATGTAGAGAGAGGGAGAGAGAGATGTAGAGAGAGGGAGAGAGAGAGAGATGTAGAGAGAGGGAGAGAGAGAGAGATGTAGAGAGGGGGAGAGAGAGAGATGTAGAGAGAGGGAGAGAGAGATGTAGAGAGAGGGAGAGAGAGATGTAGAGAGAGGGAGAGAGAGAGATGTAGAGAGAGGGAGAGAGAGAGATGTAGAGAGAGGGAGAGAGAGATGTAGAGAGGGAGAGAGAGAGATGTAGAGAGAGGGAGAGAGAGATGTAGAGAGAGGGAGAGAGAGAGAGATGTAGAGAGAGGGAGAGAGAGAGATGTAGAGAGAGGGAGAGAGAGAGATGTAGAGAGAGGGAGAGAGAGAGAGATGTAGAGAGGGAGAGAGAGAGAGATGTAGAGAGAGGGAGAGAGAGAGAGATGTAGAGAGAGGGAGAGAGAGAGAGATGTAGAGAGAGGGAGAGAGAGAGAGAGATGTAGAGAGAGGGAGAGAGAGAGAGATGTAGAGAGAGGGAGAGAGAGAGATGTAGAGAGAGGGAGAGAGAGAGAGATGTAGAGAGAGGGAGAGAGAGAGAGATGTAGAGAGAGGGAGAGAGAGAGATGTAGAGAGAGGGAGAGAGAGAGATGTAGAGAGAGGGAGAGAGAGATGTAGAGAGAGGGAGAGAGAGATGTAGAGAGAGGGAGAGAGAGAGAGATGTAGAGAGAGGGAGAGAGAGAGAGATGTAGAGAGAGGGAGAGAGAGATGTAGAGAGGGAGAGAGAGATGTAGAGAGAGGGAGAGAGATGTAGAGAGAGGGAGAGAGAGAGAGATGTAGAGAGAGGGAGAGAGAGAGAGATGTAGAGAGGGAGAGAGAGAGAGATGTAGAGAGAGGGAGAGAGAGAGAGAGATGTAGAGAGAGGGAGAGAGAGAGAGAGATGTAGAGAGAGAGAGAGAGAGAGATGTAGAGAGAGGGAGAGAGAGAGAGATGTAGAGAGAGGGAGAGATGTAGAGAGAGGGAGAGAGAGATGTAGAGAGAGGGAGAGAGAGCGATGTAGAGAGAGGGAGAGAGAGAGAGATGTAGAGAGAGGGAGAGAGAAAGAGATGTAGAGAGAGGGAGAGAGAGAGAGATGTAGAGAGAGGGAGAGAGAGAGATGTAGAGAGAGAGAGGCAGGGTAGGTAGGAAGGATAGATTAGACAGATAGGTGGGATAGATGGGATAGAATGAAGAGATACACAAAAAGTACAAGTCAGCGGTGTACAACAGAGCCTTGATTAATACTTCACAATGTTTTTTTTATTCTTTCATGGGATGTGGGCGTCTTGGCAAGGCCAGCATTTATTGCCCACCCCTAATTGCCCTTGAGAAGGGTTTACCCTGTGTGTTTGTCTAACAAGTACATCGTAAGGGTTGGAAACATCTAAACAGCTTAATTCTTTGTCAAATGAAATGTACTACTTGTTTATGAATATTTTACGGGTGGGTTTGTGTCCTTCAATGCTTAAATTACATATCACTTTGTGGAACGTGCCCCTGATTGTCTTTAACAGATAGCTAAGTTGGGGTGGAGATTTGTCTGAAATTCCATCTCTGATAGGCTGCCAACACCGACACTCCATGCAAAACTTTGAAATGTAACGGTTCAGATGTTGAATTTTCTCTCACACACACTGTTTGAGAGAAGGGGCATCAAATCACCCACTTCTGCTGGGCTGCTGCCTTTCCAATCCCGACACTACTCGCTGTAACCAAGCTCTCCTGTCTCTGTATCTCGGAGTAAGATTGTTGTTGGGATTAGTTTCGAACACCCAGTTCATTCTATGCAGAAGCATCCTTCAGTCACACCAGCCAAGGTCAGCACAAGCAAAAGAACAGAGCACGAGGTTGTGTCTCTATTGTGTCTGTCCTGCACTGGGGACAGCCCAGCCATCTTAAGGTGAATCAAGTTCTATTAGGTGCAGTGCTCTTTTGTAAAGTTATACCAGGTTGATGTGAATAGGTAGATATGAGGGGCGAGTTGGCTAAGGTAGATTGGGAAACTTCATTAAAGGTATGACGGTAGACAAGCAATGGCTAGCATTTAAAGAGTTAATACATAATTTACAACAAATATACATTCCTTTAAGGCACAAAAACCCCACAGGAAAAGTGGTCCAACTGTGGCTAACAAGCAACGCTAAAGATAGTATTAGATCAAAGGAAGAGGCTTCTAATGTTGCCAAAAAGAATAGTAAGCCTGAGGATTGGGAGGATTTTAGAATTCAGCAAAGGAGGACCAAGAAATTGATCAAGAAAGGGAAAATAGAATATGAGAGTAAACTAGCGAGAGACATAAAAACAGACTGTAAAAGCTTCTTTAGGTATGTAAAAAGGAAAAGATTAGCGAAAGTAAATGTGGGTCCCTTATAGGTTGAAACAGGAGAAATTATAATGGGGAATAAGGAAATGGCTGAGAAATTAAACAAGTACTTTGTGCCTGTCTTCACGGAAGAAGACGCAAAAAACTTCCGGGAAATAGTGGAGAATCAAGGGTCTAGCGAGAATGAGGAACTGAAAGAAATTAGTATTAGTAAAAAAAATAGTATTGGAGAAATTAATGAGATTGAAAGCTGATAAATTCCCTGGACCTGATGGCCTACATCCTAGAGTTTTAAAAGAGGTGGCTATAGAGATAGTGGAAGCATTGGTTGTCATCTTCCAAAATTCCATAGATTCTAGAACGGTTCCCGCGGATTGGAAGGTAGCAAATGTAACCCCACTATTTAAGAAAGGAGGGAGAGAGAAAATGGGGAACTACAGACCAGTTAGCCTGACATCAGTAGTTGGGAAAATGCTAGAATCTATTATTAAGGACGTGGTAACAGGGCACTTAGAAAATAATAATAGGATTGGGCAGAGTCAACATGGATTTATGAAAGGGAAATCATGTTTGATAAATCTGTTAAGAGTTTTTTGAGGTTGTAACTAGCAGAATAGATAAGGGGGAACAAGTGGATGTGGTGTATTTGGATTTTCAGAAGGCATTCGATAAGGTGCCACACAAGAGGTTATTAAACAAAATTAGGGCTCATGGGATTGGGTGTAATATACTAGCATGGATTGAGGATTGGTTAACAGAGAGAAAACAGAGAGTAAGAATAAACGGGTCATTTTTGGGTTGGCAGGCTGTAACTAGTGGGGTACCACAAGGATCAGTGCTTGGACCTCAGCTATTCACAATTTACATCAATGATTTGGATGAGACCAAATGTAATATATCCAAGTTTGCTGATGATACAAAGCTAGGTGGGAATGTAAGTTGTGAGTAGGATGCAAAGAGGCTTCAAGGAAATATAGACAGGCTAAGTGAGTGGGCAAGAACATGGCAAATGGAATATAATGCGGCGAAATGTGAAGTTATTCACTTTGGTAGGAAACATTTTTAAATGGTGAGAGATTGGGAAATGTTGGTGTTCAGAGGGACCTGGGTGTCCATGTACACAAATCACTGAAAGTTAACATGCAGGTACAGCAAGCAATTAGGAAAGCAAATGGTATGTTGGCCTTTATTACAAGAGGATTTGAGTATAAGAGTAAAGATATCTTACTGCAATTATATAGGGCCCTGGTGAGACCACATCTGGAGTATTGTGTACAGTTTTGGTCTCCTTACCTAAGGAAGGATATACTTGCCATAGAGGGAGTGCAACAAAGGTTCATCAGACTGATTCCTGGGATGGTGGGATTGTCCTATGAGGAGAGATTGAGTAGACTAGGCCTATATTCTCTAGAGTTTAGAAGAATGAGAGGTGATCTCATTGAAACATACAACATTTTTTACAGGGCTTGACAGGGTAGATGCAGGGAGGATGTTTCCCCTGGCTGGGGAGTCTAGAACCATGGGTCACAGTCTCAGAATAAGGGGTCAGCCATTTAGGACTGAGATGAGGAGAAATGTCTTCACTCAGAGGGTGGTGAATCTTTGGAATTCTCTACCCCAGAGAGTGTGGAGGCTCAGTCGTTGAGTGTATTTAACACAGAGATCAATAGATTTTTGGATATTAAGGGAATCAAGGGATATGGGGATAGTGCTGGAAAGTGGAGTTGAGGTAGAAGATCAGCCATGATCTTATTGAATGGTGGAGCAGGCTCGAGGGGCCAAATGGCCGACTCCTGCTCCTGCTCCTATTTCTTATGTTATTATGTTCTTATATCACTGGTCAATACTAGAATTCTCCCCTCATTATTCAAAGAGATAATAATATTCAGATCCCTTTTCATGATCAGGGAATTTAGAATCCCTGGCAATTAACCCATTTCCTCCCATACTGTAGTACAGTAGAATGGAGCTCCAAAACACCAATATCGGTACCCTCTCCTGGCACATTCCTGAACTGAGATATCCCCTCAGTCTGAACCATATACAGGAAACTCTTTATTAACCGGCACCGACGGGACCGGCGTGGTGCCGGTTTATCAAAAAGTCCGGATAACGGAGAGTTATATCTACCAAGGTACGAGAGCCCCGTACATGGCCACAGATCCAGGAGTCCCTGGTGCACGGCCACAGGTGCAGGAACCCCGGTCACATTAAAGAATTTCTGCATCTCCCTTCTTGTGACAGATCTTACAGCGATCTTAGAGCGAGCATTCAGCAAAGACTTGGCCCATATAATGCTACGATCCAGTGTAGAGAGATGAAGGAAAACCCCGGTTACCTACTCAAGAATTTTGCCGGTTAAGAGAGATTTCCAGATATTTGGGTGCCGGTTAATAAAGAGTTTCCTGTATCACTTATTTTAGAATTTAATCAGGAAAATACATCAACAATTTATAAAAAATCTTCACATCATTCCTAGTAGTGGTTTGTGCCAATAATTTAAAAACATAAATGTGTGTTCAAGGAGCTTCATGATACAACCAAAATAATATTGTTTACAGCTTACAGTGGAACAGTGAATTCTCCAAAGGGGGCAGTCACACTCACCTGAGAAACTCTAATGAGCAGCAGCTGCTCAGTATAATGAGGATTCCCCCTTTCACGAGTTAAATAGGTTCACAGCAAGTCTCAACAAATTCCAACTCGGATGTTTCTACCAGCTAAATTATTGTGGGAATGGAATACACGGATCTCCACATTCATTCTGGGAATGGAATACACTGAGGCCCACATTCATTCTGGGAATGGAATACACTGAGGCCCACATTCATTCTGGGAATGGAATACACTGAGGCCCACATTCATTCTGGGAATGGAATACACTGAATCATAGAATCATAGAAATTTACAGCACAGCAGGCCTTTCAGCCCATCATGTCTGTGCCGGCCAAAAAAGAGCTATCCAGCCGAATCCCAGTTTCCAGCTCTTGGTCCATAGCCTTGTAGGTTACAGCAGTGCAAGTGCATATCCAAGTACTTTTTAAATGACTTGAGGGTTTCTGCCTCCACCACCCTTTCAGGCAGCGAGTTCCAGACCCCACCACCCTCTGGGTGAAAAAAGTTCTCAACTCAACTTATGTTCTTATGTAACTCCCCTCTAATCCTTCTACCAATTACTTTAAATCTATGGCCCCCTGGTTATTGACCGCTCTGCTAAGGGAAATTAAGGTCCTTCCTATCCACTCTATCTAAGCCCCTCATAATTTTATGCACCTTAATTAAGTCTCCCTTCAGCCTCCTCTGTTCCAAAGAAAATAACCCCAGCCTATCCAATCTTTCCTCATAGCTAAAATTCTCCAGTCCTGGCAACATCCTCGTAAATCTCCTCTGTACCCTCTCTAGTGCAATCGCATCTTTCCTGTAATGTGGTGACCAGAACTGTACGCAGTATTCTAGCTGTGGTCTAACTAGTGTTTTATATAGTTCAAGCATAACCTCCCTATCTTATATTCTATGCCTTGGCTAATAAAGGAAAGTATCCTGTATATGCAAACTTCTTAATCATGACCCCCTACATTGAAGTCTAAATCATTGATATATATCACAAAAAGCAAGGGACCTAGTACCGAGCCCTGTGGAACCCCACTGGAAACAGCCTTCCAGTCACAAAAACACCCGTCGACCATTACCCTTTGCTTCCTGCCACTGAGCCAATTTTGGATCCAACTTGTCACTTACCTTGGATCCCATGGGCTTTAACTTTTCTGACCAGTCTGCCATGTGGAGCCTTGTCAAAAGCCTTGCTAAAATCCATGTAGACTACATCAAACCCCTCAGCGATCTCCCCTCAGCCTTGATGACCGATGGCGAAATGCTTGGAAGAACTATGGCATATGAAATGGATTCCTTATAGAGGACCCCACAGTACAACCTGAAGGATCAAACCTTCCTCGCAAACAGTGGACAACCATCAACCGCCTCAGAACTGGTCATGGTAGATCCTGCCACCTTCTCCATAGATGGAAGATTAAAGCACCCCATCATGCGACTGTGGAGCTCCTCATCAGACCCTGAAGCACATCATTGAGCATTGCCATCAGAGGAAATTCACTGTTACACCGAAAGCTTTGGCCTGGATATCTGACTTAGATATTGACATTTGATTTGCTTTGCTAATAACATACGAAAGAAGAAGAGACTACATCAAACGTGCTACCCTCGTCGACCCTCCTTGTTACCTCCTCAAAAAATTCAATCAAGTTAGTCAGACACAACCTTCCCTTAACAAATCCATGATGACTGTCCTTGATTAATTCGTGCCTTTCTAAATAACGATTAATACTGTCCACATGAAGTCCACATTTATTTTGGGAATGGAATACACGGATCGTCACATTAATTCTGGGAATGGAATACACTGAGGCCTACATTTATTGTGGGAATGGAACACACGATTCTCCACATTCACATTCATACTGGGAATGGAATACACAGATCTCCACATTCATACTGGGAATGGAATACACGGATCTCCACATTCATACTGGGAATGGAATACACAGATCTCCACATTCATTCTGGGAATGGAATACACGGATCTCCACATTCATACTGGGAATGGAATACACGGATCTCCACATTCATACTGGGAATGGAATACACAGATCTCCACATTAATTCTGGGAATGGAATACACGGATCTCCACATTCATACTGGGAATGGAATACACAGATCTCCACATTAATTCTGGGAATGGAATACACGGATCTCCACATTAATTCTGGGAATGGAATACACTGATCTCCACATTCATACTGGGAATGGAATACATGGATCTCCACATTCATACTGGGAATAGAATACACGGATCTCCACATTCATACTGGGAATGGAATACACAGATCTCCACATTCATTCTGGGAATGGAATACACAGATCTCCACATTAATTCTGGGAATAGAATACACGGATCTCCACATTAATTCTGGGAATGGAATACATGGATCTCCACATTAATTCTGGGAATGGAATACACGGATCCCACATTCACATTCATTCTGGGAATGGAATACACAGATCCCCACATTCATACTGGGAATGGAATACACTGATCTCCTCATGTGTTTATCTAGCTTTCCCGTAAATGCATCTATGCTAGTCGCTTCAACTATTCCTTGTGGTAGCGAGTTCCACATTCTAACCACTCTCTGGCTAAGGATGTTTCTCCTGAGGTGCCTGTTGGATTTATTTATCTTATATTTATGGCCCCTAGTTCTTGTCTTCCCTGCAAGTGGAAACATCTTCTCTACATCTACCCTCGCAGACCCTTTCAGTATCTTAAAGACCTCTATCTGGTCAACCCTCAAACTTCTCTTTTCTAGAGAAAAGAGCCCCAGTCTGTTCAATCTTTCCTGATAGGTATAACCTCTCAGTTCTGGTATCATTCCAGTAAATCTTTTTTGCACTTTCTCCAGTGCCTCTATATACTTTAAATAATATGGAAACCAGAACTGTTCACAGTACGCCAAGTGTGGTCTAACCAAAGTCCTATACTAGTTTAACATAACTTCTCTGCATTTCAATTCTATCCCTCTTGAAATGAACCCCAGTGGTCTGTCTGCTTTTTTATGGCCTGATTAACCTGCGTTGCTACTTTTAGCGATTTGTGTATCTGAACCCCAAGATCCCTCTGCTCCTCTACCTTATTTAAACACTTATTTCCAAGGAGTATGTGACTTCCTTATTCTTCCTACCAAAATGTACCACCTCACACTTATCTATATCGAAGTTCATTTGCCAATTACACGTGCATTATGCACATTTATTAACGTCTTCCTGTATTTTGTCACAGTCCTGCTCTGTATTAACTTCCCCCCCACCCCAATTTTGTATCACCGTAAATTTTGAAATTGTACTTCCGATTCCTGAGACAAAATCATTTATAAAAATTGTAAAGCGATCCTTGTGGAACACCACTTCCCACCTTTTGTCAGTCTGAGTAGCTGCCTTTAATTCCTACTCTTTGTTTTCTGTTTTGTAGCCAGCTTGCTCTCCATTCTGCTACTTGTCCCATGACTCCACCTGTTCTGACCTTAGTCATGAGTCTACTATGCAATACCTTATTGAAGGCTTTTTGAAAATAGTTATTGGGAATAAGATACACTGAGCAGCTGGGTAACGCGGAGGTCTTGCCAAATTTAACGGCAGCACCGCATTTGAATTGTTTTTCTATGTTTCCTGGCTGGCAGCCAGCCAGATTGAGAGGCTGACTGGCTGTCGGGTGAGAGGGCCTGTACTGGAAGACTGCAGCTGGGGAGCGGAAGGAGGGAGGGAGAGAGGGAGAGATCGCTGGGGGCCGGAGAGGGGGGGGGTGGTGTGAAGAACGTGGGTCGGGGGGAGATGGTGGGTCGAGGGGGGAGATGGTGGGTCGGGGGGAGATGGTGGGTCGGGGGGGGAGATGGTGGGGTGGTCGGGGGGAGATGGTGGGTCGGGGGGGGAAGATGGTGGGTCGGTGGGGAGATGGTGGGTCGGGGGGGAGATGGTGGGTCGGGGGGGGAAGATGGTGGGTCGGTGGGGGAGATGGTGGGTCGGGGGGGAGATGGTGGGTCGGGGGGGGAGATGGTGGGTCGGGGGGGAGATGGTGGGTCGGGGGGGAGATGGTGGGTCCGGGGGGGAGATGGTGGGTCGGGGGGGAGATGGTGGGTCCGGGGGGGAGATGGTGGGTCGGGGGGGGAGATGGTGGGTCCGGGGGGAGATGGTGGGTCGGGGGGGAGATGGTGGGTCCGGGGGGAGATGGTGGGGAGGGGGAGGGGGGGCGGGGGGGGAGATGGTGGGTTCGGGGGGGAGATGGTGGGTCGGGGGAGATGGGGGGAGATGGTGGATCGGGGGGGGAGATGGTGGGTCGGGGGGAGATGGTGGGTCGGGGGGGAGATGGTGGGTCGGGGGGGGAGATGGTGGGTCGGGGGGGGGAGATGGTGGGTCGGGGAGGGAGATGGTGGGTCGGGGGGGGGAGATGGTGGGTCGGGGGGGAGATGGTGGGTCGGGGGGGGAGATGGTGGGTCGGGGGGGGAGATGGTGGGTCGGGGGGGGAGATGGTGGGTCGGGGGGGGAGATAGTGGGTCGGGGGGGGAGATGGTGGGTCGGGGGGGGGAGATGGTGGGTCGGGGGGAGATGGTGGGTCGGGGGGGAGATGGTGGGTCGGGGGGGAGATGGTGGGTCGGGGGGAGATGGTGGGTCGGGGGGAGATGGTGGGTCGGGGGGAGATGGTGGGTCGGGGGAGATGGTGGGTCCGGGGGGGAGATGGTGGGTCGGGGGGGAGATGGTGGGTCGGGGGGAGATGGTGGGTCGGGGGGAGATGGTGGGTCCGGGGGGGAGATGGTGGGTCGGGGGGGAGATGGTGGGTCGGGGGGAGATGGTGGGTCGGGGGGAGATGGTGGGTCCGGGGGGGAGATGGTGGGTCGGGGGGGGGGGGGGAGATGGTGGGTCGGGGGGAGATGGTGGGTCGGGGGGGGAGATGGTGGGTCGGGGGGGGAGATGGTGGGTCGGGGGGAGATGGTGGGTCGGGGGGGGGATGGTGGGTCGGGGGGGGGGGAGATGGTGGGTCCGGGGGGGAGATGGTGGGTCGGGGGGGGAGATGGTGGGTCGGGGGGGGGAGATGGTGGGTCGGGGGGGAGATGGTGGGTCAGGGGGAGATGGTGGGTCGGGGGGGGAGATGGTGGGTCGGGGGGGGAGATGGTGGGTCGGGGGGGGAGATGGTGGGTCGGGGGGGGAGATGGTGGGTCAGGGGGAGATGGTGGGTCGGGGGGGAGATGGTGGGTCGGGGGGAGATGGTGGGTCGGGGGGAGATGGTGGGTCGGGGGGGAGATGGTGGGTCCGGGGGGAGATGGTGGGTCGGGGGGGGGAGATGGTGGGTCCGGGGGGAGATGGTGGGTCGCGGGGGGAGATGGTGGGGAGGGGGAGGGGGGGCGGGGGGGGAGATGGTGGGTCGGGGGGGGAGATGGTGGGTCCGGGGGGAGATGGTGGGTCGGGGGGAGATCGCGGGGGGCTTCGGATTGCAGGGAGGGAGGTCGATCGCGGGGAGAGAAGCAGGTTGGCTTGAGGGGCTGGGGGAAGCACTCCTGCTCCTCCTGGCCCACAAGCAGCGCAGGAAAGGTACTTACCTGCTGGATCGGCCTCCCTTCAGCTGCCAGGTTTCCTGAGCCCTGGGTAATAAATCTAAAAGTTTGTTCAAATTTGAGGCACGCAGCCTCATTAGCATATATAAATCGTGAAATAGTTAAAACCGGAGGGAGGCACGTTCGAGGCGGGTTGGGCCGGGTTTCAGACATTTGAAACTGTAACCTACCCCCACCCCTCTCCTGCGCATCGTGGGGGGGAGCGGGGTTAAAGTTCCCCCCATCATTCTGGGAACAAGATACACATTAATTCTGCGAATGAAATATATGAGTGACACTAGGATGTATAAAGCTATAAAGTAACAGGCCACTGTAGAATTGTTTGCTACTTTGTGTAAAGATTAAATGGTACTTTTGGCCACCTCACGACAAGATTTTTCAGGGATTATATTCAGGGACAAAACTGGCAAAGGTGGATGGCATTGCTTAGGATCCACGACATTGATTTAGGCCTCGTTTGTTTTTATTTGCTTTTAAGTCAATGAAATTGAAGCAATGAAAAGGATTAGGAAGAAAAATACCACTGAATTGATGAAATGTTCATCTCTCACTACAGAAACTCAGTGATTTGTCAGGACAAATGTTCTTTATTAGCATAACTTGTATTGAACCAAGACTGAACCCTTCTGAATCAAAATCATTATTGTCAGCTGTGGCTCAGTTGGTAGCACTCTCTGAGTCAATGGCCCAAAAATTCGTGAGGAAGCCTTCGTGCGAGGGTAAGGCTTCCCCGCGATCTCTCACTCCGCGTTGGCTTTTTCAGTTCCAGCTCGCACGAACTTGATGTTCTGGACAGCTGCTGTGCTGGGCTTGCGTATCCCACCGGCGTAGTTAATTCGTGCGAGCTGTGGGATCACGTGACTCAGTTAGAGCCAATGGCAGCACACCATCTTCCATTCATAACTTTCACATAAGTGCTGTGAAAGTTATGAATACTATAGCCCCCCAAAAGAACCGCTAAACCTCAATTAAATTTAAAAAAAAAAACATCACATTAATAAAATAAGTATAGTTAAATAAATTAACCATTTTAAATAAAAAATTAAATTTTTGAAAAAATTTAAAATCTTTTAAAAAGTTATAAAAATAAACTGACCTGTCTTTAAAGTCTCTAAAAAAGATATACCTGTTAAAAAAAATTCAAAATAATACTTAATTCACTACTTACCTTGTTAAAAGTGGGTCTTACTCCTCCTTTTTTTATGTGAAGAATCTTCCGTACTTACCTGCGCGTTGAAACCACTCAGTGCACAGCGTGCGCGCAGCCTGTAGCACGCACGCGGTTCACCTAGGACCCGCCCCCTTTTCCATTCACCAAGTGCCGGTTTTCAGCGCATGCACAGTGCATGCAGAAAACCAGCAATTGGAGAGAGAATACGCGAGAGTACACAGTGCGTACTCTCGCATAGCGGCACTAATTTTTGGGCCAATAGGCTGTGAGTTCAATTCCCACTCCAGAGACTTGAGCACAGAAATCTAGTGCAGTACTGAGGGAGTTCTGCACCGTCGGAGGTGCCATCTCTCGAATGCAAGGTTAAACCCCGTCTGCCCTCTCAGGTGGACTTAAAAGATCCCATTATTTGAAGAAGGGCAGGTGAGTTATCCCCAGTGTCCTGGGCCAATATTTATCCCTCAACCAACATCACAAAACAGATTATCTGGTCATTATCACATTGCTGTTTGTGGGAGCTTGCTGTGCGCAAATTGGCTGCCGCGTTTCCCACATTACAACAGTGACTACACTACACAAGTACTTAATTGGCTGTCCTGAGGTCGTGATAAGCGCTATATAAATGCAAGTCTATCTTTCGCTCATTAGAAATTGCAATTTGAGGCTTAAAGCTAGACCACAGTTACAGGTGTAACCGAAGTGACAACATTCAATACGGTTTGATGTGATCTGTATAATTGGGTCTGTCTTTACATCAAACACCATTATAAAGTGGGATCAGGGGTTAGTGTGAGGGACACAGTAAATACACAATTGTGTGTGTGGAACCAGGTTTGAATAATACTGAAGAGGAATCACTCCTTTTTTAAAGATCGCAGTGTGTGTCTATACTTGTCAAGCCTCTACATTCAATCGGGACCTTACCAAATGAGTGGCAGCATTACCTTCATCAACCTCTGCTGTGCAAATAAGTAATTGGATAAAAGAGCATCAATCACTACAATGGTAGTTTGATTTCTGAACTCCCGCAGATGTAATTCAGTTGGGGAAGTTGAGATGCAATTCATCATTGCCCTTGGACAGCGGTGAAGTAATTATTGGAGCCTGAGTGTAAACATGGGCGGCTGGGACTCAGTCCACAGTGAAGAGTGGTTGAATCCAAAGCCTGTGGTTTATGGAACAGGTCCGGGATTAGTGAACTGCAGTGAGTTACCGCGTCCCTGGCCTGAGAAATCATCACTAATTCCCATGAACTTTACATTTCTAACCCAACAGAAATAAGATGCGGGTGGATATTCCACAAGGTGGACACATGACATTTATTTTCCTTTCTTGGTGAAGATATTCCACTGTATAATAAAAATATGGATTGGAATACTTCCACTGTATTGATCGGAGCAAGTGTGTGGGCATGCGAGAAAGAATGCACCAGTGACCTCTGCTGGTAGCACAACATCCGACCTCGAACTCTTCCTGGTTTCATTAACTTAAAAGAAAGCATTTTTTTTGTAAAACATCTCAGAAAATATTCTGCAAACGGGAAAAAAACATAGACTGAAATATGCCACAGCCAGGAATATTTGTCTCTTGTGAACACAACTGCCGTTTATGGAACAGGTCAAACTTTAGTGAACGGTAACTGGCCAGAGAAAACATTACCGATACACATGCGATGGAACACGACCTGGTCTCCCAAAGATCACGCGGGAGGGGAAGGGATGGGAAGAAAATTGCCAAAAAGAATCAGCACAAAGCAACAAAAAAAAGGAGTGCTGAGAAAGTCTTAAAGACTGTGCTGGACTCCTAATCCAATTAGGACGTTGGACAGTGATTCCCACTGCGGTGAGCACTTTGGGCTGTTTCTGAATTAAAGGGTAAGACATCAGCTTGACGCCACTATGGTTAACTATAGGGGGCGATTTTGCCAGCCCTGGGGAGGCGGGTGTGGAGGCGGGACTGCCGGGAAAATGGTAGAATTTGGGGGCGGGTGCCAGACCCGCCTCCATGCCATCTTGCCAGGAGGTGGGTAGCCGTCCCGCGCCGGGTCCCGTCTCCTTGGAGGCGGGAAGGGATTAAAGCCTATTAACTGCCTGTTAACAAGTAGTTAACACGCAGAAAATAGGATTATCCCCTTTTTGCCTTCACAAGTGCGGGCTTCCCGAAGGCTCCGAAACACGCCAGCTCAGCGAGGCGAGTACTGTGTCTGCGGGGGTCGGGGGGGTGCAAAAGTGTGGTGTGAAGGTAAGTGATGGGTGCAAGAGTGTAGAGGTGAGTATCTGAGGTAAGTGCAAAGTGTTAGTAAAAGTGTACTTACCTTTGTTTCTTCCTGCAGGCTTCAGTGTATGCGGAGAGTCTCGGACCTCGGCTTTGGGGATGACAGATGGCCGTTGCATTCTCAGATGCAACAACCATCTCATTTCTGTAAAAGAAAGAAGTTTGATGAGGTCTTGAATTCAAGACCTCATCAAACTACAGAGAATGTCAGTGTTTGACAGCTTCACAGAGCTGTCAAACGATGACAATGCATCTGTCAAAAATTTTTGACAGATGAAACGTCATATGTTGACGTTCTCTGCAACCGGCTTTCCCTTAATTGGCCTGCTAAGCCCGCTGGGTGGGCTTAACAAGGTCAATCAAGGGAAAATAGCGTGGGTTGGCCAGAAGTTGTTGGAGGTGGGACTGAAACTCGACAAGTGGGAGTCCCGCCCCCAAAAGCTCCCCATTGGCAAAATCACCCCCATAGTGTTTATTGAAAAGGTAGGCTGATTTGTATTCTACCATTTCTCAGTGTCTGTATGATTTGACAATCCACTTAATTTTGCCGGGGTGGGTGGCAGAGGGGTGGGTGATAGTGAGGAATCTCCTTTCAAACACTGTTAGAATATTAGGATCTCCAGCATAAGCAAACCATAACTGCAACAACCCATCAGCCTGCAGATACTACTTTCAGCAGCAGGGACCATACAAGTGTGCCCTGGGTTTCAGACACTGCTGGCTGCTGTAGACTATGACAGAAAAAGTACTATTAAGCATCAAGAATCACTTTTACACATTTAATTAATCCAAGCTTGTGAGGTGGTGTCACAATACAGTTAATTCTAGCACTGAAAAGGAAATTAGTAAAGCTATTGGCTCTGTGAGAGAAATCGAGGAAAGAAGGGATAATTGCAGATGGCTAAGTTAATCTGTTTGGGTAAATAGATTAAAACAAACACCTTGCTCTGTTTTGCACTTACTCTTGGAGAATCTTACTATCCGTTGTCTGTGGGAATCCAAAATCCATCACCTCATCCAAAAGTTCATAAACGATAACAAAGTTATCTCGAATACTTTCCTCTTCGACCTCTTTAAAATATTCTGTGAAAACCTGAGGGTGATACAAAAGGTGATCGTCAGAATGATAATCAAATGGTGTCAGAGTAACAATGACTGATCAGATAAACTGCCTATGGTTCAATAAGGAGATAATCCTTACCTCTGGGTGGGGGGACAGGGGGCCCAAGGGACGGAGAGACGGGGGGGGGGGGTACAGGGGTGCGGGGTGGGCCAAGCGGGGAGACTGGCTGGGGGATGGGGGAGCCGGATGGGGGGCTGGATGGTGGACAGGTGGGCTGATGAGGGATAGAGGACTGAACGGGCGAGGGGATGGGGGCCGGGCGGGGGGACAGGGGACCATAGGGGCGGGTGGGCAGGGGGATGGGTGGGTGGTCAGCACACTGTGCCAGTCGGCCACCCAGTATTGATAATGTACCTCTCGTGACCCAAGTGAAACTCAGAGGGGGGTGAATTCAACTTTGGCGGGAGCGCAAAATGGGCGGTAGCAGATCAACTGCCTGTTTTATACCCTGCTTGATTTTGCTTTCCATTGAAGTCACCCCCAGATAGTCCAGTCAATACTGGTTCCAGAGATCTTGATCCATTGTTAGAATGAGAGTGAGTCACTATCACCTTGTACCTTGTATCAATGTGAGAATATTGGTGAGGTAGTGCAGTAGGGGACTATGATAGAGGAATGAGGATTGGGGGCAATTTTAACCCCACTCACTCAGCAGAAACCTGGTGAGTGGGCAGTTAAAATCGCCCTGGCTCTTACCTGTCCGAAAGCCGCCATGATCGCAACACCTGCAAATTTAACCTGTTCTCCTGAGGAGGCAGCAAGGACACGCGCCCGAAGCCAACAGGGTCCTTCTTTACATATGCATGTTCCGGCCCAATGACATCCTTGAGACCCGACTGTAATTTTAACTCAGGCCTGAGCGGGGAATCCACCTGGAGTTAACAGCAACATTAACTATTCATTTTAGATTTTGTCAAATGTCTCCCAGAATTGAGATTTGCTCTTCCAGCCACTGCTGCTAGCATCCCAGGAGAAAAAGCCGAACTTCACACCTGTGTGCCTCAGACAGACTGGATAGGGGAGGAAACCCAGGAAATCTCACCAAAGAGATGGTCAAATCCAGCCAAAAACAGGGGTGGACCAGTAAAGGCTCTGCACGGGCCGGCGGGGGGGGGGACAGAGCTTATGAATTTAAAGCTGAAAAATGAACCTTCGGCCCTTCAGTATTCCACTTCTCTCTTTAATTTAAATTACGCCCGCAGTCTTGATAAGGAGATTGGGCCAGAGCGGTCACATTGATTGACAGGAAGGGAGAGGGGTGGGGCCAGGTTACCAGACAAAGGCAAAGGGCGGCACCAGTGAGAAGTGATGGAAAATACAAGTAATGTGTGGGGAAAACGAGGAATGTGAGAGAAACACGGAGAATGCGCGGATAACAGGATTTGGAACACTAGTAGAAAAGAAAAGTTCAGCAGCAACCTATAAACAGTTGAAGAAATGGGTTAGCCAGACTTGCTTTGATTTATAAATTATACTGAAATCTTTGTTTACTACAAAAAAAAGACTGAAATATATTTATTCGGTGATACTGAGAGAGTTAAGGAAGGGAAATGAGTAACATTTGCAAACAGTGGGCAAATGTAATGTGATCAAATGTCATGTGATCAATATCACGTGATTAGACATCACATGATCAGATGGCACATGATCAAACCTCCAGGAATACATCCAACCAGAGTTGCCATGCGTACCTTGACCCCCAACCCATTTTCCTATGGTTTGGCATGCAGGGCAGGGTGCTGGTGGGATTCCTGCTGCTAAGAAAGAGGCAGAAAAGCCCTGAAGATGATAGTGCCTGGTTTTGAAGGCCTCGGCAGGCTGTGGTCCAGAAAGGTAAGCGTAATGAGGCTGAATTGGAGGGAGAAGAGTCCTCTATTCGTCCTTCTCCCTCTACCTGCAAATTTTGAAGCCTTACTGCCACTACCCCAGGCACATCACCACCTTTCATTGCAGAGTAGAATCCAACCCTGTGTCTCGCTGTGATAGTGCCATGATCTTACTGAATGGCAGAGCAGGCTCGACGGGCCGTATGAGCTAGTCCTGCTCCTTTTTCTTATAGTGAAACAGTCAAGTCAGTTACTGCGTTTCAAGGTGAGAGTGATAGTGAGGCGGTCCAGTCCAGTTCAGTCAGGGGCTGTGCCTCAATGTGATAGTGAGGTGGTCCAGTCCAGTCCAGTCAGGGGCTGTGCCTCAATGTGAGAGTGATAGTGAGGCGGTCCAGTCCAGTCCAGTCCAGTCAAGGGCTGTGCCTCAATGTGAGAGTGATAGTGAGGCGGTCCAGTCCAGTCAGGGGCTGTGCCTCAGTGTGAGAGTGATAGTGAGGCGGTCCAGTCCAGTCAGGGGCTGTGTCTCAGTGTGAGAGTGATAGTGAGGCGGTCCAGTCCAGTCAGGGGCTGTGCCTCAATGTGAGAGTGATAGTGAGGCAGTCCAGTCCAGTGAGGGGCTGTGTCTCAATGTGAGAGTGATAGTGAGGCGGTCCAGTCCAGTGAGGGGCTGTGTCTCAGTGTGAGAGTGATAGTGAGGCGGTCCAGTCCAGTCAGGGGCTGTGCCTCAATGTGAGAGTGATAGTGAGGCGGTCCAGTCCAGTCAGGGGCTGTGTCTCAGTGTGAGAGTGATAGTGAGGCGGTCCAGTCCAGTCCAGTCAGGGGCTGTGTCTCAGTGTGAGAGTGATAGTGAGGCGGTCCAGTCCAGTCCAGTGAGGGGCTGTGTCTCAGTGTGCGAGTGATAGTGAGGCGGTCCAGTCCAGTCCAGTGAGGGGCTGTGTCTCAATGTGCGAGTGATAGTGAGGCGGTCGACTCAAGGATGTGTTTCACTGTGAATGTGACAATGCAGCAGCTCACTCGGGAAATATGGGGTAGAAATTGGTCCTCATTACGGCTGTTAACCAAGCGGAAAACAAGGGCCAAAAGGACCAATTTCGGGGCGCAACATTCCACGTCCGATATGCGTCTGTCAGCGGCGCCGCCATATTGGGAAAAGCAGTTGTCCTGGCGCCCACCTCAAACAGGCGATCGGCTCTTTGCATATCAGGAGCCCAACACCTGTTTGAGGAGCCCAGCCAGAAATTAGTCTGGCTGGAGTGGAGCAGGCGCCGGGCCTGTTCCGCGCTCAATTATTGGAACTACATGCAGCCTAACCAGCGGGCCTTACTTACCTTCATGCGGAGCTGAGAGGAGCAGGAATGCTGCTCCCGGCACCACAGCACTACTTCGGGCTGCTGCCAGCCCGTGTGAGCCGCCCCCCCCCCTCTCCTATTCTCCGTCTCCCCTTACAGGATTTACCCCAGGGCAGCGGCCAGCGAGGCAGCCATTCCAAATTGGAGACTCCCAAACCAGCAAGTTGCCTCTGGAGGTGCGACAGGCGCCCACGGCTCACCGGGAATATTGAAAGGAGGCCCAGTTTTGGAGGAAGCTTTTTCCCCTCTGGCTGCCGGAGCGTGCTGGTTGCGCACCAGCCATTCTGCACCCTAAATCAGGCGCAACCAAATTTTAGCCCATATGCCTCGATACAAGACTGACGGTAAAACATTCCTTCAGTATGGATCAATGTATAAATCCGGGACTACGATAGTCCAGCAGTCCAGGCAATGGGTCTAATTTTGACACTATGAGAACACAGGAATTGATTGAACGACACTCACCTGAATAATTTTATATAAAAATGCAAAAACCAAGGCTGCATTTCCATTTTTCTTTGTCATTGCTACCACTTGGTGTTCAAGGTTAAAGAAGTTAAATTGCAGAACAACGGGTTAAACAGCAGAGCAGTCATAATCTAACAACATATGGCCCAGAAATTCGGGTCACCACGGGTGAGTACGCGCTGTGTACTCGCCCGTAGGACCACCGGAAGTGCCGGTTTCGCGCATGCACGGGAAACCGGAACTTCCGGTCTCGTGAAGGAAGGGGTTCGCGGGTCAACCGCGTGCGCGGGAGAGGCAGCGCGCACGCAGCGAACTTCGGCTTTTTTTACAGGTTTCTCCGTGCGGGTAAGTCCCTAGCAGCTGCGCGGGGAAAAAGCAGGCGCAAGGCGCAAGGCCTGCTTTTAACAAGGTAAGTGGTGAATTAAGTAAAATTAAAACATTTTTTCCACAGGTTTATTATTTTTAAATACTTTAAAGAAAGGTAAGTTTATTTTTAGCCCCGTTGAAAACTGTAATTAATTTTTTTCAAAAATGTAAATTATTGTTTAAAATAGTTATTTTATGTAATTTATAGTTATTTTAAAAATGTGATTTTAAAAAAAATAAAAAAAATTATTTGAAGTTTTAGTTAGGTTTTGGGGCCGATCTTTGGGGAAGACAGGTCTTCCTGTCAAATCTATGAATGGAGATTCCCTGCTCCGATTGGCTCCCCATGGCCCACGTGATCCCAGGAGACGCTTCGAACTAACTGCGCCGCTGGGATCCGCGAGCACTGCACACCGGCAGCTGGAGGAGGCCCAGGATCCGAATCCCACGCGGGCGCAAAGCACAACGGCAGGCGCGCTATGTAAGTGCACCCGCTATGCTTGCACCCGCGGGAAGCCTCCGACCTGAATTTCTGGCCCAATGTCTAATCTGCCAGTCAGTCAGTCTTAAACTGTATGGAAAATTCGGAGTGTCAAATAATTGTGACAGGGATCTGAATCAGGAATTAATTGGTTTCACTTCATTTCGCATTTTTAGATTTGCAGATTCATCAAATGTTACATGAGTTCAATTTATAAATCAAAATTAATTTTAAAATGTATGGGCGAGGAAATGGTGCTAAAACGCTGGCCGCCACTCTTTCACCAACTGCTGGCGGGTCTCACGGCAGCCGCCATTTTAGTCCCTACCTTTGCGCTGCCAGTAACTGGCAGTGCCATCTCCAACAAAATGGTGGCGTTGTGACGTCAATTGGCGTGCAACGCTGACTTTACGTCACAAGCGCAGACTTGTGGCAGGCTAACAGTAGCGAAGTCTGCATCTCTTAAAGGGACACACACATCGTTCAGGTAAGTTTGGATTTAAGGTTTTGAACTGGTTTTTTTTTGATTATACTTATGTGGTGGCTTGCAGCAATAGATGTGAAAAGTTTTTTTTAAGTGTGTAGGGAGTGCTGCTGGATGCTTGCAAGGGCTCGGATGGTAAATGAAGGCCTTTGAGAAGATAGAACATGCTGCAAATACTCAGCAGTTCATGCAACATCTGTGGGGAGAGAAACAGAGTTCACATCTCAGGTCGAGATGCTGCCTGACCAGCTGAGTATTTTCAACATTTTATGCTGTCATTTCACATTTACAGCATCTGCTTGAAGAGGGAAGAGGAAGCCGAAGAGGAGGAATCAGACAGAAGGATGCATTCCAGACAGTCCCTTTGTGGCCGGGATATCCAGGATGGAATCATCTGCCTGCGGTCCCAGTGAACACAACCCCAATTCCCCTTTCAACATTTGTCCTCCCTTACACCTTACCTTACCTTTGTTACTGACCATCATAACGTTCTCTTGGCCATGATGCTGAAATAAAAGCCACCACAAAGCAACCATTCCAATCGACCTATATACATCTATCCATCCAATGTGATATCAAGAAATCAACACATCGCCCGTATGCGTTCTCTTCGTGAGTGTCTTGTGTTTGCATTTACCTAACCTACTGTTGTCCTTGTTGGTTGACCTTGAGGAGCTGGTGGCTGGGAGTGGCAAATCAATCTTCTTCTTCACTCTCCTCTCCCTCTTCTTGTTGACCCACTGGCTGGACAGGCTGCATTTCTTAGGTGTGTGAAATGAGGAAGGCACAAGGGTGGAGTTGTGGTGACGGGAGGGCGGGAAAGCATGAAGTGCATACCAGAAGGAGCATAACGTATGAGGATACCAGCATCTTGTATCTTTCAGCCTTGCCGCTGGCCAAGGGCTCAGCCCTGCTCCTGCCAAGAATGGCCTGCACCGTCTCCTCCAAGGAGGTGAGGTAAGGCTAGGAATGGGAGATGTGTCTCGTGATTGGTGCAGATTGTTGGTAGGTGAGTAATTGGGGGCGGGGGTCGTGCATTGAGCAGTGTGTGAGGCTATTGGTGCAGTTGGTAGGAGACGGCTTTTGAAGATGCATTCACTGACCTTGACCAGTGGTCTGAAGTCATGAAGCTTCTATGGGCACTGGAGCCAGGTGGTGGGGGTGACACTGCTGGCAGTGATGGACTCTGTGACGTAGTCCCACATTATTCTTTCTGGAGGGCCTCCTGGCCCCTGTGGGTAGAGGGCCTTTCCTGCACAAAGCTGGAGTGCTGCGTGCGAGACCCTGGGTGCCCCTTCCCTGGCTTGCTGAGCCATTTGTGTTAGTGCTTATGCATTTTTCCCATTTTTGGGGGTTAGAAAGGGAATTCCGCTTTAAGAGCTGAATATTCACATTTGGGACATCTTTTTAATGTTAAATATTTCTTTAAAAGGCAGAAAGGGCTGAAAACTGCATTGTTGCACTTCATTTTACTGTAATTTGTATTGCTTCAGTGTGCATGGCCCCTTTAATTTTCAGGCCCCTTCATTACCTACAATTGCTTGCGAGCTCCACAGCCTCGATTCCAGAGGCTGTGGGAAGCTACAATGTCGGACCTGGACAGGAACTTCGTCTTGGCTGCCTCCAGCAACGCCACCAGGACGGCGTTGCACGGAAGGTAAGCGCTGCGCCAACAATCTCCATCCCCCCCCAGATGAATTTTGCTCCGTTAGCGTTGCGGCCATTTTCAGCGGCTGTTAACTCCAGTTGCCGGTGACACCAGCAGCTTTACTGGCTAAAACTAATTTCTCCCCTCTCAGTTTATAAATTAAATTCATATTGGGCCGTATTTTCCGATGCCTACGGGTGTGTACGCGCTGTATACACACCCGTAGGGACGTCGGAAATGCCGGTTTCAGGCATGCGAAGCACATGCGCTGAAAACCGGTATTTCCGATCTGTCAAGAATGGTCTTGACAGATCGGACGCCTGCCCTGGAGAAGGGCCTCTGCGGGGGGAGAGTTCCGCTTTCTGCAGAACCTCCACCTGCAGAAAACCCTTAGAAATCTTACACGTAAGGCCTGCTTTTACCAGCATAAGAGTTGATAAAAGTTAAAAAAAAATTTCACTCATTTATAATTTTAAAATACTTTTAAAAAAGGTAAGTTTATTTTTAGCCCCATAAAAAACTTTAATAATTTATTTTTTTTAATTAAATTTTTGTTTAAAATATTTATTGTAATTTTAACTCATTTTAAAAACGTGATGGTTTTTTAAAAAGGTATTTAATGTTTTACTGTGTTTTTGGGGTGATCTCCATTCATAGATTTGACAGGTCTAACTGTCAAAAGTATGAAGGGGGATTCCCTTCTGCTATTGGCTGGCCTGGCCCACGTGATCCCAGGGATGCTTGCGAACTGCACGTGCCTCTGGGATACGTGGGCCCTGCGCATTTCGAGTTTGGAGAGGCCCAGGAGCGGAAGTGTCCGGACCTTGGGAGCCCTCGGGTAATTGCGTAGATTTTTTTTCCGCTAGGAGGCATCCGCACGCAGGAAGCCTCCTATCGGAAATTACGGGCCATTGTAAAACAAGTATATTCCAGCATGTAAGGCTAAAATTATTGTTGCCGACATTAGTGGATGAACACTTGGCACATTCCATGATGTTTTTCTGTCTGCTATTTTAATGCAGGCGTTACATGACTCCTCTGTAGAAACAGCAGCCAGAGGGAAACGCCAAACAAATGGGTTAAGCATCGTCTACTAAAATTGCCAACTGTAATGTCTGGCCAATAGCAATTTACAAATCATTTTTTAATTTGTGAATTACCTCAGAATTAAATTTGTAGCTTATATCTTGGTCTCATACCTCACCTAGGAACTGAACTTTCCAGTTAAACAGCTGTCAGTTGGAAATGGCACCCCACCCCCACCCCAAGCGCACATAATCTTGAGAAGTCTCAGCTGTCCATCACTCCCTGTAGCTACAGACCAGGAGCACATCCCCTTCACAGGTACATGCAAAAACAGTTCTGACCTTCCAACTACATGCCATGATGTATCAGCGGCTGTAATTCCACCCGCCCCCCACAGCTGCACTCTGCCATATCCACCCTCTTCCAGTTACCTGCTACCCTGGCACAACCCCTCTAGGTGGACACCGCTACCACCCCGCCCCTCCCCAAGTGAACAAATCCAATAGCATGCAAATTGTCTGAATAGTCTTATCCAATAAAAACACTACACACCCTTTGGCTAACCCTGTTGTTGGTAAGGAGACAGCACAGGTTATTGTTCCCCAAGCAAGGGCTACAATACAAATTCGCTCAGAGCCTCCACCCCATATGCCGGCACAGGCATGATGGGTCGAATGGCCTCTTTCTGTGCTGCATGATTCTATATACCAGAGCCACCATGTTGGTAAACGTAATAGGAGGCCCCAAAACCCTCCAATGAGGGATGCGGTAAATATCGCCCTCATAAACTGCCCTAAATTAGCGCCACCATGCAAAGGGCTACAAAAGAGGTCTCCCCACCCCCCCACACACCAGATCCACCACTCCGAAGGATACAATACAGGTTATTGTGCCTTATCCAGAGGAAGTGAACACGTCCATGGATGAGGAACGGGGAACTAGACCCCTCGTCCTCCTTCTGCATCAGCATCGGTAGGAAGTAGTCAATTTCATTCATGTCCACGTCACCCATGTAGTTTCTGCATATTAGAACCTGACAAAAAAAAAACGAATGAAGTTTAAGATCTGTGCATGAAACAAACACTGCTGACAGCAGCAAAACTGATCTTGTTTCATAACCTCAAGCAGCTGCAGCAAATAAATTACACTTCACGAGGCTTGATCCATATAATAGGGATTGACGGATGATGTCAAGTCAAGTCCGATACGCTAGCACCATTGCATATATTATCCACGGTACTCATAAGGGACTGCTAGAATACACCAGTTATTTCACCCTGAGCAATGGTCATTGACATAGATCAAAAAAGCTCGAATAGTTACTCCGTTCATGCACAAATAAACAGCCCAAAATGGTTCAATTGCTGATTAGGAACAGTGATTTTGGATGGCTTGATATCTAATGAATTTGCCAATGTTAACACAATTTGCAGCAATTTTATATAGAAAGTGTCCAGAGGCAGTGAAATTACAGATGGATGAGTCTCCCAACGTAAGTCTAGTGTAACTCCGGCACAATTTCAGTCCCAGGGACTAGAGAGAGTAACGTTTGATGAAGTTGGATGATTTGAAAATCAAAAATTACATTTAAAAATGAGGCAAATATGCAAAATATAAAGAGCAGGCAGCAGCTCCTACTGTTACATAGATTACAAGTTAAATATCAATCAGGAAGCCAATTCGGCCCATCTTAGCTCAAATATTTCAAAAAAAAAAGCACAACCCTCCTCCCCCATCATGCCCTCCAACAAGCTCTTGAAAGGCTCTAAGGTTTTCGCCTTCTAGTCATCGTGAAACCTACTCCAAGTGTTGATTACTCCGTCTGAAGATATTTGTCCTGACATCAATCCCAAGTTTGCCCTTCACCAGTTCGAACCTGGCTATGGCCCCTTGTATTCATGTCATAGTTCACACCCTGAAGTAATACGCTATGGGGCTAATGATGTGATGAATGGTGCCTATAGGGCTGCTGCATATGAGATGGTGCAACCCATATTATTAAACACGAGGCCAGGGGCCTGTTCAGCACCACTGCACATCAGGCTACATAATGCAATCCTGAATTGCCTGGGCACCTTATGCACTAAGTTCATTATGGCACCAGAAATACCGCTAATGTGGTCAGAGTGCCTGAACAATGCTCCCGACACTCAACGGCATTTAAAACGGGCACTGCATGGGCGGCACAACCATTAGGTTGGGTTCTTTCTCTTAAAATGAATTTGTCCTTTTTTTAAAAAAAACTTGCTCTGAGTAGCTGCTTTGTTTGTTTCCCATCAATTACATTGCTCCTTTGATATTTTGTTGTTTCCGAAACTGAATTTACTCCGAGCTTCTTAAAGCTGCATCCCACTGAAATAAATGGAATGAAAATGGGGCGGGTTCTATAATGAGTGGGCAATCCACTCCACCAGATTACCATCCAATTAAGGATCGGGTGACTGATCACCTTGAAAATTTTCACTGATCAGAGAGCCAGCATGGATTTGTAAAGGGTAGGCCATGCCTGACGAACCTGATTGAATTTTTTGAAGAGGTGACTAAAGTAGTGGACAGCGGAATGTCTGTGGATGTTATTTATATGGACTTCCAGAAGGCATTTAATAAAGTCCCACATAAGAGACTGTTAACTAAAGTTGAAGCCCATGGAACTGAAGGCAAATTATTAATCTGGTTCGGAAATTGGCTGAGCAGCAGGAGACAGAGAGTAGGGATAATGGGAGGTACTCTAACTGGCAGGATGTGACTAGTGGTGTCCCACAGGATCTGTGTTGGGGCCTCAACTATTCACCATACTTATTAATGACTTAGATGATGGGATAGAAAGCCACATATCTAAATTTGCTGATGACACAAAGATGGGTGGCATTGTAAGCAGTGTAGATGGAAGCAGTGTAGATGGAAGCATAACATTACAAAGACATATTGATAGATTAAGTGAATGGGCAAAACTGTGGCAAATGGATTTCAATGTAGGCAAATGTGAGGTCATCCACTTTGGACCTAAACAGGATAGAACAGGTTACTTTCTAAATGGTAAAAAGCTAAAAACAGTGGTGACCCAAAGAGACTTGGGGGTCCAGGTACATAGATCATAAAAGGTCATGAACAGGTACAGAAAATACTCAAAAAGGCTAATGGAAGGCTGGCCTTTATATCTAGAGGCCTAGAATACAAGGGAGTAGAAGTTATGCTGCAGCTATACAAAGCCCTGGTTAGACCACACCTGGAGTACTGTGAGCAGTTCTGGGTACCACACCTTAGGAAGGATATATTGGCCTTGGAGGGAGTGCAGCATAGGTTTACCAGAATGATACCTCGACTCCAAGGGTTAGATTACGCAAACTAGGGTTGTATTCCCTGGAATTTAGAAGGTTAAGCGGTGATTTGATCAAAGTTTTCAAGATATTAAGGGGAACAGATAGAGAGAGAAACTATTTCCGCTGGTTGGTGAGTCTAAGACTAGGGGGCATAGTCTAAAAATTAGAGCCAGACCATTGAGGAGTGAAATTAGGAAACACTTATACACACAAAGGATAGTAGACATTTGGAACTCTCTTCCACAAATGGCAATTAATGCTAAGACATAAGAACATAAGACGTAGGAGCAGGAGTAGGTCATTTGGCCCCTCGAGCCTGCTCCGCCATTCAATAAGATCATGGCTGATCTGATCTTGGCCTCAATTACACTTCCCTGCCCGCTCCCCATAACCCTTGACTCCCTTACCTTTCAAAAATCTGTCTATCTCCACCTTAAATATATTCAATGACCCAGCCTCCACAGCTGTCTGGGGAAGAGAATTCCAAAGATTCACGACCCTCTGAGAGCAGAAATTCCTCCTCATTTCTGGTTTAAATGGGTGCCCCCTTATTCTGAAATTATGCCCCCTAGTTCTAGATTCCCCCACGAAGGGAAACATCGGGCTGGATTTTCATTGACCCGTGGAGGCGGGTTTGGAGGCGTGTGGGGGGTTAAAATTGCGAAAACTGGCGGGCGGGCACAAGTCTGCCTCCATCCCGCCGCCACGCAATTTTCATTATATCGTGTCTGCTGGTCCCGACTCCGTCCCGCCTCCACCAAGAGGCGGGATAGGCTGTTAAGGCCCTTAACAAGCACTAAATTGGCTCTATAATGCCATTTTGAAAGGCCTTTGTGATTTTAACCCTTGTTCTACGTGAAGCACGCCTGTTCTGAACCACGAATGTGAAACCTGGCGGTAACAGTCTCTCTCTCTCTCTCTCTCTCTCTCTCTCTCTGCATCCAGGTCCTCTCACAGCAAAGGCCAGGCAGTCTCTGAAGACCTTCAATGCAGCAGCAATGATGACATCATCAGAGGCGACTTTCAGACTGAAAACACTAATTGGTTCATGGGTTCCCACATGCTGGAACTCAATTGCCCAATTAAGTGAAAATTGCATCAATCTCCCACATCCAATTGCAGTCGGGTGGATAACACGAAAAGTGGATAACATGACCCCAACCCACCCCAGTATCAAAATCCAGCCCATCCACTCTGCATCTACCCTGTCAAGCCCCTTCAGAATCTTATATGTTTCAATAAGATCCCCTCTCATTCTTCTAAACTCCAATGAGTATAGGCCCAACCTGCTCAACCTTTCTTCATAAGACAACCCCTTCATCTCCGGAATCAACCGCGTGAACCTTCTCTGAACTGCCTCCAATGCAAGTATATCCTTCCTTAAATAAGGAGACCAAAACTGTACGCAGTACTCCAGGTGTGGTCTCACCAACGCCCTGTACAGTTGTAACAGGACTTCCCTACTTTTATACTCCATTCCCTTTGCAATAAAGGCCAACACTCCATTTGCCTTCCTAATTACTTGCTGTACCTGCATGCTAACTTTTTGTGATTCATGTACAAGAACCCCCCAGATCCCTTTGTACCTCAGCATTTTGTAATCTCTCCCATTTAAATAATTTGCTTTTTTATTTTTCCTACCAAAGTGGATAACCTCGCATTTTCCCACATTAAACTCCATCTGACAGATTTTTGCCCACTCAATTAGCCTATCTATATCCCTTTGGAGATTCTTTGCGTCCTCAACACAATTTGCTTTCCCACCTATCTTTGTATCATCAGCAAATTTGGCTACATTACATTCGGTTCCTTCATCCAAGTCATTAATATAGATTGTAAATGCTAGATCAATTGTTAATTTTAAATCTGAGATTGATAGATTTTTGTTAACCAAAGGTATTAAGGGATTTGGGGCAAAGGTGGGTATATGGAGTTAGGTTGCAGATCAGCCACAATCTCACTGAATGGTGGAACAGGCTCGAGGGGCTAAATGGCCTACTCCTGTTCCTATGATCCTATGTTCCCAGGTGGTGAAGGTGGAAATATATCCCCTTGACTTTTAACATTTAAACAGTGGCGGCGGCGACAGAATCAGCAGAGCGCGGAGAACCATGGGAGAGGCCTGAGGAGTTTTAAACAATGATGGCAGTGGCAGAATCAGCAGGGATAAAAGGAGCGGAGAGAGAGCAAAAAAAAAATCAAGGAGTAACCTCACAGGACAGCAGGTAGGTGATTGGTTGGTGAGTATTATAGCATTTTTTTTTCTTTAAGCTAGGCAGTGGTTTAAACTAAGAGCTGGGGAACTATAAAATTAATAACATAACTAGATAAACGAATTAATTAATATAACTATAAATACTCGTCTGAATAAAATGTTTAACTAATTAAGTTAATTCAGGATATCCATAAGTAAATAAATAAAGAATTCTCGAGATGGCAGGGCAGGCTATGTGTCAGGGACTGTAGTCTGTGGGAGTTTGTGGACAGAGAGACGGTCCCGGATTCCCACATCTGCAGGAAATGTCTCTGCCTTCAGTCACTCCGGCTCAGAGTCATTGAGCTGCAGTGCGAGTTAGAGACACACCGAAACATAAGGGAGGGGGAGGAATTTCTGGACAGTTTTATCCAGAATACAGTCACACCCCAGAGGAAAGTACAGGTTCAGGAAAGGGGGGGGTGTGACTGTTAGGGAACCCGGTAGCGGGGACTTAGGAGAGGTTGAGAAGGAAGTCCCGCAGACACTGGAACTGTCCAACAGGTACGATGTACTCGCTACCTGTGAGAACAAGGAGAAAGACTGCGGGGAGGACAGCCACAATGCAGACCAAGGCACCATGGCTCAGAAGGCTGTCCAAGAGGGGGAAGAGCAGAATAGAATTGTGGTAATAATAGGGGATTCTATAATTAGGGGTATAGATAGCGTCCTCTGCAGCCAAGAACGAGAATCCCGAAGGGTGTGTTGCCTACCCGGTGCCAGGGTAAGGGAAATCGCGTGGCGGCTAGAGAGGAATTTGGAAAGGGAAGGGGTAAATCCAGTTGTCGTGGTCCATGTCAGAACAAATGACATAGGTAGGAACAGGGAGGAGGTCCTGCTGAAGGAGTATCAGGAGTTAGAAGCTAAATTAAAAAGCAGGACCAGGGTAATAGGTTGGAGAAAAGCTGATTTTGAGGGGCTGAGAATAGAACTTGGGAAAATAAAATGGACAACAATATTGGTAAACAATGACGTAGAACAGCAATGGAAAACATTTAAAATGGTATTCAAGAGAGTCCAGGAAAAATATATTCCACTAAAAAACAAGAACAAGCTAAACACTAATGAGACACTATGGATGAATAAAGCCATAAGGGAAAAATTGAGGGTAAGGAAAGAGGCATACATTAAGTACATGGACAGCAGGGGAGAGCATGATAAGGGAGAATATGAAGGGATTAGGAGGGAAGTCAAAAAAACAATTAGGAAGGCAAAGAGGAACTGTGAAATAAAATTATCAAGGAACATAAATCAAGATAGTAAAATATTTTACAGGCACATAAATTAAAAAAGGAAGGTCAGGATGGGAATAGGGACACTAAAGGATGGACAAAATAATAACAAAGGCAGCGATAGAGAGATGACAGAAATATTAAACTATTACTTTGCTTCAGTATTTACCAGGGAGATAGAACAGGTGGACATGACATTGGATGATGAGATTAGTAATGAGATAACAGCATTTAAAATAAAAAGAGGAGATATACTAAATAAACTAAATCAAGCTCAGAGGATAAAACCCCTCGTCCAGACGGATTACATCCGCACATTTTAAAAGAATCTAGGGAAGAGATAGCAGAGGCATTACTACACATATTTAATAATTCATTAGAAAAAGGTGTAGTGCCAGAGGACTGGCGGATAGCTAACATAATACCTATATTTAAGAAAGGAGATAGAACATGTCCAGGGAACAATAGGCCAGTCAGCTTAATATCAGTGGTAGGAAAAATAATGGAATCCCTACTAAAGGAGAAACTAGAACATCTAGAAACCAAAAATATAATAATGAATAGTCAGCATGGATTTCAAAAGAGAAAGTCTTGCTTGACCAACCTAATTGATATTTTTGAAGAAGTAACAGAGAGCGTAGACAAGGGTAATGCAGTAGATGTAATTTATCCAGATTTTCAAAAGGCCTTCGATAAGGTACCATATAATAGACTAATGAATAAGGTCAGAGAATGCGGAGTCAAGGGACAAGTAGCAGAATGGATAGCCAGCCGGCTTCAAGACAGAAAGCAGAGAGTAGGGGTAAAGGGTAGCTATTCAGAGTGGCAGAAGGTGGGTAGTGGTGTTCCACAAGGATCAGTGCTGGGATCACTGTTCACAATTTATATTAACAATTTAGACTTTGGAATCAAAAACACAATTTCTAAATTTGCGGCTGACACCAAATTTGGGGGGATAGTCAACACTGAGGAGGACCGCAACAAATTACAGGAGGACATTAATAAACTTGCAGAATGGGCATATAATTAGCAAATTAATTTCAACACAGATAAATGTGAGGTATTCTATTTTGTTAGGAAGATTAGGGAGGTCACTTATTACTTGGAGGGTGCAATTCTGGGTGGGGTAGAGGAGCAAAGGGATCTCAGCGTACAAATATACAAATCACTAAAAGTAGCGACACAGGTTAACGAGGCCAATCACTAGGGTTTATTTCCAGACGGATAGAATTTAAAAGTAGTGAAGTTATGCTAAACTTGTATCGAACCTTGGTTAGACCACACTTGGAGTACTGTCTGCAATTCTGGTGGCCATTTTATAAAAAGAATACAGAAGCACTGGAGAGGGTGCAGAGAAGATTTACAAGGATGATACCAGAAATGTGAGGGAATACCTATCGGGAAAGGATGAACAGGCTGGGTCTCTTTTCTCTTGGAAAAAGCTGAGGGGTGACCTAATAGAGGTCTTTAAACTTATGAAAGATTTTGATAGAGTAGATACAGAGAGAGTGTTTCCACTTGTGGGGAAGAGCATAACTAGAGGCCATCAATATTAGATAGTCACCAAGATATCAAATAGAAAATTCAGAAGAAACTTCTTTACCCAGAGAGTGGTGAGAATGTGGAACTCGCTACCACAGGGAGTGGTTGAAGCGAATAGTATAGATGCATTTAAGGGGAGGCTAGATAAGCAAACGAGGGAGAAGGGAATAGAGGGTTATGCTGACAGAGTTAGATGAGGAAAGACGGGAGGTGGCTCGAGTGGAGCATAAACACCGGCATTGACCGGTTGGGCTGAATGGCCTGTTTCTGTGCCATATATCCTATGTAATCCTACGTAATTTAATTACATTGCCCAAAATTCATGTAACTTTGATGCCCATACACACCACTATCAACAATGCCACCCTCTTCATGAACAAAAAGCAGTTCCATTCCCGTGAATGTACGACTGGTCTATGACCATAGGTACAGAATCTTGCATGTTAATGGAAATGCCACGATTCTGTCATCTTACAGCAATCCATGGTGTCCCCATTATTGCAATGATCAGGCAGACTGGATGGAAAGATCCTGGGAAATACAGGCTATCCACTGTAGTCATGGCTCCTTATTCTATTGAGACATTGAAGAGAGATTTAATGAGTTGCACACTGCTACCAGCGTCACAGTGTTGCAATAATATGCTAATGACTCAAACATATGTCCATAATGTAAGGTCAGCTCTTTGCACTGGAAGTGCACATTACACCTGAAGATAAGCAGTCCCATTGCCTCTGTGCTGGGACCACACCATCTCCAGCAATAATTCATCTGAGCTCAGGACAGAGACATCAAAGACTTGACATAATGCCCTTTGCTCCACAGACATAGCTTTGGATGGAAATTCAATTACAGTTGAAAGGGTTAATTAATAACCTTGTAAAAAGGGGCTTTAGGGAAGAGTGACCATAATATGATAGAATTTTATATTAAGTTCGAAAGTGATTTAGTTAAATCTGAAACTAGGGTCTTAAATCTAAACAAAGCAAACTATGTAGGTATGAGGGGCGAGTTGGCTAAGGTAGATTGGGAAACTACATTAAAAGGTATGAAGGTAGACAAACAGTGGCTAGCATTTAAAGAATTAATACATAATTTACAACAAATATACATTCCATTAAGGCGCAAAAACCCCACAGGAAAAGTGGTCCAACCATGGCTAACAAGAGAAGTTAAAGATAGTATTAGATCAAAGGAAGAGGCTTATAATGCTGCCAAAAAGAGCAATAAGCCTGAGGATTGGGAGGATTTTAGAATTCAGCAAAGGATGACCAAGCAATTGATAAAGAAAGGGAAAATAGAATGAGAGTAAACTAGCGAGAGACATAAAAACAGACTGTAAAAGCTTCTATAGGTATGTAAAAAGGAAAAGATTAGCTAAAGTAAATGTGGGTCCCTTACAGGCTGAGACAGGAGAAATTATAATGGAGAATAAGGAAATGGCAGAGAAATTAAACAAATACTTTGGCCGCGATTTTATGCTTCGAGGTGGCTTTGGAGCGGGTCAGCTGCCTTCCGGGTTCCAGTCCTGCCCCCAACTACATCCGACCCACAGACGTAATTTTACGTCGATTGGCCTGTTAGGGCGGGCTTGTCGGCCAATAAAAAGGAAGCCGGTGTCAGAAGACGTCATTTGATGACGCGTCATCTGCCGTTTTCTTAAAGGGACCACGCACAATTTTTTTTGACCGTTGATTTCTCAGTGTTTGACAGCATTGAGGTGCTGCAAACACTGCCAATCACTGTACAAAAGTGAGCCCTTACACCAAGGCTCTCCAGTGACTCCCTCCTTAGGCTAGAATAGATGGCAGCTGCAGGTGAGGTTACAGAAGCGATCTGTCACTGGTGAGAGAGGTTCTCCCAATGAGGTGGGACTACACATACAATTCAAAACTTGTTACCTACAGAAAAGTCTAAATGAATTAAAAATGAATTTCCCAACATTTCCTTACCTCTGAAACTCACCAGTGCACCACTGGATCCTTCACACCACTTCTGCAACTGTCATCAATGCATAAACATTTCAGCAGCGTGGTGTCCGGACGTCTGGAAGCCCGCAGTAGAAGTGTCAAAATTGGAAAAAGCCTGGTAACTGCCTGTTAACAAGCAGTTAAGTGGCTATAATCCTCTTCCTGCCGCTAGGTGTCAGGTCCATGTGCAAATTGGGGACCCGACACTTGGGAAGATTGATTAGAGGCGAGTTGACAGCGGGTTTCCGACCCGCTGTCATCTTTGCGATTTTGCCGGATGTCCCGCCTCCAAACCCGTCCCCTGAGCGCTGGCAAAGTTCCGGCCTTCGTGTCTGTCTTTCCAGAAGTAGACGCAAAAAACCTCCCGGAAATAGTGGAGAACCAAGGGTCTAGCAAGAATGAGGAACTGAAAGAAATTAGTATTCGTAAAAAAATAGTACTGGAAGTAATGAGACTGAAAGCAGATAAATCCCCTGGACCTGATGGCCTACATCCTAGAGTTTTGAAAGAGGTGGCTATAGAGATAGTGGATGCATTGGTTGTCATCTTCCAAAATTCCATTGATTCTAGAACGGTTCCCGCGGACTGGAAGGTAGCAAATGTAACCCCACTATTTAAGAAAGGAGGGAGAGAGAAAATGGGGAACTACAGACCAATTAGCCTGACATCAGTAGTAGGGAAAATGCTAGAATCTATTATTAAGGATGTGGTAACAGGGCACTTAGAAAATAATAATAGGATTGGGCAGTCAACACTGATTTATGAAAGGGAAATCATGATTGACAAATCTGTTAAGAGTTTTTTGAGGTTGTAACTAGCAGAATAGATAAGGGGGAACTAGTGGATGTGGTGTATTTGGATTTTCAGAAGGAATTTGATAAGGTGCCACACAAGAGGTTATTAAATAAAATTAGGGCTCATGGGATTGGGGGTAATATACTAGCATGGATTGAGGATTAGTTAACGGACAGAAAACAGAGAGTAGGAATAAACGGGTCATTTTCGGGTTGGCAGGCTGTAACTAGTGGGGTACCACAAGGATCAGTGTTTGGGCCTCAGCTATTCTACATCAATGATTTGGATGAGGGGACCAAATGTAATATATCCAAGTTTGCTGATGATACAAAGCTAGGTGGGAATGTAAGTTGTGAGGAGGATGCAAAGAGGCTTCAACGGGATATAGAAAGGATAAATGAGTGGGCAAGAACATGTCAAATGGAATATAATGTGGAGAAATGTGAAGTTATCCACTTTGGTAGGAAAAATAGAAAAGCAGAGTATTTTTTAAATGGTGAGAGATTGGGAAATGTTGGTATTCAGAGGGACCTGGGTGTCCATGTATACAAATCACTGAAAGTTAACATGCAGGTACAGCAAGCAATTAGGAAAGAAAATGGTATGTTATTACAAGAGGATTTGAGTATAAGTGTAAAGACGTCTTACTGCAATATATAGGGCCCTGCTGAGACCACACCTGGAGTACTGTGTACAGTTTTGGTCTCCTTACCTAAGGAAGGATATACGTGCCACAGAGGGACTGCAACGAAGGTTCACCACACTGATTCCTGGGATGGGGGGGATTGTCCTATGAAAAGAGATTGAGTAGACTAAGCCTATGTTCTCTAGAGTTTAGAAGAATGAGAGGTGATCTCATTGAAACATACAAAATACTTACAGGGCTTGACAGGGTAGATGCAGGGAGGATGTTTCCCCTTGGCTGGGAAGTCTAGAACCAGGGTTCACAGTTTCAGAATAAGGGGTCAGCCATTTAGGACTGAGATGAGGAGAAATGTCTTCACTCAGAGGGTGGTGAATCTTTGGAATTCTCTACCCCAGAGGGCTGTGGAGGCTCAGTGGTTGAGTATATTCAAGACAGAGATCAATAGAATTTTGGCTATTAAGGGAATCAAGGGATATGGGGATAGTGCAGGAATGTAGAATTGAGGTAGAAGATCAGTCATGATCTTATTGAATGGCGGAGCAGGCTCGAGGGGCTGAATGGCCTACTCCTGCTCCTATTTCGTATGTTCTTAAATAATTTCTGAATAGCTTGGGACTGAAATTCCATAGGGGTTCCACCAGTCTCCTGCCCAAGTTACAGCAGGACACCAGTGGTGGAATCACTACGGAATTTCAGTCCATTACTTCAGTGGTGGCTTTAGACTTCCCAACTGGTTTGACTCTGAGCCACGCTGTGACTAACCATGGCTCTAAATATGCACCCTTTCAAATTATCTCTGACAAAACAGAGTCAACCGGCCTATTTACAACTTTCTCTTTGGAAGTTTTGTGATAACTGCAGTTATCTTATAAAAGAAATAAATCCGTTTTCATCATCTGCAGCTTGTTGATAAAAGATACCGTGCCATTTTGTGTAGAAAAAGTGGGACAACCCCTTGATTGTCCTTCTGAGCCACAGTTCTGTTGGGCACTGGGTCTCACCTTATTGGAAAAATGTTAAACAAAAAGAGCGAAACAGATTGCAAACCCGTTTAAACACATGGGGGCTGAAATTCCATGGGGATTCCACCGCCAAACTCCAGCCTCACGGAGTTGCGTATCTGTTTTGGAGTGAAAATTGTGACAATACATTCAAACCAAGACTTGTGAATCTCACTCCAAATCAGTGAAATTAGATAGTTCTGCCGCTATACCAGGATCACTAATCTATCTCACTGCAGTATTTTATGACCTTTGCTTGTCACTTAGATAAGTATCTTTGGCAATTAAACTATGAAACTGGAATCTCTTGGTGATTGGTTCTTATCTTTAACCTTACTGTTAAGAGTCCATGAGTGTCTGACTGTAATGAAAATCTAATAATTTTAAAATAATTAGTCCGTAATTTGAGCATTCCTCGACACTGTGCTCCACAGAGGCCTAATTAAAAGATGAACTGAATCCAGAAAACTAAATTGCCACATTAGACAGTTATTTAAAAAAAAGGAACGCTCAAAAGAGAAAAATAATTATTTGTGTCACTGTAAACAACTCATACAAACCAAATAGGAAGTGGCATCTGCACAATCCATGGGTATTGGAATCCTTCAAGAAGGTATCACAAGAACATGGAACCTTATAAAAGAAAGGAACAAATCTGTGTGTGTTGGCAGAACACCAACAGAACTGGGAAGAGCCGGAAATCAAATAGATTTAAGGCCAGGGTAAAGCTGGGAAAAGGGGGAGGGGATAAAGGAACAAAGGTGGAGATGAAGAGACATTAAGAGACATTAAGAGATATGCAAGGCTAGAGGTGGTGTTAATGTGACAGATTAAGGCTGAATGAAGTGTGAAATCCACTGGCAGAATGAAGGACAGCTGCCAGCTTCTAGGAGGAAAAAAAAAGGTGGGGGGGGAACAAATAAAAGGGTGGATAAAATAAAATATAAATGTGATTGGAGCTGAGGTTATGATCTAAAATTGTTGAACTCGATATTGAGTCCAGAGGGCTGTAGCGTGCCTAAACGAAAGATGAGGTGCTGTACCTCGAGCTTACGCTGAGCTTCCGTGGAACAGTGTAATAGGCCGAGGACGGTGAGGTCAGAGTGGGAGTGAAGCGGTGAATTAAAGTGACAGGCCACCGGGAGCTCGGGGTCCCCCTTACGGACTGAACGGAGGTGTTCCGCAAAGCGGTCACCCAATCTGCGTTTGGTCTCCCCAATGTAGAGGAGTCCACATCGTGAGCAGCGAATACAGTATACTAAATTGCAGGAAGTACAAGTAAATCGCTGTTTCACCTGGAAGGGGTGTTTGGGGCCCTGGACAGTGGGAAGAGGGGAGGTATAAGGGCATGTGTTGCATCTCCTGCGCGTGCACGGGAAGGTGCCGGGCGAAGGGGAAGGGGTGCTGGGGGTGGTAGAGGAGTGGACTAGGGTGTCGCGGAGGGAGCGGTCCCTACGGAATGCTGAAAGGGGAGGTGAGGGGAAGATGTGTTTGGTGGTGGGATCACGCTGGAGGTGGCGGAAATGGCGGAGGATGATCCGTTGAATGTGGAGGCTGGTGGGGTGAAAGGTGAGGACAAGGGGAACCCTATCGTGGTTCCGGGAGGGAGGGGCAGGGGTGAGGGCAGATGTGCGGGAGATAGAACGGACACGGTCGAGGGCCGTGTCGACCACGGTAGAGGGGAATCCTCGGTTGAGGAAAAAGGAAGACATGTCGGAAGCACTGGTATGGAAGGTGGCATCATCAGAGCAGATGCGGCGGAGACGGAGAAACTGGGAGAATGGAATAGAGTCCTTACAGGAGGCGGGGTGGGAGGAAGTGTAGTCCAGGTAGCTGTGGGAGTCGGTGGGCTTGTAGTGAATGTTAGTCAATAACCTATCCCCAGAGATGGAGATGGAGAAGTCGAGGAAGGGAAGGGAAGAGTCGGAGATGGACCATGTGAAGGTGAGGGAAGGGTGGAAATTGGAAGCATAGTGAATGAAATGTTCTAGTTCAGGGCGAGAGCAGGAGACGGCACCGATACAGTCATCAATGTACCGGAAAAAGAGGTGAGGGAGGGGACCCGAGTAGGACTGGAACAAAGAGTGTTCCACATATCCCACGAAAAGGCAGGCATAGCTAGGACCCATGCGGGTACCCATAGCAACACCTTTAATTTGGAGGAAATGGGTAGAGTCAAAGGAGAAGTTGTTCAATGTGAGAACAAGTTCAGCCAGGCGGAGGAGGGTGGTGGTGGATGGGGACTGGTTGGGCCTCTGTTCAAGGAAGAAGCGGAGCGCCCTCAGGCCATCCTGGTGAGGAATGGAGGTGTAGAGGGATTGTACGTCCCCCCCCACCTTTTTTTTTCCTCCTAGAAGCTGGCAGCTGTCCTTCATTCTGCCAGTGGATTTCACACTTCATTCAGCCTTAATCTGTCACATTAACACCACCTCTAGCCTTGCATATCTCTTAATGTCTCTTAATGTCTCTTCATCTCCACCTTTGTTCCTTTATCCCCTCCCCCTTTTCCCAGCTTTACCCTGGCCTTAAATCTATTTGATTTCCGGCTCTTCCCAGTTCTGATGAAAGGTCATCGACCTGAAACGTTAACTCTCTTTCTCTCTCCACGGATGCTGCCTGGCCTGCTGAGTTTTTCCAGCGTTTTCTGTTGTTAATATGATATTTGGGGTGTTTACATAAGATTTGTGTGAATTTTCTGCACGTTAATGACCCTGAATCTGCGGTTGGAGACGTACCTCCGGAATACGCCTCCGACCCGTGAAAGATCTACGAACGTACCTCCTGGCTCCAAAGCTACGGAGCGTTCGGGTCCTGGGGCTCCAGGCGTACACCTGCGTAAAGGCCCACGGATCCCAGGGACGCAGGTGGTTCAGAATCGTCCCTGGGATCACGTGGGCCAGGTCCTCCAATGAGAAAGGAGGATTCCATTTCCGAACGGAATCCACTATAAACCCTACTGGAATCCCCAAATAATTAAACAATTTAGACAACTGTAATAAATATAAATGTTCTGATTTTCAAATTTAATTAAAAATCCCTTTATTACAGCAAATACAATAAAAAATTAATTTTTTTGAAAAATAACTTTAAACATTTTAATTCGGGTCAATATTTGCATAAACTAATTTAAGGGCTGGATTTTACCTGCCGAGACGGGTTGGGGACGGGACTGCTGTCTTCCGGGTTCTAGTCCCACCCTCAGCGACGTCCGACGCACAGACGCTATTTTACCCTGATTGGCCTTGTTAAGCCCGCCCTGCGGGCTTGCTGGCCAATTAAGGGAAAGCCAGTGTCAGGTGACGTCAGTTGATGACGCTTCTTCTACCGGTTTTCTTAAAGAGACATGGACCATTTATTTTTGACATGATTTGACAGTGTTTGACAGCATTAAGGTGCTGTCAAACACTGACAATCACTGTACAAAGGTGAGCCCTTGAACCCAAGGCTCTCAATGACTCTCTCCTTAGGATAAAACAGATGGCAGATACAGGTGAGGGTACAGAAGCGGTAGTCACTTCTCCCAATGAGGTGAGGCCACACAAACACTTCAAAGCTTTTCACCTACAGAAAAATCTAAACACATTAAAAATGACTTTCCCAACATTTCCTTACCTCTGATACTCACTAGTGTCCCATTGCATCCTTCACACCACTTCTGCAGCTGTCATCTATACACAAACATTACAACAGACCCACAGCACGCCTCACTTACCCTGGCAGGGTTCCACGATGTCGGGAAGCCCACAGCACAAGTCTCAAAATGGGGAAAAAGCCTCTTAACTGCCTGTTAACAGGCAGTTAAGTGGCTATAATCCTCTTCCCGCCTGCTAGGAGTCGGGTCCCTGTGCAAATCGGGTACCCGACTCCTGGGAAGATTGGTTGGAGGCGGGTTGGGAGCGGGTTCAGGAGCGCTCCCATTCTTTTTGATTTTCCCAGCAGACCCGCCTCCTCAGGGCTGGTAAAATCCAGCCCTAAGTGTTTGTGCATCATTTTTTATATTTAAATTTTTAAGTTAATATTTATAATAACCCTTACACTGGTGAAGGCAGGCCCTACGTCTGCTTTTACCAGCCGTAAGAGTTTCGTGGGCAGTTGCTGGGCAATAGTTGTGCAAATAGCTCAACTCTGCACCAGCGAAAGTGATTTTCTAGTCGGTTTGGATGATCTGTCGAGGCGAACCTTGACAGATCACAAGTTCCAGGTTTTCACGCAGGCGCAGCGCAGGCGGAAACCCGGAACTTGCGGGGCCTTTCAGGAGGCTTACGACGGCGTACGCTGAGCGTACGGCATCATGGAGACCATAAATTCTGGCCCAATCAGTTCATAAAATAAACTCGGTGAAATGCAGATTATAGAAACAATACAAATAATATGACATAAGGTAATGCTGAAGAACTGATGACTATGAGAGCCAGCTAGCATTAGCGTGAATACAGTGGGGAAGCCTGGATAGAATTTCCCCAATGAAACCACAGGATTTGGCACAAACATTAATGTGCCTTAAATGCATCATTGACTTGTGGCTCTAACTTAATGAGTTTCTGTGCATTCATCCACCAAATTCTCTAACATTAAATCCCAGATCATTCTCATTAATAAACTCTTCTGGTGGTTCATTTGGATCCCACTTGGATCTCAGATCTCTATTTCAACCTCACCTTTCGCTATTTCTACAGCATTCACAGATGTTAGTACCTAACATTTATTTATCTATATTAAATTTCATCTGCCATTGTTCTGCCCATTTACTATTTTCTGCAACTCCTTTTTTCTGCAACTCCTTTTATAAGTCCATGGCTGTTTCCTCAGGTTTGTGCCTAACTCCCCTCAGTTTGATATATTTTGTGAGCAGTGGCCCATAATTTGCGGTCAGCGGCAAAGCAAAGGCGCTCACCGCTGACCCCGAAGCAAGCTGCCCACAGAGATCTCGCAATCTCTGCAGAGGGAAGTTTGCCTTTTTCGACGTTCAATTGGTTGCTGCGATCGGTCATGGGGATTCCCAGGGAAGAGCTGCTGTGACGTCAACAAGCTGTCCAAGCAGCCAATCGCACTGAAGAATTCTCATAGGTAGGACTTTTTAAAAAATGTTAGAGAGAGTGAAATAAAGATTGAAACTTTCATTTAGGGATAAGTTAGAAGCTGAAATATCATGAACAAGCTTTAAAAAAAATTAAGTGTTTTAAAAAACGGAATTTTTAATCAATGGAGAAATTTGACACTCCACAAATATAAAAATTAGATTTTCAGGGCCAGAACGTTTAGCAGTTTAGTTAAAACCCGAGTTACACCTATTCCGATAAGGCCTAGCATTTAATGGGTATTTAACAGCGATATTAGCGTGGAAAAGCCCAAGTTTTTGTCAGTTTCACTAATTGCCGGCTATGGGGCGGGCAGGGTGTCCACAGCGCAGCCAGTATCGGAGCAGTGAATGACTGACCGCAACTTCAGGATTTCCGTGTTTAGATGTGAATACGGTACATCCTGACGTGGTCAGTTTCAAAGGGGTAATGAAAGAAATACTTGCATTTATATAGCGCCTTTCACAACCACCGGACGTCCCAAAGCGCTTTACAGCCAATGAAGTAATTTTGGAAGTGTAGTCACTGTTGTAGTGTGGGAAACACGGCAGCCAATTTGTGCACAGCAAGCTCCCACAAACAGCAATGTGATAATGACCAGCTAATCTGTTTTTTTGTTATGTTGATTGAGGGATAAATATTGGCCAGGACACTGGGGAGAACTCCCCTGCTCTTCTTCGAAATAGTGCCGTGGGATCTTTTACGTCCGCCTGAGAGAGCAGACGGGACCTCGGTTTAATGTCTCATCCGAAAGATGGCACCTCCGACAGTGCAGCGCTCCCTCAGCACTGCACTGGAGTGTCAGCCTAGATTTATGTGCTCAAGTCCCTGGAATGGGACTTGAACCCACAACCTTCTGACTCAAGAGGTGAGAGTGGGCCTCAGCTATTCACAATCTACATCAATGATTTGGATGAGGGGACCAAATGTAATATATCCAAGTTTGCTGATGATACAAAGCTGGGTGGGAATGTAAGTTGTGAGGAGGCTTCAAGGGGATATAGAAAGGATAAGTGAGTGGGCAAGAACATGGCAAATGGAATATAATGTGGAAAAATGTGAAGTTATCCACTTTGGTAGGAAAAATAGAAAAGCAGAGTATATTTTAAATGGTGAGAGATTGGGAAATGTTGGTGTTCAGAGGGACCTGGGTGTCCATGTACACAAATCGCTGAAAATTAACATGCAGATACAGCAAGCAATTAGGAAAGCAAATGGTATGTTGGCCTTTATTACAGGAGGATTTGAGTATAAGTGTAAAGACGTCTTACTGCAATTATATAGGGCTCTGGTGAGACCACACCTGGAGTATTGTATACAGTTTTGGTCTCCTTACTTATGGAAGGATACACTTGCCATAGAGGGAGTGCAACAAAGGTTCACCAGACTGGTTCCTGGGATGGGGGGGATTGTCCTATGAGGAGCGATTAAGTAGACTAGGCCTATATTCTCTGGAGTTTAGAAGAATGAGAGGTGATCTCATTGAAACATACAAAATTCTTACAGGGCTTGACAGGGTAGATGCAGGGAGGATGTTTCCCCTGGCTGGGGAGTCTAGAACCAGGGTTCGCAGTCTCAGAATAAGGGGTCGGCCATTTAGGACTGAGATGAGGAGAAATGTCTTCACTCAGAGGGTGGTGAATCTTTGGAATTCTCTACCCCAGAGGGTTGTGGAGGTTCAGTCGTTGAGTATATTCAAGACAGAGAGCGATAGATTTTTGAATATTAAGGGAATCGAGGGATATGGGGATAGTGCAGGAAAGTGGAGATGAGGTAGAAGATCAGCCATGATCTTATTGAATAGCAGGGCAGGCTCGAAGGGCCAAATGGCCCACTCCTGCTCCTATTTCTTACGTTCTTATGTTCTACCCACTGAGCCACAGCTGACACTGTTCACTGTAATGACAGCGAACGCTGACAATTCATCGTCATTACCCACCGCAAAATCCGGGCCATTAAGTTTCGAACTCCAGGACATTAGTGTAAATTAAATACAGTACAGGTGCCAGTATTGATCCCTGGGACACTCTTTCCCCTTCTTCTTCTGACATCACATTCCTAAGTAGTACTTGCTGCTTTGTATCCTTCTGACAGTTCCTTGTCCAGTTCCAGATTTCACCTGAATATTTCTTTTATTGTTTTAACCTTATTTATCAGTCTAATGTGAGGAACCTGTTCAAAGGATTTCTGGAAGGCCTACCAAGGAGTACACTTGGGATGTCACCTCCTTGACAAGGTTGGTCAGGCAGAACCTTCTACTTCTGAAGAAAAGAAAGAACTTACATTTCTTTCACAGCCTCAGGATGCCCTAAAGCACTTTACAGCCAAAGAATTAGTTTTGAAGTGTAGTTACTACTGTTGTGTGGCAAACAAGGCAGCCAAGTTATGCACAAACAGCACTGAGATGAGTAAATATTGGCCTGAACATCAGGAGAGCTGCCCTGCTCTTCTTCAAATAGCGCCGTGGGATCATTCACCTGAGAGGGCAGATCGGTCCTTGGTTTAACATCTCATTCTAAAGATGGGACCTTTGACAATGCAGCACTCCCTCGGAATTGCACGGAAGTCTCAACCTAGATCACATGATCGCGTCCTGGAGTAAGTCTTAGAACCCACAACCGTCTGACTCAGAAGCACCAGTGTTCCCAGTAATGCAAAGCTGACACCTAAACCCTCAAGCCAAATTGGCTGCTATTTGTTATGATATTTAATCCTCAGTGGCATCTGTAATGCCATATACATCGAGAAACAAAGCAAGAACTCTGAATAACATAGGGTTAGTGCCAAGGGATGCTTACCAGCTCCCAATCAGGAAAACATACGATCATAACACCGTTACAACTTCACTCTGCCTTGGATTTATTGTGTTTAGTTTTTGGTGTTTTGCATTACTTTCTGCTCTAAAATTCATGCTAATAGTCCTATAAATTTTAATACTGCACTTTTGACCCTTTTTTAAAAACTAAGCAGTGCTAAGCCTCATTAGTTGGGGCCCTCCTGTTTTAATTAACTAGAGCTAGAAACGTTTTCACAAAGTGCCTTTTCATAGAATTTTGGAACCTACAGCACAGAAACAGACCATTCAGCTCAACTGGTCTATGCCAGTGTTTACACGCCACACAAGCCTCCTCCCACTCAAATGACTTATTCCTACCCTGCCCCTATATCCCTCTATTCCTTTCTCCCTCATGTGCACATCAAGTCTCCCCTTCAATGCATCAATGTTATCTGGTTCAACCACTCCATGTGGCAGCGAGTTCCACATTCTCGCCACTCTCTGTGTAAAGAAATTCCTCCTAAATTCTTTATTTCAATTTTTTTAATTCATTCATGGGATGTGGGCGTCGCTGGCAAGGCCAGCATTTATTGCCCATCCTTAATTGCCCTTGAGAAGGTGGTGGTGAGCCGCCTTCTTGAACTGCTGCAGTCCGTGTGGTGAAGGTACTCCCACATTGCTGTTAGGTAGGGAGTTCCAGGATTTTGACCCACCGACAATGAAGGAACATATTTCCAAGTCAGGATGGTGTGTGACTTGGACATGGCGGTGTTCTCATGCGCCTGCTGCCCTTGTCCTTCTAGATGGTAGAATTCGTGGATTTGTTAGGTGCTGTCGAAGAAGCCTTGTCGATGGTACACATTGCAGACACGGTGCGCTGGTGGTGGAGGGAGTGAATGTTTAAGGTGCTGGATGGCGTGCCAATCAAGCGGGCTGCTTTGTCCTGGATGGTGTCGAGCTTCTTGAGTGTTGTTGGAGCTGCACTTATCAAGGCAATTGGAGAGTATTTCGTCACATTCCTGACTTGTGCCTTGTAGACGGTGGATAGGCTTTGGGGAGTCAGGAGGTGAGTCACTTACCGCAGAATACCCAGCCTCTGACCTGCACATGTAGCCACAGTGTTTATGCGGCTGGTCCATTTGAGTTTCTGGTCAATGGTGACCCCCAGGATGTTGATGGTGGGGGATTCGATGATGGTAATGCTATTGAATGTCATGGGGAAGTGATTAGACTTTCTCTTGTTGGAGATGGTCAGTGCCTAGAACTTGTGTGGCACGAATGTTACTTGCCTGAATGTTGTCCAGGTCTTGCTGCATACCGGCACGGACTGCTTCATTATCTGAGGAGTTGCAAATGGAGCTGAACACTGTGCAATCATCAGCGAACATCCCCATTTCTGACCTTATGATGGAGGGAAGGTCATTGATGAAGATGGTTGGGCCTAGGACACTGCCCTGAGGAACTCCTGCAGCGATGTCCTGGGGTTGAGATGATTGGCCTCCAACAACCACAACCATCTTCCTTTGTGCTAGGTATGACTCCAGCCAGTGAAGAGTTTTCCTCCTGATTCCACACTCGGTCAAATGCTGCCTTGATGTCAAGGTCAGTCAGTCTCACCTCAGCTCTGGAATTCAGCTCTTTTGTCCAGGTTTGGACCAAGGCTGTAATGAGGTCTGGAGCCGAGTGGTCTTGGCGGAACCCAAACTGGGCATCCGTGAGCAGGTTATTGGTGAGTAAGTGCCTCTTGATAGCACTGTCAACAGCACATTCCATCACTTTGCTGATGATTGAGAGTAGACTGATGGGGCTATAATTGGCTGGATTAGATTTGTCCTGCTTTTTGTGGACAGGACAGACCTGGGCAAATTTCCACCTTGTCGGATAGATGCCAGTGTTGTACAGCTTGGCTAGTTGTGGAGCACAAGTCTTCAGCACAACAGCTGGGATGTTATCGGGGCCCATAGCCTTTGCTGTATCCAGCGCACTCAGCCATTTCTTGATATCACGTGGAGTGAATCAAATTGGTTGAAGACTGGATTCTGTGATGGTGGGGATCTCAGGAGGAGGCCGAGATGGATCATCCACTCAGTACTTCTGGCTGAGGATGGTTGTGAATGCTTTAGCCTTGTCTTTTGCATTCACATGTTGGGCTCCGCCATCACTGAGAATGGGGATGTTCATGGAGCCTCCTCCTCCCATCAGTTGTTTAATGGTCCACCACCATTCACGACTGGATTTTCAGGACTGCAGAGCTTTGATCTGATCCGTTGGTTGTGAGATCGCTTAGCTCTGTCTATAGTGTAGAATTCGCAAATTATCGCGATTTCAAAATAATGAGAAAGAGACATACAGTTTCGTAAACACAGCTTTATTTCAGCAAAATGCTGTCATGTTTCAAAACGGACACAAGCAGCCTGTAAAATGGCCGCCGCGCCTCGTGGCAGAAGGTTCCAGATTTTTCAGTAGGCAGACAAGATGGCGTTTCAATAAACATTTCAGCAAGATCGGACAGTACTCAGCATAATGAAATAAGACAAGACGCGATCGTTTTGCATTTTGTACACCTAAGAGAATATAAGTGTTGGAATCGGTTTTCCATACACAAACGGGGGCTATTGTACTGGGCAATCAAGGGCCCATCCAAAGACATTGATACGCAAATTCCCCGCGGCTCTACGATGAGAGAGCCGTTCGCAGGTACTCACAGCAAGAATTCGGAGGGCCCCAAAACCCCTCCAGGGAGACTCCTAGCCGGTTCCACAATGGGAGAAACATTAACGGGTACTTAGACAGTTACAAGTATCACCGAAACCCATTAACGACAAGAACCACCCTATACAAGAAGTTTGAGCGCCAAAACATGACAAAAGATGAACATTAAGATTGGGCGGGAGATAAAGAATTACAGTACTATAACTGTAGTAAACAAACGTCCATTTTTTTTTGATTCGACCCCTGGCTCTCGTTTGCGGCCCACCGAGCTCTTGGTCCGCTGATCTTCCGGGAGTCAACCTCGTGGCTTGCCGCGAAGATCTGTGAAGAGCTGGGCTGCGAAGGCCGGTAAGCGGGTGCACCATCCCGAGGGTCGGTAAACGGTGTAGGGACCCGAAGGCCCGACGAAACAAAACAAGACAAGAAGAAGAAGACGACTACACGTGCCGCCGCGGTCAGTAAACCCCGACCGCGCCCGAACTATAAAGACCATTTACAGGTTACCACACGAATTCTACTGCCAACCGGTGTCGGGCACAGGAAGACTCTTCTTTGAGTTTTATCAGAAATCCGAGGTCAACACAGATCTTCATGGCAGCAGACGGTCCAGCCTGCTAGCCGGAGCAGAGCGAGTAAACAAGTGGGGTACAGAGACCCCTGATCAACACGTGAATAGTCAGGTGCTGTGGCGAAAACATCCGAGCATCGTTTTAGAATTCTCCGAGTTATCACGAGTGGTGAGCATGGTTCTCGATCCTACAGATCTAGATTAGGACAGCTATTAATAGGGGAGGGTTTTGTTTTAAGGATAATTATAATGTGTGTCCCCTTTTACGATGTGTCGTGCGCTCCTCGTTTCCCTAAACCTAGTTGCATAAATGTATGTAAGCTTGTACTGTCATTAATCTGTGCTTATGACATGTATTTCGTAATCTTGAACAATATGCAATAAAGATTTCCATTTCGTACTATTCAACCGGGTCTATTTGCGTTTTCTCTGCATTACTGCTCTCGCACCCTAAGTCCAGTGTTAGAACCGTAAGGGCGAGTGGGTCGAACCACTCACAGGTGTCTAGTGCTACCAGGCTGGCTGGAGACCAGAACAGGCAACAAGGCCTAACCCCGCACTAGCACCCGGGCTAAGCACAGAGCCACCCGAACCCCTTACAATAGCATGCTCCTTCCACTGTTTAGCATGCATGTAGTCCTGTGTTGTAGCTTCACCAGGTTGGCACCTCATTTTTAGGTACACCTGGTGCTGCTCCTGGCATGCTCTTCTCCACTCCTCATTGAACCAAGATTGGTCCCCTGGCTTGATGTTAATAGTAGAGTGAGGAATATGCCATGAGGTTACAGATTGTGGCGGAATACAATTCTGCTGCTGCTGATGGCCCACAGCGCCTCATGGATGCCCAATTTTGAGCTGCTAGATCTGTTCTGAATCTATCCCATTTAGCATGGAGGTAGTGCCACACAACACGATGGAGGGTGTCCTCAGTGTGATGATGGGACTTCGTCTCCACAAGGACTGTGCGGTGGTCACTCCTACCAATACTACCATGGATAGATGCATCTGCAACAGGTAGATTGGTGAGGATGAGGTCAAGTAGGTTTTTCCCTCATGTTGGTTCTCTCACCACCTGCCGAATGCCCAATCTGGCAGCTATGTCCTTCAGGACTCGGCCAGCTCGGTCAGTAGTGGTGCTACTGAGTCACTCTTGCTGCTGGACATTGAAGTCTCCCACCCAGAGTACAAGTGATGTTCAACATGGCGGAGTACTGATTCATCTGAGGGAGGGCAGTAGGTGGTAATCAGTAGGAGGTTTCCTTGCCCATGTTTGACCTGATGCCATGAGACTTCATGAGCTCCGGAGTCAATGTTGAGAACTTCCAGGGTCACTCCGTCCCGACTGTATACCACTGCGCCACCACCTCTGGTGGGTCTGTCCTGCCGATGGGACAGTACATACCCAGTGATGGAGGAGTCTGGGACGATTCTGTGAGTATGACTATGTCAGGCTGTTGCTTGACTATGTCAGGCTGTTGCTTGACTAGTCTGTGGGACAGCTCTCCCAATTTTAGCACAAGTCCACAGATGTTAGTGAGGAGGATGTTGCAGGGTCGACTGGGCTGGATGTGCCATTGTCGTTTCCAAAGCCAGTGCCTAGGTCGATGCCGGGTGGTCCGCACTGCTTTATTATTATTATATTTCGTAGCTGTTTGATACAACTGAGTGGCTTGCTAGGCCATTTCAGAGGGCAGTTGAGAGTCAACCACATTGCTGTGGGTCTGCAGTCACATATAGGCCAGACCGGGTAAGGACGGCAGATTTTCACCCCTAAAGGGCATTAGTGAACCAGATGGGTTTTTACGACAATCTGGTATTGTCGTGGTACCATTACTGATACTAGCTTTTTATTCCAAATTTATTTAATGAACTGAATTTAAATTCCCCAGCTGCCGTGGTGGGATTTGAACTCATGGATCATTTGTCCAGGCCTCTAGATTACTGGTCCAGTAACGTAACCACTACGCTACCATCCCCGAATCTGCAGTATTTGGGCTTACCATGCACAATCTGCATCGGCTATCTTATATTTATGCCCCTTGTTCTGAACTCACCCACGAGTGGAAACAGTTTCTCCACATCCACCCTATACAACTCCTTCATAACTTTCAAGACCTCTATTGGGTCGCCTCTTAGTTGTCCCTTTTTGAGAGAAAAGAGCCCCAGCCTGCTCAATCTTCCTGATAGTTGCACCCTTGCATCCTCACAATTCTGGTACATGGAAAGAAAGAACTTGAAAAAGAACTTGCATTTGTATAGCGCCTCTAATGATCTTGGGGTGTACCAAAGTGCTTTACAGCAAATGAAGTACTTTTGAACTATAATCACTGTTATAATGTGGGGAAACGCAGCAGCCAATTAGTGCATAGCACGTTCCCACAAACAGCAGGAGATAATGACTACGTAATCTGTTTTTTTAGTGATATTGGCTGAGAGACAAATATTGACTGATAGACACTGGGGTGAACTCCCCTGCTCTCCTTTGAATAGTGCCATGGGATCTTGTACATCCACCTGAGAGGGCAAACGGGGCCTCGGTTTAACATCTTATTTGAAGGACAGCACCTCTGAAAGTGCAGCACTCCTTCAGTACTGCTCTGCCAGCCCAGATTATGTGCTCAAGTCTCTGAGGCGAGAGTGCTACCACTGAGCCAAGGCTGGCACATTCTTGTAACATCCTTGCAAATTTTTTCTGCACTTTTTCCAGTGCTTCAATATCCTTTTTGTATATATGGAGTCCAGAACTGCACAAGGCAAAGATTCCAGTATTTTTCCGACCGCTCTGGAATTCAACTCTTTTGTCCATGTTTGGACCAAGGCTGTAATGAGGTCGGGAGCCGAGTGGTCCTGGCGGAACCCAAACTGAGCATCGGTGAGTAAGTGCCGCTTGATAGCACTGTCGACGACACCTTCCATCACTTTGCTGATGATTGAAAGTAGACTGATGGGGCGATAATTGGCTGGATTGGATTTGTCCTGCTTTTTTGTGGACAGGACATACCTGGGCAGTTTTCCACTTTGTCGGGTAGATGCCAGTGTTGTAGCTGTACTGGAACAGCTTGGCTAGAGGCACGGCTAGTTCTGGAGCACAAATCTTCAGCACTACAGCCGGGATGTTGTCGGGGCCCATAGCCTTTGCTGTATCCAGTGCGTTTCTTGATGTCATGTGGAGTGAATCGAATTGGCTGAAGACTGGCTTCTCTGATGGTGGGGACCACAGGAAGAAGCCAATATGAATCATTCACTCGGTACTTCTGGCTGAAGATGGTTGCAAACTCTTCAGCCTTGTCTGTTACACTCACGTGCTGGGCTCCACCATCATTGAGGATGGGGATGTTCATGGAGCCTCCTCCTCCCGTTAGTTGCTTAATTGTCCACCACTATTCACAACTGGATCTGCAGAACTGCAGAGCTTTGATCTGATCCCTTGATTGTGGGATCGCTTAGCCCCATCTATAGCATGCTGCATTAGCTGTTTAACATGCATGTAGTCCCGTGTTGTAGCTTCACCAGGTTGGCACCTCATTTTTAGGTACGCCTGGTGCTGCTCCTGGCATGCTCTCTGCACTTCTCATTGAACCAGGGTTGGTCCCCTGGCATGATGGTAATGGTAAAGTGAGGGATATGTTGGGTCATGAGGTTACAGATTGTGGTGGCATATAATTCTGCTGCTGCTGATGGCCCACAGCACCTCATGGATGCCCAGTTTTGAGCTGCTAGATCTGTTCCGAATCTATCCCATTTAGCACGATGGTAGAGCCACACAACACGATGGAGGGTGCCCTCAGTGTGAAGATGAGACTTTGTCCCCACAAGGTCTGTGCGGTGGTCGCTCCAACCAATACTGTCATGGACAGATGCATCTGCGACAGGTAGATTGGTGAGGACGAGCCTGTCCCAGCAGTTCAGCTCCTTCTTGTCCCAGTACTGGTGCCAGTATCCCATAATGGCAGCGTAACACAGAAGAAATTTGCAAAAGATGTAACATGCAAAAGAAGCACAGAGGCAACTACTGAGAGGGTGAGATCCATTTCACCCTTTTTTTGGGAATCAGTAATGTTTCCCCCTCCTACTCTTCCCCAACTCTTTATTCATAGTCGAGCCTCTAGAAAGTGTCTTGTACGCGTGACATCAGTAGCACAGATGTTTCGCAAAGGAAATGAAACCAGTTTTAATAGTAGCAACCCTTACGCTAGCAGGAGGGGGAATTGTCCTATGAGGAGAGATTGAGTAGACGAGGCCTATATTTTCTCGAGTTTAGAAGAATGAGACGTGATCTCATTGAAACATACAAAATTCTTACAGGGCTTGACAGGGTAGATGTAGGGAGGATGTTTCCCCTGGAGTCTAGAACCAAGGGTCACAGTCTCAGAATAAGGAGTCGCCATTTAGGACTGAGATGAGGAGAAATTTCTTCACTCAGAGGGTGGTGAATCTTGGAATTCTCTACCCTAAAGGGCTGTGGAGGCTCAGTGGTTGAGTACATTCAAGGCAGAGATCGATAGATTTTTGAATATTAAGGGAATCAAGGGATAGGGGGATAGTGCAGGAAAGTGGAGTTGAGGTAGAAGATCAGCCATGATCTTATTGAATGGCGGAGCAGGCTCGAGGGGCCAAATGGCCGACTCCTGCTCCTATTTCTTATGTTTATGTTATGTTCTTTGCAATGTGCAGAGGGTTTAATATCGCTGGTGCAAATCCCATGGGAAGAGTCCGCAGAGTTTAACATTTACGATCAGAAATCCCATGGGGAAAAGGGTGCAATGGGTTAATATTAGTTTGTGCGTTGTGTCCAACACACATTGCAAACCGTTTATTTTCACTGTGACTTTGCTCTCTGTCACTGAGTCCTCAGGAACTAATCGGACGGGATCCAAGAGCTGGACACAACCGAATGGCTGCGAGGGAGGAGGAGTTTCAAGGACAGGGTGAGCGCTGAAACAGCCATGATGGAAACTAATCCTTATTAGGACTGCATTGAATTCCAGGCATAACTTTTGCTCCATTTTACGGCGAAAAGAACGCCCTCTGTGGATACTGGAGAATCCTTCAGACCGATCTGAAGAAAACTTTCCCGCAATGAAAGTTTGCAGACTGAATTTCTCTTGCAACTGAAATTGCCAAGCTCAGGTGGTACTGAGGCGGACTCACCTGCGCCCTCAGGTACTGTTCCTGTCCCTGCCGGGCTCGCTCGCTCGCTCTCTCCGCCCCCTTCGCTTTATCTAACTGCTAATAAAGCAATGAATCGCGCAGCAAGATTAAGATTCCGGGCCTTACCTTCCCCTTGAGGTCCAGCACGAACACGGCCGAGGCTGACATGATTCCCAGAGCAGCTCAGACGCCAAATCCCCGTTCCCCGCAGGTTACTGTCGCCTTGCTGGGGTAGTCTTACTTGTTTCCGTATCCTCCGCGTCATTGACACCTATACCGACAGCTTTGTCACTCCAGGGAGCAAGTAGTGGCATCCATCCGTACATAAATACAGCACATAAACATTCATATACAGACATACTGAACTGCACAGGACCAGGGACATTTATAAGCAGAAGTACCCACAGATACAGAGACATAAATACATTCATTGAAATGCAGTTTATATACAGTCAGTAATAGTTCTGCACACAGACCAATACACCACACTGTTAATCTGGAAATGTCTGATGTCTTTTCCCGACTTCCTCCTTCACCCTCACCCCCCCTTCCCTTCACCCTCACCCTCCTCCCCTTCACCCTCACCACTTCCCTCCTCCCTGTCCCTCGCTGTCCCCTCCCATGCCCTCGCCACCCTCCTCTCCTTCCCTTCACCTTCACCCCTTCTCACGCCATCAACCTACCCTTCCCTTGCCTCCCCTCCTCCCCTTCCCTCGCCGCCCTTTCACACTGGTCCCTTCCCTCCCGTTCCTTCCTCCCCATCCATCCCCTCCCCTCTCCGCTCCCTTTCCCTTCCCTTCCCTTACCTTGCAACCTTCATTCTCACCCCTTCGCTACCCTTCCCTCCTCCCCTTCCATCGTAGCCCCTTCACCCTCACCTCTTCCGTCACCACCTCTCCTCCCCTTCCCTCTCCTCGCCTCCCCTCCTCACCGTCCCTCTTTCCCTTCCCCTTTCCCATCCCCTCCCCTTTTCCCTTTTCACTCTCTTCCCCTCTTCCCTTCCATTTTCCCCCTCCCCCTCTGCTACAGGCCGCCTTTCAGATGAAAGGCTAAACCTGTTCTGGTGAATGTTAATGGTTCCATGCACTATTTGAAGAAAACCAGATAATTCTCCTGGAGTTGTGTCAACATTTCTCCCTCAGGTAATACCATCAAAACTTGATTAACTTGTTGCTGTTTGTGGAATATTCCTTGTGCAGAATGATAGTATTTCAAAACAAACCAACTGTGACGTGCTTTAATGTGACAAGATACTACATAAAAGCAAGTACATATTTTTTTATTTACTGAATATTAAATGCTCTAGTTAACACTCTCAGCATAGTGCATTACAGTTTCCATAATATCAATTGTTTCAGTTCCAAAATCAGAAATAATCAATAACACAATACGATTAGAATTCATTAAAAATTACAGATCTTTGCATAGTAACTGCTTGTGTAAAATATATTTGATAATTTACATTTCCTGAATAAGATCATGCACTCTCCTGTCTCCATTTGCCCCCTCTATTTAACACACAACCTTTTTGTTATAAAAGTGAGACATTACAATTTTGGCATCTTATATTGTTGAGATCTTACATTGCGTCAAGACTACAGCAGTGGGACATTACATTACTGAGATCTTGCATTGTGTCACCTCCTCCACCTCTCTCGAACCCTCTACCGTCTCTATACTATCAGACTGCTTGTCCGACATCCAGCACTGGATGAGTAGAAATTTCCCCCAATTAAATATCGGGAAGATCGAAGCCATTGTCTTCGGTTCACGCCACAAACTCCATTCCCTTTCCACTGATTCGATCTCTCTCCCGGCAACTGTCTAAGGCTGATCAAGTCTGTTCACAACATTGGTGTCATATTTGATCACAAATTAAGCTTCCTACCTCATATCTGTTCTGTTACTAAGACTGATCATTTCCACCTTCGTAATATCGCTCATCTCCGCCTTACCTCAACTTATCTGCTGCTGAAACCCTCATCCACGCCTTTATCACCTCTAGACTTGACTGTTCCAATACACTGCTGGCCAGCCTCCCTAGTTCTACCCTCCATAAACTTGAGGTCATCCAAAACTCTGCCCCCTGTGTGTTAACTCGCATCAAGTCCCGCTCACTGACCTACATTGGCTCCCAGTTAAGCAACATCTCAATTTTAAAATTCTCATCCTTGTTTTCAAATCCCTCCATGGCCTCGCCCCTCCTTATCTCTGTAATCTCCTCCAGCCCTATAATCCCCCTGGACCTCTGCGCTCCGCCTCTTCTGGCCTTTTGAACATCCCCGATTTTAAATGCTCCTCCATTGGCGGTCGTGCCTTCAGCTTACATTTTATAACTTATATTTATATAGCACCTTTAACGTAATAAAACATCCCAAGGTGCTATATAAATATAAGTTGTTGCTGCCAGGACTGCAGCAGTGGGACATTACACAGAATCATAGAAATTTATGACAAAGAAGGAGGCCATTTGGCCCATCGTGTCTGTGCCGGCCAGGATTTCAGCAGTGGGACACTACACAATTGTAACTATTGTGTGTTTTTGAAAAAAATCTTTCCCCAATATGGGTATAATTTCACCTTTTAAACACAATTGGGAATGTTTTACACCTGTCGAAACTTGGGTGTTAATCTCATCAGTGCCTGCTTATTATAACGGCCGTGAACAGAAATGCTAATTATTTTAGTTTTCTGAATTTGTTCCATAGGATTTAATTATCTTCATCAGCAGAAACATGACTCAGCTTGAAATAGATCCATGACATTAGAACTCCAATATTTGTGCTTATGCGTGCGATCAACCCCTGAGATTAGCAATCAGAAATTTTAAAAAACAGCCTACCATTGGATTTTTAAAAATTGTGGTCATTGTCTCCTTGTGGAGCTTGTATTAAAAATTATTTATTTTAATATTTTTTGGGTTTAGCCTTCTTTGTACTTGCAATCATTAAGTTCAACATCTAAACTTTTGAGATGTTTGATTTCCCAAGAGGGAGAATGAAGTACACAGCTGAGCAGCACATCTGGTCTTAGCAGCAGTTTGCTGATCATCAAGCAATTAGGAAGGCAAATAGCATGTTAGCCTTTATCACTAAGGGTTTGGAATGTAAGAGTAAAGACGTCTTACTGCAATTATATAGGGCCTTAGTGAGACCACACCTGGAGTAGTGTGTACAGTTTTGGGGCTAGAAATTGGGTTGCTTTACGCCTCTCGTTAGCACGCCCAGCGCTAATGGGGCACTAATGCTCTAGCGCCCAGGTGCGGCGCCGCTAACACCTCCCGTGAAATTCAGTGGAAGGTTAGCGGCGGCGGTAGCCATTAGCACCTGCTCCGCTGTGCCAGCAATGATGATGTCATCACCGTGCGCAGCACCCCGTTTGCGCCCTGGCCGCAAACTTCCCTTGCGCCCCCTGACCTCTCGCCGGGCAATATGTGCGACAGGATCAGGGGGCGGTTTTGCAACAGCGGTAGCGGGCAACGACGCAATTTTTAGGGCAGGTGTCGGGTGGCCATTTTTATCTTGGCCGACTACCAGCACCTGCCCCCTTTCACATTTGTATACTGGGTGCCGGACGCGATCGTTCAGCCTGGCACTCCTCATGAGTGCTGGGCTGTTTCCACGGCACCCCACTCCCCGATGGTCCGGCAGGGCCCCGGTGCGCGCAGCATTAGGCTCCTCCCCTTTAATCAGGGGAGGAGGCCTGCAATGACGCGGCGCTACGTGCCGCCATGTCACTGAGTAGCAGCACCCCAAGAAGGAGGTGGAGCGCTTCCAGTAGCGTCCACCTCCTTCTTGTGGCGCTACTACTGAATTTACGGGGTAGGGGTGCTAACTTTTTCAGGGTGCAAAAATTAGTGCCCTGGCGAGGTTAGCACCTCAAAATGGGCTATACCCAATTTTTCCACCTTGGTCTCTTTACCTAAGGAAGGATATACTTGCCTTAGAGGGAGTGCAACAAAGGTTCACTAGACTAATTCCTAGGATGAGGGGGTTGCCCAAGAGGAGAGATTGAGTAGACCAGGCCTATATTCCCTAGAGTTTAGAAGAATGAGAGGTGACTTCATTAAACATACAAAATTCTTACAGGGCTTAACGGAGTAGATGCTGAGAGGATGTTTCCCCTGGCTGGGGAATCTAGAACTAGGGGTCACAGTATCAGAATAAGGGGTTGGCCATTTAGGACTGAGATGAGGAGAAATTTCTTCACTCAAAGGGTTGTGAATCTTTGGAATTCTCTACCACAGATGGCTGTGGATGCTCAGTTGTGGAGGATATTCAAGACAGAGATCGATAGATTTTTGGATACTAAGGAAATCAAGGGATATGGAGATAGTGCGGGAAGGTGGAGTTGAGGTAGAAGATCAGCCATGATCTTATTGAATGGCAGAGCAGGCACGAAGGGTTGAATGGCCTACTCCTGCTCCTATTTCTATTGTTCTTATGTTTGAAGTGCCGCGGCATAGTTTAAAAGCCCAATGGTAGCCTGTTTGGGTGGGTACTTAGCCTCGGTGCAGCCTGCACGCTCAGACAGCCTTGTCCCACCAACAGCAACACATGAACCAATGCAGAAAAATCCATCTCAAAAAACATACTCCACCAAGGAGGTTAGCTGCTGCATTGTTGAACTACAACAGTGACTCCACTCCAAAAGTACTTCATTGGCTGTAAAGCGCTTTGAGACGTCCGGTGGTCGTGAAAGGTGCTATATAAATGCAAGTCTTTCTTTCTTTTAACTCCAGTAGAGTAGGTGAACTGGTTGCTACCTGGTAGTTTGGATTTCCCCTATTGGGGGCATTAAAAATTGTATGTAATTCTATGTAATCTCTTTCTGAAAGCCCATTAACAAGCTATTAAAAAGCCTTAGCGAACAATAGAAGATTTGTTATTCATTTCACTGCTGTTTTTTGGGGAGTGGAAAAACAGAACGTAAGCTGGAGGGATTTAGGGTTCCTGTCTCTAATTAATTAATTTAGAAAAATCATGATTACTCCATTCACTAATTCCTCACTAGCTACCTTCGGTATTCTTAAGTGTGTCTTTCATCTAGTCCTGGGCACTTGTCAGATTTTAATACCCTGAGCACCTTATTAATGCAAATACGGGGTACCATTCTACTTCATTGGCTGTAAAGCTCTTTGGGATGTCGTGAGGTCATGAAAAGCGCTATATAAATGCAAGTCTTTCTTTTTCCTCATCCACAAGCATTTGAAGACTTCCTTCACTTTCCTCTGTGAATATTGAAGCAAAGTACTCATTGAGCAATGCTGCCTAGCATAATAATTTCATCATGCTCATATTTTGAGTGGCCCCACTCCATAATGATTAGAAAGCGAAACACTTCATATGCAGGCAAGCTGAAACAAATTCTGGAACCACTCAGCTATTTATCTTTTCAACCATTTAAGCATATTTTGTTTCCCATGTAAGCACTTCACAGGTCATTCTACTTCCATGGTAGTCATGTATATGTTTTTCCGCAGCCCCCAACCCCTTTTTTCTTCATTGGAGTATTGCTAGGCTGCACTGTACTAATCTCACACTTAGATATTTCCCACTGTTGCTCCACTGTTTACCAGTTAACTTTTCCCTCCCAGTTATCTAGGCCAGGTCCTCTTTCATTCCACTGTAGTTTGCTCAACTCCCATCAACTTTGTTTCTGACTCTGTAGATTCCTGCTCTCCGTTAGCATTATATAGAATGTACAGTACAGAAACAGGCCATTCGGCCCAACTGGTCTGTGCTGGCGTTTATGCTCCACATGAGCTTCCTCCCAACCCTCTTTCATCTAACCTTATCAGCATAACCTTCTATTCCTTTCTCCCTCATGTGTTTATCTAGCTTCCCCTTAAATGAATCTATGCTATTCACCTCAACTACTCCCTGGGGTAGCGAGTTCCACATTCTTACCACTCTTTGGGAAAAGAAGTTTCTCCTGAATTCCCTATTGGATTTATTGGTGACTATCTTATATTGACGGCCCCTAGTTTTGGACTCCCCACAAGTGGAAACATCTTCTCTACGCCTACCCTATCAAACCCCTTCAGAATTTTGATCATTTATCCCTAATTTTGTTTTCATTCCTTCCTGTTGCTAACCAGCTCCAGTTCATTACTCAGAACTAAGTCTAATATTGCACCTTTTCTTTGTATAGTTTATAGTGTGTTGTCTCAAATTTGCCTTAATTTGACTTCCAATATCTTTCATTTTTAATGCTGAAACCTTATCATTAATAAGTGTGGTTATGCTGCTCTCCACCCTTTTTGCCTTCTCTATCTCTCCTGTTCAGTTCCCAGTCCAACCCTGGGTGAAGCCAAGTTTTAGTTAAAGCAATGATGTTATATTTTCTACAACAACAAAAACACGATACTTGGATTTATATAGCGCCTTTAACATAGAGGTTTAGGTAGGAAATTCCAGAGCATGGGGCCTAGAGGGCTGAAGGCCCAGCCTCCAATCGAGGGGCAAAGAGAGGGGTGATCTTCGGATAATGTCACCAAGCAACAGCATGTGGATAAGGAAGAGGGAGCCAAGAATATGATTGTTGTAGGACTCCAGATGTAACAGTACAGGGGCAGGAAGATCGGCCATTTCTGGAGATACTATAGCTATGATTGGATGGGTAAGCTACTGTCGGAGCTCCAAGTAGAGCGCTTGTTTTGGGAGTCTCGTATCGGGCATGCGGACAATGTGACCCATCCATCGGAGCTGATCGAGCACGGTCAAAGCTTCGATGCTGGGGATGTTGGCCTGAGCGAGAACACTGACGTTGGTGCGCCTATCCTGCCAATGGATTTGCAGGATCTTGCGGAGGCAGCATTGGTGGTACCTCTCCAGTGCTTTGAGGTGCCTGCTGTACATGGTCCATGTCTCTGAAGCATACAGGAGCCCCAGGCGGGCAGAGGAAAGGCATCAATGACACCCTCAAAGCCTCCTTGAAAAAGTGCAACATCCCCACCGACACCTGGGAATCCCTGGACAAGACCACACAAAGTGAAGGAGAAGCATCCGGGAAGGCGCCGAACACCTCGAGTCTCTTTGCCGGGAGCAAGCGGAAGCCAAGCGCAAACAGCAGAAGGAGCGCACGTCAACCCAAGCACCCCACCCACCCGCCCCTTCAACCACCGTCTGCCCCACTTGTGACAGAGACTGTAGGTCCACATTGGACTTATCAGTCACCTGAGAACTCATTTTTAGTGCGGAAGCAAGTCATCCTCGGTTCCGAGGGACTGCCTAAGAAGAAGTTGTTACTGCCATTGTTGCTTCTAGTTCCCCAGTTTCATTTCTCACACCTCTTACTTTAGTGTACGTATATTTTTGCCCTTTGTCCTCTTTGCTATTAGTAACCTTCATTCCTTCACTATATTTCTTCTTTGCACTACTATACTTTTTGTATGTCCCCTCGAAGTAAAGTCTCACTATTTTCCCTTCCTAACCTCTCTAATACTATCTAGTTGCATTATTTCCTCACCCCCCTTTGCTTCCCTTTATATATTGTTTACATCTTGCGAGCCTGCACGCTCATCAACTTTCCTGGTTTTTGGAAGGGTGACACGGTATGAGGGGCATTATTTAGATGTGATATTGTACTAGGAATAACTTGTACAAAGCACAAAAACAGGACAGGAACAATGAGGACAGAAAATTCTGGAAATGCACAGCAGGTCTGTCAGCATCGGTAAAGAAAAAAGACAGGTTAACGTGTCAAGTGTAGACCCTTCATCAGAACTGGAAACTGGAAGATAAGAAAGCTCCATAACACTGTTGAACACAAAAAAGTGAGGAAACTGAAATGAAAACAGTGAATGTTGGAAGCAAAACGTGGGTTCATCCAAACTGAAAAGTGAAGATAGGCCAACTCCCAGGGTGCAGACATTCCTGCCAGAATTGTTCTAATGAAGAATTTACATCCAAAATGGTAACGTATGCTAAAAGACTCATATACCCAGCTTTAAAGAAAATCGGGGGGACGGCTAAGGTCTAAAGTTACTAGATTCAGTGTTCAGACCAGAGACCAGGAGAAAGATGAGATACTGTTCCTCAATCTCGTGTTGAACTTCATTGAAACAGTGTAAGAGGTCAAAGATAGAGCACCAAAGTGGGATTAGGAGGGAAAGTTTAAGTGCCAAGCCACATGGAAGTCTAGACAAACTTTGCAGACAGAACAGAAGTTCAGCAAAGCAGTCATCCAATCTATTGTAGCGGAGACCTCACCATGAGCAGCAAATAATGTACGCATGAATCGGAGGAAGTGTGTGTGAATTGCTGTATCACGTGGATGAGTGTTTGGGTCTCTGGGCAAGGTTGTGGGAAGAGGTGAATGTACAGGCATTGTACCAGCTGTGATCGCATGGAAAGGTTCCAGGGAAAGGACATCATGGCCATCAGAACGTTAACTTGTCCTTTCGACTTATAAATGCTGATGAACCTGCTGTGCATTTCCAGCATTTTTTTTTTTTATTTCCTACCTCCAACATCTGTAGGTTTTTTTTCTTTTTATACCAACAGTGGAGAGAGGTTTGAGCAAACTCCAATGACATTGAGTAATAACCTTTGACCATCAGATACAATGAAGAGAGGGAAAAGACTTGGCGTCTCCTTAAATTATGTTGACTCTTTTTAATACGTACCCTGGATAACAAAATGGTTTAGAAGAGTTTGAGATGGTGGAACCTGTTGTTTCTGTTAAATGGCAACATGCATCTCCTCCTCATCTTCTGCTTTCACTTCTGTCTGAATGTAATTGTCCTCAATGTATCCATCATCTTCCTCCAGACCTTGAGGTGGATACATTGTTTGATCCCTAACTTCCTCCATCTCACTACTGCGTGCCATGCCCACACTAACTGTGTCATTGTTCTGGCTGCTGGCGTCTTGTTCTGGTAGCCGCTGGTGGCTGTAGCTGCTGAGGTATTTGTGAAAGAGTTTAAATTTCGCACCAATTGCAATCAACACCGAGAGGGTGATAGCAATTACCAGAACTCCGACAAGATAGTGCCATCCTTTCGCACCTTCTGCTGATGGTGCTTCTGAAGCTGGAGGTTTCAATAAAGTAATGTTAATTAAAATTAAACTACATGCACATCAATCAATATTTACATATGCACACACTTTGGAGAAACATTTGTATGAAGATGAATCCATGCAAGCGTTACAGAATAAGAAAAAGAAGCACCGAGTATAATGCTGCTGAGTGGGGTGATGAAAGTCCACACGTGAGATATTTGGACCTCGATCCAACATATTTGTCGCCAAACATGCAGAAGTTATGAACAGACGGGAACACTGAAGTTTCCTCTCAGCATCTTCATGCCTCTCACTGCTCAACAATTTTTAAACCACAAATCACAACAAAAGCATTGTTGCAAATTTACTGATTACCTTTCATTCAGTTCAGTCTAATTGTCAATTGGGCTCTGTGTGGTGGCAGGTATTTCACCCCATCTATATATAATCCCTACATTTTGGAAATCTATGAAGGTCCGTTTCATCTAAAAGCCTTACAGACTACTGGGCTGTGTAGAAAATTCATACTAAGGAGGATATTTCATCTCTTATTGAATCAGTGGTTCTATCCTTATTGCTTTCTATTGATTTGTACCATCAGTAACGTACTAGATCTTTATGTCTCTGTATAATTATTTTATTTGTAAATAAAAATTGTTATTCGTCTTAGCCTGAGCATGATGGCGTGTGGTATTTACTGCCTTTCAAAGTGCACAGAATAATGTGGTGTTTCTCCCACTTAGCCTAGAGTGTGTACTTAAGGTGTAAATGTTAGACCTGGCCCATGGATTCTCACCATTCAGGTTTCGTTTCGTAGGAGACTTTGGTCTTTTTATGGAAACTGCTTAATTTCCTGTTGTCGCAAATCAAAAATGTTGGGAGAGAGCCTGAGCCATAACTGAGATTGCCGACTGGGTCCGAACTATGCCAACCCACTCTCGAAGTTGCCTAGAGATCATGAGGAGATTCCATAAAGTCAAGGAAAAGCACAAGCAAAATATAGCCTTCAATGAATAGATATTTTATGGGCAAGATTATATTTTGTGGGCCGCAAAATCTCAAAGTGCTGGCATTACCTGAAGAAGTGTTTGGCGTGGAAAGTATGCAACAAGTAACAGCAGCCAAAATAGCTGTATCTTCCACTGACTAATTGTTTCCTTATCTCATGTTGTCTTATCTGCTCCCAAGCAATTTATCAGATTAGAAACATAGAATCTAGGAGCAGGAGTAGGCCATTCGGGCCTGCTCCACCATTCAATACGATCATGGCTGATCATCCAAATCCAGTACCCTGTCCCTGCTTTAATCCCCACAGTACACATATCCCACCCTACCCCCGTAACCACACGTATTTAATTCCCCCTAACATATCCCATCCTATCCCCATAACCCCACATATTTAATTCCCCCCCTAACACTAAGGGTCAATTTATCATAGCCAAATCAACCTAACCCACACATTTTTGGACTGTGGGAGGAAACCGGAGCACCTGGAGGAAACCCACGCAGACACGGGGAGAATGTGCAAACTCCACACAGACAGTCACCCGAGGTCAGATTCGAACCCGAGTCTCTGGCGCTGTGAGGCACCAGTGCTAACCACTATGCCACCGTGTTGCCACCGAGGGTAGTCTGTAATAAGAATGAACTTCCTTTTTTTCAGGACTCTTACTCTGCCTCTACAGTAACATGACATTTTTCAGCCTTGTGTTCTTACCCCAGAACAACCTGGACCATCCAGATTGTTGAGCAAAACCTACAACACATCATGACAGAAGACATTGTACTGTACCAGACAGTAACACAAAGTGAGTTATCTGGAGCTTCCCTGCCTAGTGCGTCACCAGAATAGGGAACACATATAGAGCATTGAGGCACCCGAATCGGCACGAAATAAAGATGGGTTATAGATGTCCTAGGCACAAGTCTCTAACAGAAAGTGTGGTTAGTATAGAGATCAGCAAGCCCACCTTCAAACTGGGAGTAGTGAAACACCAGTGTCATCTGCTCAATGTTATGGCCACCATGCACATTATTGAAGAAAGGCCGAGTAGGGTGGAAACACACGTAAAATTTTACAGCACACAAGGAGGCCATTCAGCCCATCACATCTACCCCAGCTCTCTGAAGAGGCACTCCACTTTGTCCCATTCTACTGTCCTTCAAATATTAATTCACTTGCCTTCTAAAAGCTATTATAGATTCTGCTTCCATCAATGTTTCCGGTATGTCATTCTACTTCTTTACAATCATCTGCATAAAAAAATTCTCTTAACCTTTCCTTTCGTTCTTTTGGTGAGGATCTTAAAGTTATAGTCACTGGTTACTGAACCTATGGCCTGTGGAAACAGGTTTTCTCCATTTACCTTATAAAAACCCTTCATAATTTTGAACGTTTCTTAACCTTTCTTTGTTCTCATGAAAAGAACCCCAATTTCTCTACTCCATGCTCACAGGTAAAGCCTGTCACCCCTGGTACCTTCTTAACGAATCTCTTCTTCCCTTCAGTGGTGAAATCCATGCTTGGTGAAACAGGACTGTACTGTTAATCATAGATCTACCCAGTCCTACCCAACACCTGCAGCCCTCCTGTGCGATCTCGCTGGCCTTGACCCCGTGGATGAGCCACATAAAGACTTGAAAAAGGCAGTGTCAGCTGTGGCTCAGTGGGTAGCACTCTAGCCTCTGAGTCAGAAGGTTGTCAGTTCAAGTCCCACTCCAGAAACTTGAGCACAAAAATCTAGGCTGACAGTGCAGTGCTGAGGGAGTGCTGCACTGTCGGAGGTGCCGTCTTTCGGATGAAACATTAAGCCGAGCTCCTGTCTGCTCTCTTGGGTGGACGTAAAAGATCCCTTTGCACTATTTCAAAGAAGAGCAGGGGAGTTAACCCTGATGCCCTAGCCAATATTTATCCCTCAATCAACGCAACAAAAAAACAGATGATCTGGTCATTATCACATTGCTGTTTGTGGGAGCTTGCTGTGCGCAAATTAGCTGCCGTGTTTCCTACATTGCAACAGTGACTACACTTCAAAAAGTACTTCATTGGCTATAAAGCGCTTTGGGATGTCCGGTGGTCATGAAAGGCGCTATATTAATGTAAGTTTTTTTTCTGCATGGTGTCCATGGTCTTGACATCCTTCTTAAAAGTAGCACACCCAAAACTGGATACAATATTCAAACTTAGCCAATGATTTGCATAGGTTGAGCATTACCTCTTTGCTTTTGTACTCTATGCCCCCGATTTAAAAACCTAGAAAACCATGAGTGTCATTTTCACCTTCACCGCTTGAGTGGAAACTGGCGGAATGGATCAACTGCCCATTATAGAATCCGCCCGAATTTCAATTCCATTGAACTTGATTATCAGCTGTTGCTGCTAGAAGCAGGAAATGCACCCCCACCACCACCATCCCTGTGGTGAAGTGTACATAACAAACATGTGGGTAAAACACTTGTGGGACATATCGGAGTTGGAATATCTGGAGCTCTGAAAGCACCAGTCTGGAGCCTTTTCCTGGAAATATGTTCTGCCCCAATATCCCTACCCACATAGCCAGACTGTCGCAGAGTAAGAATGAGCTAACTGGGAACGTGTTCCAAGCTATTGAGGATTGCCTTCTGCTTGACAGAAAGAAAGCCCAGTTCAGTAAGACACACGTAGGCAGCACGCTCGTAATCTCCCAGACTCAGCTAAACATGAGTTATACCACCAAATTACCTAGACCCCCCTCGTTCAAGCTTGTGGTTCCAGGCTTACTGTTAACTGTACTGACAACTTTCTCAAGGACAATTAGGGATGGGCAATAAATGCTGGCCTTGCCGGTGATGCCCACATCCCATAAACGAATTTTAAAAAACTTCAATGTGTCATTATATTTTTCTGAAAGTATCATGTAACAAATTGTACAGCAGCTTCACAAAATGTATGTAAGCCTTTTTAAAACAAATATATATATATTTTAGAAAACAGAAGGCAAATTCAGTGTGAGCACGCAGAGGCAGTAAACAAAGTAACCTTCAAGAAGGAACTCAAAATATTGAAATGCAATTCAGGAAAGGGAGGCCAACCAATGCTTTGAATTGTAAACAGAAATGAACAGGAAGTCTCAACAAAAAGGATTGGTTACAATAGTTTTATATCTCAAGAACAAAAGAAGTAGGAGTCATAGGCAGAAAAGTAATTATCAACTGAATTTCCTTAAATACATATTGTACCCATTTACTGTTATTATAAAATAAATTAAATAACATGTGGACAGGAACTTATACAAATGCATTAACCATTGCAGGGAGAAAATTAAACCCATAGGTTGGAAAGGGAAAATGTGCAGTGCATTCATATTGGGCAGCAAACATACTTTATCAGGCTTGGCCCTCGACTTAGCTTTGGCCACCTCATGCAAATTTCTAATGCTCCAGTATTTGTAGCGTATGCGACAGTAATTTCAAAATAGTGAGCCAGCAGGACACAGGAAAAAAGGTATCTCACCTGAAATATTACAGAGTAAAGATTCTGGAACAGGTGCTACCGGGGTGGGAATGATTCAGTGATTTAAACGGCTGTAACATACTGGACTCACTTCTGAAACTATGGATTTGGATGTAAAAGTGGAGTTGCAGCTGGTTGAAGACAATAGATTGCTAAAGGTAGCATAAACAAGGTAAGTGAGTGCACATTTTGACCACATGAAAGACTGACAAACCACAAGGTTGCAAACATTTTACACTACAGTGATACTAAGTCTTCAGTTACTTTTATATTATCTTAAATCAATGGGGTAGATCTTAACTTGCTGCGATAGTGGGTGATAAAATGGGTGATAGCGAGTCGGCAGCACATTTTACATCTTTCCCGATTTTTATTTCCGTTGACTTTATCACTCCAGGCTGGATTACTACAATGAACCCCACAGTGGCCTTCAAAGTTCCACCCAAAACTCCACTGCCTGCATCCTATCCTACACTGAGTCCTGCAGCCACCGCACCCTCCCCCCTTCCCCCCTCCCCACACCCCCCTCAACCCCACCATCATCGTCAGCCCTTGCCAACTTCCAGTGGCTCATCCTTCCCCAGTGCAATGAATTCGAAATCCTTATCTGCATCTAGAAATCCTCCATGTCCTCACTCCCCTCTATTTCGGCATTCTCCTCCAACCTTATATGTCAGCAAACACCCTCTACTCTTCTGACTCTGGTCTCCTTTGCATTCTCTCCTCTCTCTGTTCCACTTTTAATCACAGAACCTTTAGCCCCATACTCTAGAATACCTTGCCTAAACTCCTCTGTCTTGCTATCTCACTCCCTTCCCTCAAAAGCCTCCTCAAAATTAACCTTTTTGACAATTCTTTCAGTCACCTTGGCTAACATTTCTCCCAGCACTGCTCGTTTTTTCCCGCTGTGAAGTATTTGGGACATCTTTATTAAGTTAAAGATAATTCTATAAATCCAATTTGTTGTTGAAGAGTGAAGGCTTTTGGGGAGGAGGCTTTGAAACAAATTCCATATACACGGAAAAATGGCCATTTAATAAAATGACTGTGTACCTTTAAGAATTCTCTTGCCTGTATGCAATAATGCAGCTCATCTTGAATATGCACTTTCAATGGGTAGAGTTAATGTTGAATGGGACCCAAAAAATGGAAAATTGAGGACTGCATTGCAATGCCCTCATTACCATACATTATGAATGCCTAATAAGGCTCTTACACATTCTGTGTTAGAAAATGATGAGCTGCACATTGCAAATGTGGATCCAGAGAGTCCCAATTTTCCAAACTCCGCTAACCCATTTAGTTCTGGCAGGCCCATTCCTGAAGAATGGACATATTTAAATATTAAAGGGGAGGTTAGGAAAGAACATGGAACGCTTTGGGTCAAACCGTTGTTGAAGCAGAGTCAATAAATTAGATTACCTCCCAGGTGGCGAAGGTGAATATTACACCCGGTGGCTCATTAAAAAAAAAACACTGGTGCAGACTTAATGGGTTGAATGGCCAATCTCTCTCTCCTGTAACATTCGACCATTGTCCAAACACAACTAGTGATTCATGCAAACTGTCTTGAGAAAATTTTAATTAATTTACAAAGATTTCTGCTTAAACACATGGAATTATGACTTACTGTGATTGGTGGCAGCTGTGACTGATAACGCTAAATCTTCTGAACGAATAAGACGGGGAAATGTTTCAGACTTTTCTGAACAAGTCACAGGAGAGAGATCCAGATTCAGTAAATTCTTTCCCTGGAGTTCAGGCGGGAACACACACTGTATCTCTTCTGCGGGGTCTGGCAGGAAGATGGAGAGACTTTCACAATACTATTTAATACATGTACGTTCAGGAACACATCAAAGAATTGTTCACATTGCTGTCATTTTATGTCCAGACGCTGGCAATTAAACGATGTGTCTGTGGGTGCAGCCGAAGAATTGGCAGAAGCATTTCAAGAAGTACAAAGCCACCAGATAGATATGATTTATGCTATTTGGTCCTATCAAATAACAGTTTAGACATGGGAGGATGGATTTAGGTATCAGCCTTGGCTCAGTGGTAGCACTCTCATCTCTGAGTCAGAAGGTCACGGGTGCTCGGCCCCACTCCAGAGATTTGAGCACGTAATCCAGGTTGATACTTCAATGCAGTACTGGGCAACACGGTGGCATAGTGGTTAGCACTGGTGCCTCACAGCGCCAGAGACCCGGGTTCGAATCTGACCTCGGGTGACTGTCTGTGTGGAGTTTGCACATTCTCCCCGTGTCTGCGTGGGTTTCCTCCGGGTGCTCCGGTTTCCTCCCACTGTCCAAAAATGTGCGGGTTAGGTTGATTTGGCTATGATAAATTGACCCTTAGTGTTCGGGGGGGATTAAATATGTGGGGTTATGGGGATAGGATGGGATATGTTAGGGGGAATTAAATACGTGGGGTTACGGGGGTAGGGTGGGATATGTGTACTGTGGGGATTAAAGCAGGGACAGGGTACTGGATTTGAATGATCAGCCATGATCGTATTGAATGGTGGTGCAGGCTCGACGGGCCGAATGGCCTACTCCTGCTCCTAGATTCTATGTTTCTATGTTTCTATGAAGTGGTGCTGCACTGTCTGAGGTGCCGCCTGCCCTCTTATGTAGATGTAAAAGATCCCACGACACTATGAAGCACAGGGGGAATTCTTGGGGCGTCCGGACCAATATTTACCCCTCAACTGACTCCATCAAAACCAGATTATCTGGTCATTTATGATGTATGTGGGAGCTTGCTGTGTGCAAACTGACTATCACGTTTGCCTACCTTACAACAGTGACAACACTTCAAAAGTACTTCAATGGCTGTAAATCACTTATAAATGTCCTGAGGACATGAAAGGTGTTATATAAATGCAAATCTTCTCCGAGCAAAATCATAAATCTGTTTACAGTATTGTTGCTCCTAATACACAGCAAGAATCTTCCCCTCCACCCCATGCTGTCATATTGTAGAGGGAAGAAAGGCATTTAAGCAGTAGCTATTATGTGTTTATCAGCTAAAACTGAGCTTAATTTGACAATCCTTAATCACTTACCAAGGTGTAGCTTCAGCCATTTCTGTAGTGGGTACAGAGTGCAGTCACAGACCCAAGAATTTCCTTGCAGTCGAACCTCATGTATTCCTTCGAATTTCTCCAATAACTGGACGGTCACTATGGTCAGCTTGTTATTTTCTAAATCCAGTGTCGACAACACCCGCACATCATTGAAGAGCCGAGGTGCCAAGTCCTTTATTCTGTTATTGTTCAGAATCAGGATCTGTAAACTCAAAAGGCCTTTGAGGGCCATGGGGTGGAGCAAATCAATCTCGCAATTACTCAGATTCAACACCTTAAGCATCTTCAGGCTCATGAAGATCCCACGGTGCAGGGCTGTGATGTGATTATTCGAAAGATTGAGGAAGACCAGATTCCTGAGTGCCTGCAGTCTCCTATTGTTTTCTGGATCAGATGCATCCACTGAGTTATATGATAAATCCAAACTGGTTAAATTGGCAGGAAGATCTTTTGGCACGCTCGTAAGATTCCTCCCAGTGCAATTTGCTGACTCCTGAGAAACATGTTCAAAATCCCAATTTCAATTACAATATTTCCACAATTGAAATTTGAATTTTCAAATCCGGCAAGATTGACAACAGGGTCATTTATATTGACCAGAAATAATCTAGCTGATGTCCTAAAAGATTCAGATGATGTCGCAGCCCTTGCCAGAGAGTCAAACAACCAGGTGATTGGAAACCACTTCACATGACGAATGATTATATAATCACGACAGGAACAGTGGTCATTTATGTTGTGTTTACTGTTTATCATGATGCTTCATAAATTCACTTTACAGTGGCTCTGAAAATCCTTGGTCCCACTCCGCCAGTGTGAATGCAGCCACTTATCTATTCCTGACCCAACGGCAGTATCTGCGGTCAAGACAGGGTCAGCTCATTTATATTTCTACAGTGGCTGCCCATGCCAATATGGGTGGGTCTTGAACACCCACCTGAGGAAGACGTTGGGAAATTGGGAAACCAGGTGGCTGCTCGCCAGGAAGTGCATATCGAAGGTGATCCGCCCTCTTTATGAGGGGGGGGGGGGCAATTAGGAAATGGCAATGGAACAATTTACCAGATCTTCCAATCAGGACCCTGGCCTGGAGACCCCGATAGCCCCCTACATCTACCCTTTCTAACATAAGAGAAACTTATCAACTGCCAAATCTGAGGGAAGGGTTTGTAGAATTTGGAGAGGGATTACAATCATCTATCTGGGAAAGTTTTCCATTGATTAGTGATGCTCTGCAGACTGGTTTCAACCAGCTGGATGACCACCTTTAACAATTACAAATAATGTAGTAAAGTTGGAGACCAGGACATTGTATACATTGATATCTAGCTGTGTGCTATATTCACAGACAGTCTCTGCACTGAGCAACTCCTCGTCCTTGATGATTTCAATCTCCATCTCAGCACCACTTGCCCACTCTCCTCTGAATTCCTTCCTCACTGCCCTCCTGTCCACCCTAACCTCTCCCTCCATATATTCTCTCCTACCCTTATTCACAGCCATCCCATCCCAACCTTGCCATCTCCCCTGGCCTCTTTACTCCCAGGGTTTCTATCACAGGCAAGCTTATATCTAACCACTTCATTGTCTCCCTCACACCAGCACCCCCTACCCCACTTCCTTACACGTCTGCCCTACATTGTAAATGGTTCCCTATCCTCAGGTACTGTTCCCTCCATTTCATAAATGCTATCATCACCCCCTCCTCAAAAAAAACACCCTTGGTCCCTCTGTCCTTGCAAACTACTGACCCATCTCCAACCTCCCTCTCCTCTCCAAAGTCCTTGAATGAGTTGCTGCCTTCCAAATTTGTGCCAAACTTTCCCACAACTCCATATTTGAGTCAGGTTTCTGCCCCTGCTACACACATCTAGTCTTGGATGAACTGCAATTTCCTCCAATTCAACACTGAAAAGACAAAAGATGTTTTTGGCCCCGACTACAAACTATGTACCCTTGCCACAAGTTCCATTCCCCTCCCCAGCCATTGTCGCAGGTGGACCCAGATAGATCACATCCTTGGCATACTATTCAACCCCAAGCTGAGCTTCTAACCCCATATCCTCTCCATCACAGATGGGGTTTAAGTGGAAGTGAAGCTGGGTAGTGGAGAAAAGAAGACAACTTACATCCATAACATCACCTGCCTCTACCTGTAGCTAATCCCATGTGCCACTGAAACCTTCATCCATGTTATCTTTTGGGTCAGACCTCTCAGGTGGAATTAAAAGATCCCATGACATTTCGAAGAAGAGCAGGGGTGTTCTCCCCTGTTTCTTAGCCAATATTTATCCCTCAACCACCATCACTACAAAATTAGATTATCTGGTCGTTATATCACTGCTGTTTGTGGGATCTTGCTGTGGTTACATTTCCAAAAAAATTACTTCATTGGCTGTAAAGCACTCTGGGACATCCTAAGGTTGTGAAAGGCGCTACATAAATGCAAGTTCTTTCTTTCACTAACCTACATTGTTCCAATTTACAAACTTTCAATTTAAAATTCTCATCCTTGTGCGTAAATTCCTTCATATCTCTATATCTCTGAAATCTCCTGCAGTCCTACAACCTTTCCCAAACTCCCCTTTCCTCCGACCCCGATTTGTGCATCCATCCGTTTCGCTGCACCTTTGGCACCGCGTCTTCACAGCCTAGGCCCGTACTGGAATTTCCTTCCTAAACCTCTGGGAGGGGGGAGAAGCGGAGAGGTTTAGGAAGGTACCTGCCATAAAACCCACCTCTTTGGCCAGGCTTTTGATCACGTCTCCTAATATCTCCTTCTTTGGCTCGGCTGTCCATTTTTTTCTAATTATGCCTCTGCGACATTTTCCTACATTAAAGGCGCGATAGTTGCTTTGTTCTTAATTGTTCACAAGGTAAAATGAGGAGTAAGGGGAAATCAGAGGGCACGTCACCCTGAGTTACTTGCACCCAGCTCCTAGCAGGCAGCTCACAAGCAATGTCATCAAGTGCCTGAGAGGAGGACACTTTGTCCTCACTGCAGCGGAATGGTGTAGGTGCAAGGAAACTCAGTGGTGGGGAGAAAAAAAGGAGAGAAAATAATAAAAAGAGACTAAAAATAAAACAATTATTAACTTTAATATCACATGTAAAACATGTGGCATAAATACCACACTGGCTGGATGGGTAAACCATGTGACTATAATGTGCTGCTGACCATAATCATATCGGCTGTGTGTTATTAGATCAACCCAAGTGGAAGATATAACTTATAAGTGAGTTCTCCGTATAATATCCTTCACTAGTCAGAGTAAACTCCAACCAGACAGAGGATTCCAATGTCACTTACCTCATTGCGTATTTCACAAGGACTCATTGTATGTATAACAGCCACCAGGCATCCCATAGAGAACAGCACCAGGCCAACACAATGCCGCCCAATTATTGCCATGGTCCGTCACAGAGACTTTTCTATAAATTAATATTTTTACAAATTGTATTAAAATCCAAGTACCCATAATGATCAGTAAAAAAATCTGAGCATTAATAGCATTGTAATTGTCTGATTATTCATAGTATAATCTGAAAATCAAAAATTAATAATTTCATAAATAATGTTAGAATCAAATTGGCGTAATGTGATTGTTGCAAAGCTAATATTGTAATGTCAGTATTAATGATGGTCATGTGTATGTCAGTATCATCTCACTAATATTCTTCACCTGAGTGTTACTCATGTTATAATAATCTGCATATTAGCAATACTGTAGTAATCTAAGTATAATACCATAATTTGGTTTTCATGCTATAATATAACTATTGACAATCTAATAATCAGAGGGTCAGAAATAAAGTAGTGATTTATAATAAATGAAAAAAATGATGACCCAACCTGACTAATAACAATCCTTTCAGCTGATTACTAAAATTCTCAATTAACATTAATATCAAAGTAAATCAATACTAATAATGGTTAAATCTGAGTATTACCAATAATGCTGGAGTGATCTAAGTATTAGATATTGGTCCGGAATTTGAGGTCAGCGGCGAAGCAAAGGCGCTCACCGCTGGCCCCGAAGAAAGCGGCCCACAAAGTTCTCGCGATCTCTGTGGCAAGAAGTTTGCCTTTTTCGACGTGTAAGTGATTTCAGTGTGGTGTAATGGGGATTCCCCAGTGCGATCTGTTGTGAAGTCAACGAGCTGTCTAAGCAGCCAATCACATTGCAGAATTCTCACAGACGGGGAACCAGGAAGTGAAGAAGCTGCTTTTATTCTGACTTTTTAAAAATGTTACAGGGAACAAAACAAAGATTGGGGCTCTCACTGGAGATAAAGTAGAACCTGAAATATCATGAACAAACTTTAAAATATATAAAATAACAACAGAAAACGCTGGAAAAACTCAGCAGGCCAGGCAGCATCCGTGGAGAGAGAAACAGAGTTAACGTTTCAGGTCGAAGACATTCCGTCAGAACTGGAAATAGCAGGAAATGAAATAGATTTAAGGCAAGGATAAAGCTGGGAAAAGGGGGAGGGGATGAAAGAACAAAAGGAGAAATTAAGAGACATTAAGAGACATTAAGAGATGATCAAGGCAAGAGGTGGTGTTAATGTGACAGGTTGAGGCTAAAAGAAGTGTGAAATGCACTGGCAGAATGAAGGACAGCTGCCAGCTTCTAGGAGGGAAAAAAATATATATATATATATATTTTATTTTTAAAGTTTCTTAAAAATTGTAATTTTAAAGTTTAAAAGTTTTAAAGTTGTACTTTTGGAGGTTGGTGAAATTCTCTCTTACAGTTAGGTGAACCGTGGATGGTTCAGGAATGGGGACAATTCGTTCCTGGGCCACTTGAACTTCTGCCTTGGGTTTAAAGCAGAAGCTGCTGTCACTCACCGCGCACCAGCTGTGCTGTCCGTGCTGGTAGTGAGACGCTCCTGTGGTGACGCAATATGTCCCACCTCCTATATATGCTACCTGTGGGGGAACATGGCCTTGTGCCATGGCTTCCATGGTACAATTTATAGGTATCGCGTCAGCAGCTCTGAACCCGCATTGTGGTTTCGAATAGGCATTCAAGTGCTGGGGACACAGGATGATGTGTGCTCCCCGGCTACGGCACCCCGAGAGGTCAGTACCCGTCATAGCGTGATCCCACTTTATGACGTAGGGCGGGACCGCTGTAAAATGAACGTGTGCACCCCCCTGAATGACACCAATGTTCTCCACCCTGTATACCGGCGCGGGTCGGGCCGTCCCGCCCATTACCGGCATCCTTACTATTATCCCCATGATAGTGTGGTTGGAACGTCCACAGTCCACTGGGACTGGGTAGGCCTCGTAATTAAGTTTAAAATTGTAATTTTAAAGTTTTAAAGTTTTAAAGTTTCTTAAAAATTGTAATTTTTATCATAATGGAGAAATTTGACACTCCACAAAATTAAAATTGAGTTTTTCAGGGCCATAACATTTGTTTAGCAGTCAAAACGTTGTTAAAACCCCAGTTACACCTAATCCAACAAGGCCTAACATTTAATGGGTATTTAACAGCGATATTACAGCAGAAAAGTTCATCTTTTCGTCAGTTTCACTGATTTCCCTGATTATACTGATTGCCGGCTATGGGTGTGTGTGTGTGGGGGGGGGGCGGGGGTTGGGTGCGGGCATAGCGCAGCCTGTGTCGGAGCAGTGAATGACTGACCGCAACGTCAAGATTTCCGCGTTTATATGCGCATGCGTTACATCCTGAAGTGGTCAGTTTCAAAGGAGTAATAACGCCAAAAAACGCTGTTCGTTCGCTTATTACCCAACAACAAATTCCAGCCCATTGTTTTTGCTAGCACTAGAAAATGGGCCTCTAAAGAACTAAACTTTCTTTCCTGTCTGTTCTTTAGAAAATAAAGAGTGTTTGGTAGTGGTCACAAGGTGGTGGATTCATTGTTTAAATGCAGTCCCGATGTGGAAAGCAGCCAAATGAGCCCTTAACTGTTATTCCAGAGCTCAGCAGGTTAGATCTTGAAGTTGCTTGGGGTTAGAGCCAAGGCCTACAACGTCCAAACAGTAAACAAATGAGCGAGGCACGGCTTTTCTCATGGAGGGGAGGGCGGGAGGAATGCAACCATTGTTCTGCAGGAACAATTTGCAATATAAATTTGGCACTTCCTCCTGTGATACTTTGTAGTTCAAAGCATTATTATTAAACATCACACTCAACTTAGGAGCCGTTTGCGGCGTCTATCAACTAAACTGCCATCTATTTGCAGTTCCAGACTCTTAACCATTGAGCGTCCGTTAGTCCCCTGTTGGGAATCATTTGTGATGTTTAGCAATCTCAGGTTGTCAGCTATTTGCAATGCCTGTGGCTATCAAGGGCAGGGTGGCCCTTAACTTTTATGCAACAGGCACCTGTCAGGCTGCAGCCGGTGTCATCAGCGACATCTCCCAGTTTGCTGTGCACTGCTGTATCTGGATGGTCACAGAGGCTCTGTACCCCTACAGGAAGAACACTTACATCACCTACCCAATGGGCGGAGCAAAGCAGGATGAGAGCGCACTAGACTTGGCCCACATTTCAGGCTTCCCCAGAGAGCAAAGTGCCATTGACTGCACCCACATTGTCTTGTGTGCTCCCCATCACCATCCTGGCATCTTTCTGAATAGAAAGGGATTCCACTCCCTCAATGGCCAGCTTGTTTGCCACCACAGGCAGCGCATTATGCAGGTCAAACGACCGGTTTCCCGCCAGCAGTCATGATTCATTCATCCTGCGCTAGTCCTCTGTGGCGCCATTATTCCAACCAGGCTGTCAGGTCACAGGCTGGCTACTGGGTGACGAGAGGCATCCCGGCCCTGAGCGGGCATCCAGATTTGTGGTTGTGTGCTGCATGCTGCGTAACATCATGATAATGAAGGAGCAGTGCTCACCACCACCTGGGCAGCAAGAAGTGTAGCAGGAGGAGGAGCCGGAACACCAGTGCCACTAGCTGCCAGAACTCATCCAAGAGCACTTCATTGGAACACGCGTGGGCCATTTAGCCCCTCGAGCCTGTTCCGCCATTCAATGAGATCATGGCTGATCTGTGACCTAACTCCATATACCTGCCTTTGCCCCATATCCCTTAATACCTTTGGTTAACAAAAATCTATCAATCTCAGATTTAAAATTAACAATTGACCCAGCATCAACTGCTGTTTGCAGAAGAGAGTTCCAAACTTCTACCACCCTGTGTGTGTAGAAGTGTTTCCTAATTTCATTCCTGAAAGGTCTGGCTCTAATTTTTAGACTATGCCCCCGAGTCCTAGACTCCCCGACCAATGGAAATAGTTTCTCTATCTACCCTATCTGTTCCCCTTAATATCTTAAAAACTTCGATCAAATCACCCCTTAACCTTCTAAATTTTAGGGAATACAACCCTAATTTGTGTAACCTCTCCTTGTAATTTAACCCTTGGAGTCCAGGTGTTATTCTGGTAAACGGGCTTCAACTTTAGTTAACAGTCTCTTATGAGGGACTTTATCAAATGCCTTCTGGAAGTCCATATAAATAACATCCATAGACATTCCCCTGTCCACTACTTTAGTAACCTCTTCAAAAAATTCAATCGGGCTCGTCAGTCACGACCTACCTTTTACAAATCCATGCTAGCTCTCTCTGATCAGTGAAAATTTTCAAGGTGTTCAGTCACCCTATCCTTAATTATAGACTCGAATAATTTCCCGGCACAGATATTAGGCTAACTGGTCTATATTCTAATGCTTCACGTGAACTATCCCTCCCATCCCCAATACACCAACAGTCCCACATTCCTCATCACCACCATCCTTACTACCACCATCCGATTGCCTTCCTTCAGTCCAGCCATATGGGTCTTCCCTCACTTCACTACGAATATTAACACCAACACCAAATCCAGCAACAAAAAATTGAATCCAGCAACTCAATTTCATCTGTGTATAATACGTAACAGGAATGATTACGAAAGACCCTTGTGCAAGCCCAAGTCTTGTATTCTCGTTTACCTATCCTATCCGATTTTCTTCGCTCCACCATTCGCGGCCGTGCCTTCAGCTGCCTAGGCCCTAAGCTCTGGAATTCCCTCCCTAAACCTCTCTGTCTCTCTACCTCTCTCCCCTCCTTTAAGACGCTCCTTAAAAGCTTTAACCAAGCTTTAGGTCACCTGTCCTAATATCTCCTTATGTGGCTCGGTGTCAGATATTGTTTGATACGTTTTGGGACGTTTTACTATGTAAAAGGCATTATATAAATGCAAGTTGTTGTTGTTGTAGTAGTGCTTCTATGAATTGTTTCCCCAGTGCTACAGCTTGACAGGTGGAGCTTCCATTGAGGACACTTTAGATGGCCGTGGTGGGCGACCTCGAGCAGCTGTGGGCCTGATTACAGACTGCAGCATCTTGGCGTGGCCCAGAGCCGTATGCCCCAGCTGGCTGTGTGGCACTGACCCGGGCACTAGCGGAGTGGGTGATGGGGGAGCAGGCATGCTGTACTCCTGAGAGAGGACGGCAGGTGCCTCTCCTATGAAAGCCAAGGCCGTTCTCATGGGGCTGTGCCTCAGCACTCCGACAGAGCGCAGGGGTGATGTGAATCTCTGGCAGCTCCTGCCAACGCTGGCCCCCACAGCCAACAAGGAGCCGCCTGAGCTTCCACGACAGCAGTGTGAGTTGCCACGGAAGCTGTCAGAGTTGTCAGCAGAGGCTCCATCATGGTAGGTGCCACTGTCATGTTCATGGAGGTGACCACTGGCTCCATGCTGAATAGAATGGTCCCCATGCTCTGCATGAAGCCCAAGTTAGAGCTGAACTCCTCCGTGCTCTCAGCCATTGTGCGCAAGCTCGCTGGCAGGCTGCTCAGTATACCTAGCATTTCCTGGTATATACCCATTAGCCTTCTTCGGTAGACTGGGCCCTTGAAGTCAGCATTTAAGTCCTCTGCAGTAGAGCTAGGATATGATGTCTCGCCCTCTGGGGAATCGTCACCTGTGGCGTCCTATCACCCTGCCCTAGCTCCTGCACACTTCTCAAGGGCAATTAGGGATGGGCAGTAAATGCTGGCCTTGCCAGCGACGCCCAAATCCCATAAATGAATTTTTAAAAACTTAGGCCCGGCGATTCACTGCATGACGACCCCTCCTCTAGCCTACCCTCTAAAGTATACCTGCTGCTAGTCTCTGAGCTGGTGCTGGCTAGGTTCAGATCAAGTGACGGTGCATCTTCAGGAAAGCTGGCCTCCTCTTCCTTATGTGACACAGGGGCCTTGAGAATTTCAGCACCTGAAATGAAGGAGAGGGACAGGCTGTGCAGGCTGGCTTGGCCTCCACTGGTCACGGCCTCCTGCCGCATGTTGGTTTTTTTATTCGCTTATGGGATCTGTGCGTCGCTGGCAAGGCCAGCATTTATTGCCCATCCCTAGTTACCCTTGAGAAGGTGGTGGTGAGCCACCTTCTTGAACCGTTGCAGTCCGTGTGGTGATGGTACTCCCACAGTGCTGTTAGGGAGGGAGTTCCAGGATTTTGACCCAGCGACGATGAAGGATCGGCGATATACTTCTAAGTCAGGATGCTGTGTGACTTGGAGGGGAACTTGGAGGTAGTGGTGTTCCCATGCGCCTGCTGCCCTTGTCCTTCTAGGTGGAAGAGGTCGCGGGTTTGGGAGGTACTGCCGAAGAAGCCTTGGCAAGTTGCTGCAGTGCATCTTGTAGATGGTACACACTGCAGCCATGGTACGCTGGTGGTGGAGGGAGTGAATGTTTAAGGTGGTAGATGGGGTGCCAATCAAATGGGCTGCTTTGTCTTGGATGGTGTCGAGCTTTTTGAGTGTTGTTGCAGCTGCACTCATCCAGGCAAGTGAGAGTATTCCATCACACTCCTTACTTGTGCCTTGTAGATGGTGGAAAGGCTTTGGGGAGTCAGGAGGTGAGACACTCGCCGCAGAATACCTAGCCTCTGACCTGCTTTTGTTGCCACAGTGTTTATGTGGCTGGTCCAGTTAAGTTTCTGGTCAATGGTGACCCCCCAGGATATTGATGGTGGGGGATTCGGCGATGGTAATGCCGTTGAATGCCAAGGGGAGGTGGTTAGACTGTCGCTTGTTGGAGATAGTCATTGCCTGGCACTTCTGTGACACGAATGTTACCTGCCACTTATCAGCCCAAGCCTGAACGTCGTCCAGGTCTTGTTGCATGCGGGCATGGACTGCTTCATTATCTGAGGAGTTGCGAATGGCGCTGAACACTGTGCAGTCATCAGCAAACATGTGCGCGACCTTCTCTTGCAAGCACGAAGTGAATGTTTTAGTGATAGCCTTGTGAGGTGAGAATGTGCCTGTCATGGTTGAATGGTTTGTATGTTGTGTGGAAGATGTAAGGTGTGGGGAAGTGAGGATTGCAATAGTGTTGAGACTAGGAGGTGCAGAGTGTGTGAGGAGGAGGAGGAGGTGGAATGAAGTGTGGTGCAGCTACTTTAGGGGTGTGAAGGGAAGCAGGGAGGGTGTTTTGTGAGTAGTTTGGCTGGAAGTGGTGCAGGTGCGAGAAGAGGATAATTGAGGTGAGAGGTAGGATTCTTATATTGACAACTCTGGTAAGGTCATTGAACTTCTTTCAACATTGCAGCCATGTCTTGGGAACTAAGCTCCTACTATTAACCTCCACTGCAACATCTTCCCACTGGTGATGGATGTGTTGCCTGGAGGGCTCTCCATGCCCACCGGTAGAGCAGGATCTCCCTCCTCCTATCGACTGCCTGTACCAGGGCCCCAAAGCTGCACCCGAGAACCTGGGTGCCCACTCTGTACCTTTTCCAGCCATGTTAGACCTCTCACAGCGTTTCCCTGTTGTCTGCAGCCATAAGAACATAAGAACATAAGAAATAGGAGCAGGAGTAGGCCAATTGGCCCCTCGAGCCTGCTCTGCCATTCAATAAGATCATGGCTGATCTGATCCTAACCGCCAATCTACTATCACAGAACCATCTCCTGAACCTAACAGAATTGGACACATGAAATAGGAGCAGGATCAGGCTACACGGCCCCTGGGCCCGCTACGCTACCCACAGGGCCATGACTGATCTGAACCTAGACTCATGTCCAAATTCCTGCCCGCTCCCCGTAACCCTTAATTCCCTTTACTTCTAGGAAACTGTCTATTTCTGTTTTAAATTTATGTAATGATGTAGCTTCTACAGCTTTTTGGGGCAGCATATTCCATGGACCTCCCCCCTCTGAGTGAAGTAGTTCCTTCTCATCTCAGTTTTGAAAGAGCAGCCCCTTATTCTAAGACTATGCCCCCTAGTTCTAGTTTCACCCATCATCGGGAACATCCTCCCTGCATCCACCCGATCCAACCCCTTCACAATCTTATATGTTTCAATAAGATCGCCTCTCATTCTTCTGAACTCCAATGAGTAGAGTCCCAATCTACCCAACCTCTCCTCATATGTCCATCCCCTCATCCCCGGGATTAACCGAGTGAACCTTCTTTGTACTGACTCGAGAGCAAGTATAAGAACATAAGAAATAGGAGCAGGAGTAGACCAATTGGCCCCTCGAGCCTGCTCCACCATTCAATGAGATCATGGCTGATCTGATCCAACCTCAACTCTAAAGAACACAAGAAGTAGGAGCAGGACCAGGCCACTCGGTCCCTGGGCCCGCTTCGCCACCCACAGGGCCTTGACCGATCCGAACTCACTCATGTCCAATTTCCAGCCCGCTCCCCGTAACCCCTAATTCCCTTTACTTCTAGGAAACGGTCTATTTCTGTTTTAAATTTATTTAATGAAGTAGCTTCCACAGCTTCCTGGGGTAGCAAATTCCACAGACCCACTACCCTCTGAGTGAAAATGTTTCTCCTCATCTCAGTTTTGAAAGAGCAGCCCCTTATTCTAAGTTTATGTCCCCTAGTTCTAGTTTCACCCATCATTGGGAACATCCTCACCGCGTCCACCCGATCAAGCCCCTTCACAATCTTATATGTTTCAATAAGATCGCCTCTCATTCTTCTGAACTCCAATGAGTAGAGTCCCAATCTACTCAACCTCTCCTCGTATGTCCACCCCCTCATCCCCGGAATTAACCGAGTGAACCGAGTATGTCTTTTCTTAAGTATGGACACCAAAACTGTATGCAGTATTCCAGGTGCGGTCTCACCAATACCTTGTACAACTGAAGCAATACCTCCCTATTTTTATATTCTATCCCCCTAGCAATGAAAGCCAACATTCCATTGGCCTTCTTAATCACTTGCTGCACCTGCATACTAACCTTTTGAGTTTCGTGCACCAGGACCCCCAGATCCCTTTGTACTTCAGTACTTTCCAGTTTCTTGCCATTAAGATAATAACTTGCTCTACTATTTTTCCTGCCAAAGTGCATAACCTCACACTTTCCAGTATTGTATTCCATCTGCCAAATCTCTGCCCACTTACTTAGCCTGTCTATGTCCCCTTGCAGATTTGTTATGTCCTCCTCACTCACTACTTTCCCTCCCATCTTAGTATCATCTGCAAACTTTGATATGTTACACTTGGTCCCCTCCTCCAAATCGGTAATATAGATTGTAAAGAGTTGGGGACCCAGCACTGACCCCTGCGGAACACCACTAGTTACTGATTGCCAGTCTGAGAATGAACCATTTATCCCAACTCTCTGCCTTCTGTTAGATAGCCAATCCTCTATCCATGCCAGAATATTACCCCCAATCCCGTGACTTTTTATCTTAAGCAATAATCTTTTGTGTGGCACCTTGTCAAATGCCTTTTGGAAGTCTAAATACACATCCACTGGTTCCCCTTTATCCACCCTGTATGTTACTTCCTCAAAGAACTCCAGCAAATTTGTCAAACATGACTTCCCCTTCATAAAACCATGCTGACTTTGTCCTATTAAATTATGATTATCCAAATGTCCCGTTACTGTCTCCTTAATAATGGACTCCAAAATTTTACCTACCACAGATGTTGCAGAGTACACCTCCCCTTTAAGAGGTGCTGGCTGCCTTTAAGCCCGATTCCCTGTGCCCCCAAACAGGCATATAACATGTAACGAGCTGGCAACACCAGTTTAACATGGCCCCTGCGACCACATGAACAGCCCGCAGCCCCGCCCCCAGTGCGCCTGTTTTTGGGTGCAACTGAATTTCTAGGCATTTGTTTATTATTTTCAGGCATTGTTAGCTTTCATCATCCTTATGCTGCTCAGATAGTTACTATTCACATTCATTTGTTAATGGCCAAATGTCTAACTGCTGCTATAGTACCAGAGGGTCATTAAATATGTCATGGTGTGAACTCCAGGCTAACATGTCAGGAGTGCGCCTCATGGCAACAATTAGCAGTATTTCTAATTATTATTTTTTGAAGTTTCGCAAAGAGCTAACGTTCAAAGATTTTAAATTATTCAAAGCCATAATTAAAACTGCAGCAGTGTATATTGTCGGTACAATATTGGATAATCCCAATTTCAATGCCTCAGTCTCTTTAACAGGGTGGGGCCGCACTTCAATGAAGTACGTGCACAGTGGTGTAATCCTCAGATCCCTACTTTATATTTAATGTGTTCCCCATGCAATATTAAAAAGGTGCCCAGGAATTAACAATGTGCAGATTCCTTTATTCCACTACTTGAAGTTCCTCCCCTTTTAATTCCTGTGCTCCATGTTCCTGTACTCCAAGTTGCTTCACTCGAAATCGCTGCCCATTTTACTCCTGCGCTCTCGGTTTTACTCTATATTCTTTCACTTTTTATTATTGTTCTATGTGATACTGCATCACCTTCCTACAAGGTTTCTTACACCACTGCAGAGTAACACAAGCATCAGGTCATTGGATCCTATATTTGTGCGAAGGGGAACTTAATCACCTCCCCACACCTGCTACTATTATTATTTCCCGATAGACGGATATTTACAGCTTTAAGGTGCTGAAAACCCTCCACTTTCTTTGCCGGACTGAAGACCTGAAGCTCTCTTAATGAAGTCGACAGAAGAGGAATCTCTTACCTGAGGGATATTTAATATTTTTAAAAGGTTTGGTTTCTTGCCGTCGTTTTGCCTCTCCGAGTGCAGGAGTGTTTGTAATGCGGGAGTGCCACAGTGCAAAGGTTGCAGCCCGCATTAACCTTTTCTGAGCTACAAACCGTTTGCAAGTTACTGATCTCTACAAGCTGAATGTTGGTTAATCTTTAACCAAGCAACCAAATCAAACATTTTCAACTTTCCCTTCATTCACTATTGTGGCAATGAACTGAAGGAAGTAATAATGTACGGTCTCGCACACACTGCCAGTTTTGTCTTGTTTTACAGGTCTGAGGACTGTCGAACCATTGATTGTATATATTTGCATATTATCCTGGTGGTTTAGTGTAACAGTTTCTGAGCGAATTCTTCGCCGTACCAGCAACACTTCCTGTCTGTTTACTCATTCAGGCAGGCCACATAAAGAAACAACAGTAAACACCATAGAGACACAGATCACGTTTTCCACGGGACTGTAAATGCGGGTGGATTTTACATTCTTTCAGAGGAATGCAATTGCCCAACATTTTCCACTGCATCATCCACAATGCTGAGACCAAAAAAAACCTGCCGGTGCAGAATTAACCCTTAAAGTGCCGTGGAGTAGTTATCTTGTTGGATACCATCAGGCTGCTAGGCCTGCTTCTGAATGGGGCCTTGAGCCTGGAAACGAGTGCAGAAATGCCACTGCTGCTGTGTTTACTGAGAGCACGGCAGGCAGTCCCTCAGAACTGAGAGTTTACTGAGAGCACGGCAGCAGCAGTGACAGCCTGCTGTCCAAAACAACAACCGGAAGGCCTCCACCTCCCATCCCTGCGCCACTAAAACAAAAATGAGAAGTCGCACAACACCAGGTTATAGTCCAACAGATTTATTTAAAATTACAAGCTTTCGGAGCAGCAGCAGCAGAAGCAGCAGCAGCAGAGTGGTGGTCTCTGTGGCCAGGAAGAGGAGAAGGAGAAGGAGACCAGGCAGCAGGCCACCACCAACCCACAACCAACAACCACTACAACTGAGGTGCCTGGAGAGAGAGGACAGGAGAGGAGAAAGAAAAGAAGGGAAGGCCAAGGCCATCAACAACAGAGGAGAGGCCTTTCCACACTGCCTCCTCAATTGGCCTCCATTTTAGGAGAGGGAGAGCGGGGAGAAAACAACAAAACAACCATCAACTGTTTGGAAGGAGGAAGGAAGGAAAGAACAGCTACAGGTGGGTGTGATTCTGGGGCACTCTCCCAGAGACTTTGTTTTGTAGGTGGGGGGAGGAAAGAAGATAAGAAGAGGGCCGGAACATCCAAGGGGTGTGTGTGTGTGTGTGTGTGTGGCTTTTGTAAAAGCTAGGCCGCACACACCATATTAAACACCCCTTTCCCATTGCCTGACCTGGGACAGCTGGAGCTGCCTAGGTGAAGTTCCCCAATTAATTTAATCCAATTGGGCATCGTTAAGACCTGGTGCAGGACTGAGCCTGGGCATCTCCAGCTGTCCCGGGTGAAGACATCTTCTCCCCCCACCAGAAGACCACCATCAAAGACTTTTATTACATCGGAGAGTGCACCCCCCCCCTGCCAACACCCACCCACCCACCATCCTGAGTGGCGACCCTGCCCTTGCGGCTTCCCTCCTTCCTACCCCCTCTCTCTCTCTCTTTGTCTCTGTCTCTCTCTGCCTCTCTCTCTAAGAGGCACCTCAATTAACTTTTTATTAAATACCCATTGAGCAGAGGGGAGAAGGCCCCTCTCCCAATTCAATCAACTAAAGGGAGAGGTGTGCCTTCAATTTAAGAGCTCCCTCTGCTCAGGGGAAAACAAGGAAAAAAAAAACCGAGGCCATTAACACCTTCAGGCCTGTGACTTGGGGTGAGTGTAGCCCTTAAAGAACCCTCCATTATGGCGAGTACATCTTCGTCGGTGGCGGGGGCAGCGAGGACGTACGCGAGCGTGGCAGCCGCGGCCACGGCCGCAGCCACGAGTCCTCCTGTTACCCCGTCACCTTTTACCCTCCTTACGAGGAAGAATGGGGTCAAGAGCTACACTCACCCCAACATGACTATAGAGGCGTGCGTTAAAGCCATGGCTGGGGTTGTCGGCCCTTCAGCCATCGTCGCCGCCTCTAAAATGTACGGCAAGGCTGTGTTCTTCCTGGGGTCGGAGCGGGCGGTGTCCCTGGCCATCGAGAAGGGGCTCACCGTGGGCGGGACCTTCCTGCCGGTGGACCCCCTTGAGGCCACCGCGCAAAGGATTGTGGTCTCCAACGTCCCGCCCTTTGTTCCGGGTGAGCTCCTCCTCCCCCACCTACGTCAACTGGGGGAGGTGAGGTCGGGGATCACACCCATCCCGCTCGGCTTCCGGGAAGCCAGCCTTCGGCACGTCTTCTCCTTCCGGCGCCAGCTTTTCGTCCGGCTGGCGCGGGAGGAGGACGCGGATGGCGCGTTCACGGTGCTCCACGGGGGGACCGCCCACCGCGTCTTCTGGACCTCGGACGGCGCGCGGTGCTACGCCTGTAAGGAGGTGGGGCACGTCCGCAAAAACTGCCCCGCCTCCAAGGCCGCCACGACACCTGGCGCGGCCGGGGTTGGCGCCGCCGCCCCCCCTCCCCCTGATACTGTCCGCGCGTCGACGGCGACGGATGCGCGGTCGAAATCGGAGGCCAACGCCACCACGGCCTCCGGCGGGGAGGAGGGAGAGCGTCCGGGGGGAAGGAAGGCGCGTAGGAAAAATAAACACATAAGGGCGGATCCCCTCGCGGAGGAAACATCTGAATTGGCCGAACTCACGCCCGAGTATATCGCGGAGTTGGTCGGGACGCATGAGACTGGGGGGGTCCTCGTGCCCGGGCCCGTGACCGTGACCGCAACCGCCGAGGCGGCTAAATCAAGACCTGCGGCCGGGCTCGGGCCCGAGGGGCCCAAGAAACCCAGTCGTCGGAAGGGGGCAGAGAGGGAGGCCCCAGCAGACATGGAGGCCTCCCCCTCTCCGGGCCCCAACTTGTTAAAAAGAAAGCTCCGCCCCCAGCAGGAGGACTGCGAGGAGGAAGGTCCCTCCGCAAAAGGGGGGCAGTCGCCCGCCGCGGGTGCTGCGACCCACCCCACCACCGTCATCGTCGCGCGCGATCGGCAGGGGTCGTCTGTCCCTCGGGAGGGTGAGACAGACGAGTCTGTCCGACCTGTGCCTCCCGGGGATGGGGAAGAGACCCTGCCCGTGGGGGGGGGCGCGGAACAACCCGCGGAGGGAAATGTAGTACCGGAACCGTTGCTCCTCGCCGGGTCGGGCGTCCTGGGGACTGGGGCGGGCGAGGCCAAAGAGGCTGAAGCCGAGCCCGCCTTTTATAACCCAGACATCTCCCAGGGACTGCTCGACCTGGTGGAGGAGTGTAGCAATCCCCAGCCCGCCGGGTCGGAGGTTGGTGGCGGGGAGACGGAAAGCCCCCTGACTCCGTCTCTGTTGTTGGCGCCGGACGTGCTGGAGGAATTTGGGATTATTTTCTCCCCGGTTTCTCCGGTCGCCCCGGCGCCTGAGGCGGGGGGGGGCCCCGAACCGCCGCCGCCGCCTCCCGGCCCGGCGCCCCTGAAGGAGCCCAGGGTGGACTCCTCTGCCACCGATCCTGGGGGTGGGATCGTGACGGAGGCGGGGCCGGCCGGTGCGGCCGAGCCGTTCGCTGCACCCTGTGTGACGGACGGGTTGGCCGCCGGTGACGACCTCCCGGAGGAGGACGGGGACTCGGTGGGGGGCATCGAGGACGATTTGGAGTCCATCGGCAGCGAGGCGATGGACGCCCTCGTGCCCTTCACCGACTCTCCCCTCATCCCCGTAGGGGAACTCCGGGATTTTATGGCCGTGAGCCAGGGTCGTCACAAGAAGATCCGGCTGGCCCTCGACAAGTGGTCGGAGCTGACGCTGCTCGTCGTGTCCGTCCGCGCCGCCGTTAAAATCATGGGCGCGGACAAGGACGTTGGCCGGCTCGAGCTGCGTCGGCTCAAGACGTTCCACACTCGGCTGCTGAGGGAGTGGCGGTCGTCAGTGACCGCCCTCCCTCCCCTCCGTTAGGTAGAGGTTGCACTATGCTTCTGAGATGAAGATAACCATAGCCAGCCTCAACATCAACGGCAGCAGGGAGGCGCGCCGTAGATTCAATAACTTCTCGGTCCTTCGGGACGGGAAATATGCGGTGTGCTTCCTGCAAGAAACCCACACCGTTCCGGGAGACGAGGCCACGTGGCTCCTGGAGTGGCAAGGAGGGGTCAGCATGAGTCACCTCTCCAACAATTCCTGCGGGGTGGCTGTCTTGCTGGCCCCGCATTTTCAGCCGGAGATCTTGAGGGTCAAGGAGCACGTGCCGGGCCGCTTGCTCCAGGTCACTGTTCGCCTGGGAGGCGTGCCGCTCCATTTAGTGAACGTGTACGCCCCCCGGACCGGTGCGCAGCAAGTGCGCTTCTTCGGAGAAGTGTCCGCTCTTCTGGGCTCCATCGACGTGGGCGAGTGCGTCATCCTCGGGGGGGATTTCAATTGTACCCTCGAGGCGCGGGACCGGTCGGGTCCCCCGCGAAGCCCGGCGGCGATGGAGAAGTTGCGGGACCTGGTCGGGTCCTTCGACTTGGTGGACGTCTGGCGAAATCTCCATCCCGACTCCAGCGCCTTCACGAGCGTGAGGTCTGGAGGAGGAAGGTCCAGAATCGACCGCCTTTACATTTCCCGGGCGTACGTCTCCTGCGTTCCGGCGGCTTCCATGCGGCCGGTGCCGTGCACGGACCACCACCTGGTGTGGGCGGAGCTCGCTCCGCTGCGCGCGCGGGGGGGGTCCGCGTACTGGCATTTTAACAACCTGCTGCTGGAGGACGCGCGGTTCCGGGATTCGTTTCGCCGGTTCTGGGCCGACTGGAGAAGGAAGCGGGGAGGCTTCCCCTCCTTGAGGCTATGGTGGGACGTGGGCAAGGCTCACGTCCGCGTCTTCTGTCAGGAGTACGCGAAGGGGTCGACCAAGAGGCGGGAGGCCCGGGTCGGGCGATTGGAGAAAGAAGTGCTCGACCTGGAGTCCCGTCTCGGTCAAGTCGTCGAGGACCCGGCCCTGCGGAAGGTGTACGAAGAGAAGAAGGGCGCGCTGAAGGACCTGCAGCTGGTCGGGTCCCGAGGCGCGTACGTGAGGTCGCGGATCCAGCTCCTGCGGGACCTGGACCGCGGCTCCCCCTTCTTCTACTCGCTGGAAAAAAGACGGGGGGTCCGTAAGCAGCTCTTGGGGCTGCTGGCCGACGACGGATCTCTGGTCTCGGATCCGGAGGGCATCAGCGCGGAGGCCCGGGCCTATTACGGGGCTCTGTTCTCTTCGGATCCGTCCAGCGAGGATGCGCGCAGAGTTTTGTGGGAGGACCTGCCGAAGGTCGGCCCGGAGGGCGCCGAGAATCTAGAAGCTCCGCTAAGCCTGGCGGAGCTGACCGGCGCCCTGCGCCAGCTCTCGAGGGGCAAGTCCCCGGGGCTGGACGGGCTGACCGTGGAGTTCCACAGGGCGTTCTGGGACGTCTTGGGGGACGACTACGCGCGGGTCCTGGGGGAAAGTCTGGCGACCGGGGAGATGCCCCTCTCTTGGCGCAGGGCGGTCATCGTCCTGCTGCCCAAGAAGGGCGATCTCCGCCTACTTAAGAACTGGCGCCCGGTCTCCCTCCTCAGCACGGACTACAAAATTTTCGCCAGGGCTATGTCTGCTCGCCTTGGCACCGTGCTGGCCCGCATGATCCACCCCGACCAGTCCTACACGGTCCCGGGCCGGAGTATCCACGATAACATCCATCTGGTCCGGGACCTGGTCCACCATTCCCAGAGGGCTGGTCTGTCGGTCGCCTTCCTTTCCCTGGATCAGGAGAAGGCGTTCGACAGGGTGGATCACGAGTATCTTTTCGGGACTCTGCGCGCATTCGGGTTCGGGACGCATTTCGTCGCCCGGATCCGACTTCTGTACGCCGCCGCGGAGTGTCTGATTAAAGTTAACGGGTCTTTGACGGCGCCCCTTCGCTTCGGGAGGGGGGTGCGTCAGGGATGCCCCATGTCCGGTCAGTTATACGCCGTTTGCGTGGAGCCTTTCCTGCGCCTCTTGCGGAAGAGGTTGACGGGACTGGCTCTGCAAGGGCCGGGCGTGGAGGTGGTCCTCTCGGCTTACGCCGATGACGTGCTCCTCGCGGTCACGGATCCCGTCGACTTGCGGAGGATGCGAGAATGCCAGCAGATTTACTCGGACGCATCCTCCGCCAAGATCAACTGGGAGAAATGTTCTGGACTCCTGGTGGGCCCATGGCGGGTGGACTCCCTGCCGGAGGAGTTCGGGCCTTTCGCCTGGAGCACCACGCACCTCCTCTACCTGGGAGTCTACCTCAGCCCGGCCGAGGACGCCTGGCCGGCGAACTGGCAAGAGCTGGAGGCCAAAGTCACCGCTCGCCTAGGACGCTGGACAGGACTGCTCCGAGTGTTGTCCTACAGGGGTCGAGCGCTGGTCATAAACCAGCTGGTGGCCGCCATGTTGTGGTACCGGTTGGTCACTTTGATCCCTCCCCCTGCGTTTGTCGCCAAGATGCAGAAGAAGCTCGTCGACTTCTTCTGGGACAAAAGGAAGCACTGGGTCTCTGCCGCGGTTTTGAGTCTCCCGCTTAGGGAGGGCGGTCAGGCGCTGGTGTGCCTTCGCACCCAGGCGGCGACTTTCCGTCTTCAGACGCTGCAGAGATACCTGTACGTGGAGAATCCTCCTAGGTGGCGTGCGCTGGCGACGTATTTCTTCCGCCAGCTGCACGGCCTCAATTACGACACGCAGCTCCTGTTTGTGAGAGTGGGTGGCACGCGTGCCAGCCTGCGGGAGCTGCCTGTCTTCTACCAGGAACTGCTATGGGTTTGGAACAGCGTCGCCTCCGAGCGCAGTTCTCCCCCGTCAGGAGCGGCGGCCGTCCTTCGGGAGCCGCTGTTCAGGAATCCGCACCTCCACGACCGCGGGTTCGGCTGGCTGGCGGAGGGCAGGGCTGTGCCCGGTAAGGTGACCAGAGTCGGGGACCTGCTCGATGGCGGAGGAGCGGGCTGGATGGCGCCGGAGGAGTTGGCGAGGCGCATGTCTTGGGTCAACGTCCGGCTCGCGGTCAAAGCCATCGAGTCGCTAAAAGTGGCACTGGGCCCCGTCTCCACTAGGTGTGTCGAGGAGGCTCAAGCACGTGGGGCGATCCCGTCCGAACTGACCCCCGTTCGGACGGAATTCCTTATCGGCGCCCGGCCCCGAATCCTCCCTCGGGAGCCGCCGCCTCACCACTTGAGCCTTCTCGGAGAAATGCCCTCCGTGCCCTTTCAATCCGCACGGAGGCGTTTCCTGTACGGGCTGCTCCTGCACACTCTCCACTTTGCCATCTTCGTCTGCCGTCCGGACACGCCTTGGCGTACCATCCTGCCGTCCGGCGGAGGCGAAGGTCCCCATTGGAAGGCTCTCTACGCGGGAGTCTTCCCTTGTTCTATTGGGGACTTGGCCTGGAGGGTATTGCACGGAGCAGTCCCGTGCAATAGGATTTTAAGTAGGTTTACGGACTCCCAGGCTGCTTGCCATTTTTGCGGCCTGGAGGAGTCCGTTTATCACATTTATGTTGAATGTGAGAGGTTGCAGCCCCTCTTTCATTATTTGAAGGGGCTGCTCCTCAATTTCTGGTTGCACTTCAGCCCCACGCTCCTGATCTACGGTCACCCGGTGCGGAGGGGAGCGGGTAGGTCGGAGGACCTCCTCGTAGGACTGCTCCTGGGCCTGGCCAAGAAAGCCATTAATTGGTCCAGGCAGCGGGCGGTCGAGGGGGTCGTTCGGCCCGATTGCCTGCCTCTCTTCCGCGGCCATGTTCGCGCCCGGGTGGCCCTGGAGATGGAGCACGCGGTGTCCGCCGGCACGCTTGAGTTTTTCCGCGACCGGTGGGCGCCGCGGGGACTGGAGTGCATCGTCACCCCGGACTTTCAAATTTTAATTTGATTTCTTAAGTTTCATTTAAAGTTTTAATTTGATTTACAGTAAATTTGTGTTGTCCAACCAAAAAGAGGAACACCAGGTTATAGTCCAACAGATTTATTTAAAATTACAAGCTTTCGGAGCTATCGATCGCCCCTTCTTCAGGTAAAGTTACTATGAGTTGTGCCACTTCTCATTTTTGTCCACCCCAGTCCAACGCCGGCATCTCCGCATCATGACCACTAAAACAAAGGCATTTATCTTGATCCATCATCCAGGACTTTGTTGCCTGTCATTTTCCACTTAAAGCCTTCCTCTTCTCCGGCGTCAGGAGAGCAAAATGAAGCAGGAGGGCCATTTATGCTCTTCCCGCCTGCCTTTCACTCGGGCCTGCTACAGGTGGCAGCACTCGGCACCTCCGCTTCGGAGAAATCCTGTAAATCCACAGGGCACCGTAAAGGGGCCACCTATACCTGGCCTCACAGGTCGGTCACTGCCCCCTTCTCCTCGCCTCTCCTCTGCACTTGAGAACTGAGTGTTCCCCGGCACGTAGAAGAGGAAAATTGACTCCTTAATCTAGGCTGGAACTTCAGTACACTACTGTCAAAATCCTTTGTATGATATGTTAAACTGAAGCTCTGTCTGCCTCTCAGATGAATATTAAAGATCTCACGGCACTATTTGAAGAATAGGGTGTCCTGGCCAACATTCTTTCCTCAGCCAACACCACCAAATGATAGGTCAACAGGTTGCCCACTGTTTGTGGGCATTGTGCAAATGGCCGCCGTGTTCACCTACATAGCAACAGTCTCTGCACTTGAAAGCAATTCATTATAGGTGAGGAGTTTTTGGTATGTCCTGAGAGATGTGATAGACCGTCGTGTAAGTGTAAGTCTTCCTGTTCTTTTATTTTCAATGGTTTCTGAACAATAGTTCTATTGTATCCAGTCAACACTTCTGCATGATGTCCAGTTCATTTCTTATAAGGAGCTGGCAAAACGGTGGCATTGATGTTAGCACACTAATGTCATAGAGCTGGAATGGGTACAGCTTCCAATATGAGCTGCATTGGACAGAGAAGATGCTGAGCCGAGACTAGGGGCAGAGGAAAATCAGAGGAGGCAGCTGTGGTTGAGTGGTCCCTTGCACCTCTGGTCGCTGGCTAAAGGGGCTAGTGGTGCCAAGCTAAGAGCTACAAATTAACAAAGGAATGGGTTTTTAATTACAGAATGAAGGGGAAAACCTATCATAAACATCTCCAGAAGATGGCAAAACAAAGTAAAGATGAAGAGGTTCATTTCCTCTTTGTTAAAGCACTAAATTGTGATAGTCATGGTGCCACTACAATGTGGTCACTTTTTAAATTCACTCTGGCAAGGCCGGCATTTATCGTCCATCCCAAGTTGCCCTGAGCAGGTGGTGGCGGCCCTTCTTCTTCTTAAACCACTGCAATTGTAACAATTTGTTACAAGTGAGTGGCCTGCTCGGCCATATCAGAGGGCAGTTAAGAGTCCACCACTTTGGTGTGGGACTGGAGTCACATATAGGCCAGACCGACCGGGTAAGAACAGTAGGTTTCTTTCCCTAGTTCCATTTTTACAAAGTCCAACAGCTTCACAGTCATTTTTACTGATACCAGCTTTTTATTTCCACATTTTTAAAACTGAATTCAAGTTCTCAAACTGCCATGCTGGGGGGATTTGAACTCGCATTCTCTGGATTACTAGTCCAGGCCTCTGGATTACTAGTCCAGTAACCGAGCACTTCACTCAGAAGAAAACTCCACAGTAAGTTAATTTGTTTGTTAATTGTTGACCTCACACAAATATTGCTTCACTCAAAGACCCCTAAAGGCCAACATACAGAAATTCAACCCCCTAATAATTGGCAAAATGTATGTTTTTTGGCACAGCGTGAAAGATAGGACAGAAGAGTTAGAAAGATGGATGATCATTAAAATCCTGATTTCCTGCCCATGTTCAGTTTCCTTCTTGGCAGAAATAGACTGGAGAATTTCCCAACAATTGCAAAAATATCCTCATTTAAGTCTGTCCACATTTTTAAGGTTCATTTCATTTCTCCCATTTTTAGGTTGCCCTGGAAAACCGCCCCAGTCTCTGGAGTAGACAGCAGGCAGGTACACAGCTCTCGGAATTGCGGCAAAGATGCTTTTGCTCCTACGATTTGGAAGCATATGTGAGTTACCTGAGGGACCCATCTACATATTTTGCCTCCCTCTGATACGTAGGGTACTAGAATACTAATACACGGTGACATCAAGTCACTGGTGTGGTTGCGTACAAATAAACCCTCTGTGATCCTAAACAGACGGCCACCGACTCAGTCTAGGAGTCAGTTTCAAGTTCTTACATAGAAACATAGAAGATAGGAGCAGGAGTAGGCCATTCGGCCCCTCGAGCCTGCTCCGCCATTCAATGCGATCATGGCTGATCATCCAAATTCAGTACCCTGTCCCTGCTTTCTCCCCATATCCCTTGATCCCCTTAGCCTTAAGAAATATATCTGACTCCTTCTTGAATATATTTAGTGAATTGGACTCAACTGCCTTCTGTGGTAGAGAATTCCACAGGTTCACCACTTTTTTAATCTGACCTCAATCTTTCTCTACTGTTCATTTCTATCCTCTCTCTCCCAGCCTTCACATCTGATTAGCTCTCTTACACATGTGCCCTCTCACATCCAGCGTCATTCTGTCTCTCTTTATTCCACTCATCCAGGCTTAATGTCGCGCTCTCACCCAATCATCTTCTCCCCTCTCGTTCTCAGCATCTCCTGCTGAAGCGACTGGAGTTAAATAGCTGGAATATAAAGTCATCCACATTCTTTGTCAATTACATAATTCAATGGAAGCAGCCCTGAGTTGTAATCTTTTAGGTGGTGTATTTTTGAAGCTTTGACTAGAGATACTAAGGCTTAGTTGGTAGCGTTCTTGCCTCTGAGTCAGACGATTGTAGGTTCAAGTCCCACTCCAAGAGATTTGAGCACAAAATCTAAACTAATACTGCAGTGCAGTACTGAGGGAGTCTGCTCTCAGGCGGATGTAAAAGTTCCCATGGCTTTTATCGAAGAAGGACAGGGGAGTTATCCCAGTGTCCTGGTCAATATTTATCCCTCAATCAACATCAATAAAACAGATTATCTGGTCATTATCACATTGCTGTTTGTGGGAGCTTGCTGTGCGCAAATTGGTTGCCGCGTTTCCTACATTACAACAGTGACTACACTTCAAAAGTACTTACTTGGCTGTTAAGCACTTTGGGACATCCTGAGGTCATGAAATGCACTATATAAATGCAAGTCTTTCTTTTTTTAAATCCCATCTCTGCTCATCCATCCTGAACAAGCCCAGTCACTGCCTCTCTCCCGAAATAACTTTTTAAAAAATGATTCCAGGGATTTTGCCTCCACGACTGTGCCTGGACACTTGTCCCATGTGTTGGAATCTCCATTCTGAATTTCTGTCCTTCTCACCGATTCTCAATCTCTATCCCTCGCATCTGATCTGAATTTCTATCCCCTCAAACAATCTCAGCCTCTGTCTTTCTCTCTTACATTTTCAGCCTAGATCTCTCTTCCTCTTGTCCAATCTCAGTATCACTGTCCTTTAATCCATTTCAAACCTTCTCGTCCCCTCACTCATTCTCCATCTCTCTGACACCCTCCCCCACTTTCAATCACCTTCATCCACTCTTAGGCCCTGATATTGGCGGGGAGGGTCTGGGTGAGGCCGGAAACAGATGAAGAACCTGGAAAAGGCGGGATTGTGGCGGTCCTACCAAACTTAACAGGAGGACCTCATTAACATTTTTTACCTCCGTTTCGGGAGTGATGAGAGGCCGTGATTGGGAGGGGGGAGAGAGCCCGCGATTGGAAGGAGTCGGGGGATAATGTTCCTGTTTAACAGCGCTGCCATGCAGCCGCGCAGCAATCTGAAACTCCCGCACAGGCCGCTTGCCGGTTTCTCAATAGAAAAACCGCGCATGCGCGGAAGTTTCACTGGGCGACACTGCCCCTTAAAGGGGCCGCGCACCCAAAAAAAAAGGGAACATTGATGGGGGAGGTCGGCAATCGGGAGGGCTGGGGTGAGCGGGGAGACACTGGCGATGGGGGCTATGGGAGGCTGAAGGCTTCCTTGAGGGAATCTCTATCACACCTTTGCCCATTTTTAATCTCTCACACCCACTGTCAAACTCGCTTACACCTTTTCCCACTTTCATTTCCAGTTGTGTACATTATGGAAATCATTGCAAAGGACTTTTCCATCAAGATTTTTATTTGTCCTCTAAAAATGAGTCGGAAATCGGAATCCATGGAATCTTTAGCTATTGATAGCCTTAACTACGGGTATCAGTTATTAAAGCTTTAGGAATGCTAACACTCAGGGTTGTGAGCTGAGTCTGTTTTGGGGAAATAAAGAACATTTCCGCACTCTAATCAAGTCAGAACTGATTCACAGGGTCAGGAGGAAGTTAGATATGAGCTTCAAAAACAATATTCAACGTCCTGCTGACTGGAGCAATCACCGCCCTCTGAACTTAGCTGTCAACATAGTCATGTGACCTGGGCAGGAGAGAGTGGGAAAGGATCTCTGATTTGAAATATTTCTCCAAGCAGACAGAGAGTTTCCTGTCATAATGATGATTATACTTGAAAGCAGTAGAATTTATTTCCTTATTCTATATCACCTCCTTGTTACAGGAATTCCTGTGTAGAACCCAGCTCCATCGGTGCTGTGAGTCACAGGGGTTAGTAACCAGCTAGAATCAGTGCTGTGAGATACAGGGGTTAGTAACCAGCTCTGTCAGTGCTGTGAGGCACAGGGGTTAGTAACCAGCTCCGTCAGTGCTGTGAGACACAGGGGTTAGTAACCAGCTCTGTCAGTGCTGTGAGACACAGAGGGTTAGTAACCAGCTCTGTCAGTGCTGTGAGACACAGGGGTTAGTAACCAGCTCTGTCAGTGCTGTGAGACACAGGGGGTTAGTAACCAGCTCCGTCAGTGCTGTGAGATACAGGAGTTAGTAACCAGCTCTGTCAGTGCTGTGAGACACAGGGGTTAGTAACCAGCTCCATCAGTGCTGTGAGATACAGGAGTTAGTAACCAGCTCCGTCAGTGTTGTGAGACACAGGGGTTAGTAACCAGCTCTGTCAGTGCTGTGAGACACAGGGGTTAGTAACCAGCTCCATCAGTGCTGTGAGATACAGGGGTTAGTAACCAGCTCCATCAGTGCTGTGAGACACAGGGGTTAGTAACCAGCTCCGTCAGTGCTGTGAGATACAGGGGTTAGTAACCAGCTCTGTCAGTGCTGTGAGGCACAGGGGTTAGTAACCAGCTCCGTCAGTGCTGTGAGACACAGGGGTTAGTAACCAGCTCTGTCAGTGCTGTGAGACACAGAGGGTTAGTAACCAGCTCTGTCAGTGCTGTGAGACACAGGGGTTAGTAACCAGCTCCATCAGTGCTGTGAGACACAGGGGTTAGTAACCAGCTCTTTCAGTGCTGTGAGTCACAGGGGTTAGTAACCAGCTCTGTCAGTGCTGTGAGACACAGGGGTTAGTAACCAGCTCCATCAGTGCTGTGAGACACAGGGGTTAGTAACCAGCTCCATCAGTGCTGTGAGACACAGGGGGTTAGTAACCAGCTCTGTCAGTGCTGTGAGACACAGGGGGTTAGTAACCAGCTCTGTCAGTGCTGTGAGACACAGGGGGTTAGTAACCAGCTCCATCAGTGCTGTGAGTCACAGGGGTTAGTAACCAGCTCTGTCAGTGCTGTGAGACACAGGGGGTTAGTAACCAGCTCTGTCAGTGCTGTGAGACACAGGGGGTTAGTAACCAGCTCCATCAGTGCTGTGAGTCACAGGGGTTAGTAACCAGCTCTGTCAGTGCTGTGAGACACAGGGGTTAGTAACCAGCTCTGTTAGTGCTGTGAGACACAGGGGTTAGTAACCAGCTCTGTCAGTACTGTGAGACACAGGGGTTAGTAACCAGCTCTGTCAGTGCTGTGAGACACAGGGGGTTAGTAACCAGCTCTGTCAGTACTGTGAGACACAGGGGTTAGTAACCAGCTCTGTCAGTGCTGTGAGACACAGGGGTTAGTAACCAGCTCTGTCAGTGCTGTGAGACACAGGGGGTTAGTAACCAGCTCCGTCAGTGCTGTGAGACACAGGGGGTTAGTAACCAGCTCCGTCAGTGCTGTGAGACACAGGGGTTAGTAACCAGCTCTGTCAGTGCTGTGAGACACAGGGGGGGAAAAATTAGGTCGCGCCCCGTTTGGGGCGCAAATATCGTCTGGACGCAAAAATTAGCGCCTGGCGCTAATTATCACCACTGACTGGAAACTTCACTTTTACCGCCCCGGGAGGTGAGTGGAGCGCTAAATCAGGCGCTGCACACCTGTCTTAAGGCGCAAAGGCCGAGCAGTGAGGCGCTAACTCTGCGCGCGAGCGCAGCGCAGGTGCTGCCAGTTAGCGAGGGAACACAGACACACTGGCGCCGGCCAGTTCTTAAAGGGGGGGGCCAACTTGCTCCCCAACCACACCCTGCTCATTGCAGCCTTGAATCTCGGCCTGGAGAGACCTGTGAATCCATTTTGCTTCCAAGGATGGAGAGGGTGAGAGAACGAGCTCAGCGCTTCACCGAGCGGGCCTTGGATGCTCTGGTTGGCGCGGTGGAGCGCAGAAGATCTATACTCTTCCCTGAGAGTGGCAGGAGGCCTTTGCCACGCGAGTACAGAAGAGTGTGGAGGGAGGTGGCTCAGACCGTCTCCTCCAGGAGCATGGTGCCCAGGACCCATACTCAATGCCGCAAAAAGTTCAACGACCTCACTCGGGTCGTCAGGGTGAGTGGCTTTTTCTCAATACCTCTCCATCCCTCCATCTCAACCTCACTCTATGGCCAGAGGGTCTTAAAACCCCAATGCACAACACTCATCCAACACCTACGGCCCTTTCATGAAACACACACACATATTCCACACTTTGCATACAGTAAGGGCTATTCACCTATGGGAGGCACATCAGGCAAGACCATGGCTGCATACAGTAAGGGCTATTCACCTATGGGAGGCACATCAGGCAAGACCATGGCTGTATATTTACTCAGATGCTGTCCTTTTTCTTGCAGGCCAAGCTGGCGCATAATAGGAGACAGCAGCAACAGACAGGTGGAGGGCAGCCTCAGCTGCAACCCCTCAGCGATCTTGAGGAGCGCGTCCACAGGATTGTGGCAAGCCGGGTGATCGGTCCCGTCGCCACTGGAGACGCCGACCCCGTTCTGGACAGCAATGGTAAGGTCATCACCTTTTTGTCCTCTGTCCTTCCACTTGTCCCTCACAACACCAGCCTTTGACACTTTCAATCCAACTTGCTAACTCGCTGCACTTATTCCTCCCTTACTGCCACCCTGTCCTCACGCTAAAGCCACTCTTGTACCTCCCTGCTTTCAGATGGTGATTCACCAGCTGAGGAGACGGGCCCTGAAGCTGCCAGTGGGAGTGAAGCTGCAGCCGAGGAGGAAGAGGAAGCCGGAGCATTAGTGCCACCCTCTCCCGAGGAAGCCCATGCCCACACTGGGAACACGCCTTCCCTGGAGGGGAGCAGGGGGGAAGGGTCTGATGAGGGTGAAGCTCCAAGACCCAGCGGGCTGCAGCAACGCCATGGGGGTAGGGAAGAACGGGGGCCTTCTCCCCAGAGGGAGAGTATGCCAGCGACTCCTACTGCAATGGACGCAGAGGAGGAGCGGCTGATCGCAGAAATGAACACCCAGGCGGTGGGCATGCACACTGAGCTCATGGGTGCAGTGGGAAGGGTGCCCGAATGCATTGAGTCACTGGCAAGGAGTGTGGAGCACTTCGCTGTAGCACAGGCGGATGCCACACTAAAGCTTAGTGCTGCAATTCAGTCACTGACTGCCGTGATCCCATCTCTGACTGCTCTCATGCAGACTCAGATTGAGGCCACGCGAGCACTGACTGCTGCCAACCTCGATGGTTCGTTCACATGTCCCCGGGGCTCTCACCGCGCCGCAGCAGGCCAGCAATCTGTGCTCCAGCAGATTGCTCCGGATGCTGAAGTGCTGCCCCGTGGGAGTGCCAGTGTGTCGGTCGAGCAGGGAGTTGCTGTCCTCTCTCACGATGACAGCATTCCTGCTGCCAACACTGTCACTTCTCCACTGCACTTGCCACCGCCTGTAGGACAGACTGCTGCCGCCCATGCAGAGTTGGTGCAGTCTGCAGCCGGGCCCTCCAGGCCCAGAACTGGTTGAGGCCGTCCTTCAGGGGCATCTGCAGTGTCAGGGTCTGACAATCAGCAGCCTTCCACCAGCCTTGCTGCAGCCACTGAGGTCCCATTACGGAGGAGCAGTAGGGTTAGAAGGGGGGAAGTGTGCAAGGGAAGGAGATCACCCTCGAAGGGCAAAAAGTAGGAGGTGTGACAAAATGCTGGTCATTTTTTTATTAAAGGCCGAGGTTCGTGGTCCAACTTTTGTTTAGTGTTTTGGACATTATCTCCAGGTTGTGAGAACCAGTTATGTTAATGACTGTTTTTTTGTGTTTATTTCTATGAGTTTGTCATGAGGAAATGACACACACAGAGTTTGTAAAATAAATAAGTTTTTGTATTCAAAATATACATGTTTGGTGTTTGGAATCATTGGTGCCTTGGCCGGCTTAGGGGTTGCGTGCTGGGTTCATTGATGTTGTTAGCAATGGCAGAAGCCATTTCCACAGCAGGGGCCCTAGAAGCGGCTTGCTATCAGCCGTTGACGGACGGCCCTTGCAGTTTCACCATTGTGGGCCGCCCTCCCGCCTTGGTGCTGCTGATGATCATCCTCCTCGTCCTCTTCCTCCTCTTCCTCCTCCTCCTCTGGTGGTGCTCCAAGGCCTGGTGGCATTGGCTGGGTCCTGACGATTGCCATGTTATGCAACATGCAGCACACAACTACGAAGTTGGATACTCGCTCAGGCGAGTACTGCAGGGCTCCTCCCGAATGGTCGAGACAGCGGAACCGTTGCTTCAGCACGCCGATTGTGCGCTCAATGATGTTCCTGGTAGCTTGATGGCTCTCGTTGTACCGCAGCTCAGCAGGGGTGTTGGGAGCGGTGTCATCAGCCAAGTGCTCAATGGATACCCCTTGTCCCCGAGAAGCCAACCAACTGGCTGATGCGGTGCCTCGAAAAGTTCTGCCACAGTAGTCTGGCGCAGGATGAAAGCATCGTGGCAGCTGCCAGGATAGTGGGCATTGACAGCGAGTATCAGCTGTCTGTGCTCACAGACCAACTGAACATTCAAGGAATGGAACCCCTTTCTGTTCCGGAATTCCTCGGCATTCTCATGTGGAGCACGCAAAGCCACATGCGTGCAGTCAATGGTGCCCTGCACCATGGGGAAGCCCGCTATCCTCGCAAAGCCCAGAGCGCGGTCACGCTGCTTGTCTAGGGTCATGGGGAAAGAGATTAACTCTCGTCTCCTTTTAAAGAGGGCATTTGTGACCTGCCGGATGCAGCAATGCACCGCGAACTGGGAGATATTGGCGAGGTCCCCAGCAGCAGCTTGAAATGAGCCAGTAGCATAGAAGTTGAGAGCCACTGTGACCTTCACTGCCACCGACAGAGACGTCCTGGACCTCAGTTGAGGCTGCAGATCTGGCTGCAACAGGTGGCAGAGCTCAGTGACCACCTCCTTGCTGAATCGCAGCCTTCGCAAACACAGCTCCTCAGACATATGAATGTAGGAGAGCTGTTCACGATATACCCTGGGAGGGTAAGCTCTCCTGTACAGACGCCTGTTGGCCCTCCTCCGTCTGGCCATCATTGCCACTCTCTCTCTGCGTTTCTGTGTCCTCCGATTCAGCTGGAGCAGGACGACGCCCCCAATCAGTGCAGCCCCCATAGTCTCTTTGCAAGCAAAGTTATGAAGGACAGCAACCAAATTACCTGCGAAGTTAGGATCAGTAGGCAAAACTACCTCACAAAGCGTTGACTCAATGCAGAAGTCTCTCTTTCTCTCTCTCCGAATCTCTCTCTCTCTCTCAGAACGAGTGGTGCAAAAATGTCAACCACAGAAAAAGACAGGAAGAGGCCCCCTTTCAATAGCGCCCCCCCCAGCCCCACAGCGATTGATAGCGTTCCAGTCTTCCGGTCGTTGGATGCGCCAGGCGGTAAGGCAGGGGGCGCCACTCAATTTCCGCTCTAGGGCGCCACAAGGGCGTTGCACCATGGAATGACGTCACAATCTGCGCGTGCAGGTGGTCGCGGTGGTAAAGTTTAGCGCCGCCGCACAATGTCTAGTTAATTTCCCGAGCGGTGCAAACATCGCTGCGCCCGGGCGCTAGCGGCTTTGCGCCCCATTAGCGCCCTCTTAAGGCGCTAACGGGAGGCGCAACCAACTGAATTTTTCCCCCAGGGGTTAGTAACCAGCTCCATCAGTGCTGTGAGACACAGGGGTTAGTAACCAGCTCTGTCAGTGCTGTGAGACACAGGGGGTTAGTAACCAGCTCTGTCAGTGCTGTGAGACACAGGGGGTTAGTAACCAGCTCCATCAGTGCTGTGAGACACAGGGGGTTAGTAACCAGCTCTGTCAGTGCTGTGAGACACAGGGGGTTAGTAACCAGCTCCATCAGTGCTGTGAGACACAGGGGGTTAGTAACCAGCTCTGTCAGTGCTGTGAGATACAGGGGTGAGTAACCAGCTCTGTCAGTGCTGTGAGATACAGGGGTTAGTAACCAGCTCCATCAGTGCTGTGAGACACAGGGGGTTAGTAACTAGCTCTGTCAGTGCTGTGAGATACAGGAGTTAGTAACCAGCTCTGTCAGTGCTGTGAGATACAGGGGTTAGTAACCAGCTCTGTCAGTGCTGTGAGATACAGGGGTTAGTAACCAGCTCTGTCAGTGCTGTGAGACACAGGGGTTAGTAACCAGCTCTATCAGTGCTGTGAGACACAGGGGTTAGTAACCAGCTCCATCAGTGCTGTGAGATACAGAGGGTTAGTAACCAGCTCTGTCAGTGCTGTGAGACACAGGGGGTTAGTAACCAGCTCTGTCAGTGCTGTGAGACACAGGGGGTTAGTAACCAGCTCTGTCAGTGCTGTGAGACACAGGGGTTAGTAACCAGCTCTGTCAGTGCTGTGAGATACAGGGGTTAGTAACCAGTCTTCCAGTGCTGTGAGACACAGGGGGTTAGTAACCAGCTCTGTCAGTGCTGTGAGACACAGGGGGTTAGTAACCAGCTCTGTCAGTGCTGTGAGACACAGGGGGTTAGTAACCAGCTCTGTCAGTGCTGTGAGACACAGGGGGTTAGTAACCAGCTCTGTCAGTGCTGTGAGACACAGGGGGTTAGTAACCAGCTCTGTCAGTGCTGTGAGACACAGGGGGTTAGTAACCAGCTCTGTCACTGCTGTGAGAGGTCGCACAACACCAGGTTATAGTCCAACAGTTTTATTTTAAATCACAAGCTTTCGGAGTTACAACTCCTTCGTCGGGTGAAGTGAGGAGATACAGAATCGTCAAAGCATATATAGGTAGAGAACAATGCATGTGTAACAGTCAGGATGATTGAATTCAGTTGTCTGCAATTGTAAGTTACACATGCATTGTTCTCTACCTATATATACTTTGACGATTCTGTATCTCCTCACTTCACCCGACGAAGGAGTTGTAACTCCGAAAGCTTGTGATTTAAAATAAAACTGTTGGACTATAACCTGGTGTTGTGCGACCTCTCAATTTTGTCCACCCCAGTCCAACACCGGCATCTCCGCATCATGACTGCTGTGAGACACAGGGGTTAGTAACCAGCTCTGTCAGTGCTGTGAGACACAGGGGGTTAGTAACCAGCTCTGTCAGTGCTGTGAGACACAGGGGTTAGTAACCAGCTCTGTCAGTGCTGTGAGACACAGGGGTTAGTAACCAGCTCCATCAGTGCTGTGAGACACAGGGGGTTAGTAACCAGCTCTGTCAGTGCCGTGAGATACAGGGGTTAGTAACCAGCTCCATCAGTGCTGTGAGACACAGGGGTTAGTAACCAGCTCTGTCAGTGCTGTGAGACACAGGGGTTAGTAACCAGCTCCATCAGTGCTGTGAGACACAGGGGTTAGTAACCAGCTCCATCAGTGCTGTGAGACACAGGGGTTAGTAACCAGCTCCATCAGTGCTGTGAGATACAGAGGGTTAGTAACCAGCTCTGTCAGTGCTGTGAGACACAGAGGGTTAGTAACCAGCTCCATCAGTGCTGTGCGACACTGGGGTTAGTAACCAGCTCCATCAGTGCTGTGAGTCACAGAAGTTAGTAACCAGCTCTGTCAGTGCTGTGAGACACAGGGGTTAGTAACCAGCTCTGTCAGTGCTGTGAGACACAGGGGGTTAGTAACCAGCACCGTCAGTGCTGTGAGACACAGGGGGTTAGTAACCAGCTCTGTCAGTGCTGTGAGTCACAGGGGGTTAGTAACCAGCTCTGTCAGTACTGTGAGTCACAGGGGGTTAGTAACCAGCTCTGTCAGTGCTGTGAGTCACAGGGGGTTAGTAACCAGCTCTGTCAGTGCTGTGAGACACAGGGGTTAGTAACCAGCTCTGTCAGTGCTGTGAGTCACAGGGGGTTAGTAACCAGCTCTGTCAGTGCTGTGAGACACAGGGGTTAGTAACCAGCTCTGTCAGTGCTGTGAGACACAGGGGGTTAGTAACCAGCTCTGTCAGTGCTGTGAGTCACAGGGGGTTAGTAACCAGCACCGTCAGTGCTGTGAGACACAGGGGGTTAGTAACCAGCTCTGTCAGTGCTGTGAGTCACAGGGGGTTAGTAACCAGCTCTGTCAGTGCTGTGAGACACAGGGGTTAGTAACCAGCACCGTCAGTGCTGTGAGACACAGGGGGTTAGTAACCAGCTCTGTCAGTGCTGTGAGATACAGAGGTTAGTAACCAGCTGCATCAGTGCTGTGAGACACAGGGGGTTAGTAACCAGCTGAATCAGTGCTGTGAGACACAGAGGTTAGTAACCAGCTGCATCAGTGCTGTGATACACAGGGGTTAGTAACCAGCTCTGTCAGTGCTGTGAGATACAGGGGTTAGTAACCAGTTGTAAGGGATTTGACGTGCGTGTCTCGCAGCCTGTGAGATTCACGCGGCTCTGTGCAGCCTGTATGTCAGTGCGGGTTTAGGCCTTGTTGCCTGTTCTGGTCTCCAGCCAGTCTGGGAGCACTAGACACACCTGTGAGTGGTTCGAATCACTCGCCCTTACGGTTCTAGACACTGGACTTAGATGCGAGAGCAGTAATGGAGGTGAAACTCATGTAGACTCGGTTGAATGGTACGAAATGGAAAATCTTTATTGCATGATATTTAAGATTACGAAATACATGTCATAAGCACAGATTAATGACAGTACAATCTTACACGCAGTTATATAGCTAATTCTAGGGAAACGAGGAACGAACGACACACCGTAAATAGGGGCACACATTACAAGTATCCTTAATACTTAAACCCTCCCCTATCAATATCTGTCCTAGCTAGATTCGTAGGATTCGAGACTCATGCTCACCACTCGTGATAACTCGGAGAAATTCCGAATAGCTGATCGGATGTTTTCACCACAGCACCCACGTGTCGATCAGGAGGTCTCCTGGTCCCACTTGTTTACTTGCTTCTGCTCCGGCTAGCAGGCTGGAACGTCTGCTGTGATGAAGATCTGTGTTGGTTGGTTTAACAGGCACTGTCCGAATGGGTTTCACAGACCAGTCAATATCATCTTGGAGGATCTTCCGAGGTCCGTTCTTGCAAGTTCAAAGAAGTCTCCCTGGCAAGGAAACTTGGCTATTCGACCTACAGGCGCCGTCGGGGCTTACTGACCGTGGCGATGAGTATGGTCTTCCTCTCTTCTCATCTCATCTCATCTCATCTCATCTCATCTCGGGCCTTTGGTTCCGATGCCAGTTACCAACATAGGTCTTCGTTACGCGACACGAGGTAGATCCGAACGGATCATAAAGTTCAACAGTCTTTTCAAAGAGGCACCAGGCAAGCAGGAACAAGACTACCAGTCAAAACACAGGAGCAGCCACGAGGTTACGAGTCGATCGGATAAGAGAATAAGAGAGAGATGGACGGTTGGAGCTTGTAATTATAGTACAAAATCTTCCGTTTCCCGCCCAACCTTAATGTCCTTTCTTTTGTTTGGGTTTGGCGCTCAAATGTCTTGTATGGGTGATCTCCGTTCTTAATGGGTTTCGGGGCTACTCGTAAATGCCTGAGTACCTGTTAATATTTCTCCCATTGTTAAAACGGTCGGTGTTCTCCCTGGAGGGGTTTTGGGGCTTCCAAGTGTTTTGTATAACTACCCGCTAACGGCTCTCTCATCGTAGAGTAGTTGGGATTTTACATATTAATGTCTTTGGATGGGCCCTTGATTACTTGGTACAATAGCTTTCATTCGTACCTGGGAGACCGATTTCAGTATTTATGTGTATACTGCAAACCCATAATGTCTCGTGTATTATCTTCAATGTGCTGAATCTTAATCGATCTTGCACAAATGTTTATTGGAACGCCATCTTGTCTGCCTGTCGAAAAGTCCAGAATGTTCTGCCACGAGGTGCGGCGGCCATTTTACAGGCTGCTTGTGTCCACTTTGAAAAACCTGACAGCATTCTGCTGAAATAAAAGCTGTTTGAACGAAACTCTGTGTTTTCTCCTTATTAATAAAAATCGCGATATATTGCGAATTCTACAGTCCCTCCTGTTGATGCGAATAACTACGCTTATCGTATCAAAAATAATAGTGGTGAGCAATATTATCTCGATTTTTCTCCGAATCCAGCAAATTAATCCCATAACTTTAACCTAGCTAGGGTCTCTGTGTCGTCCTTATTTCCCAAGAAAATTACATTTTATATCACCGTAGGCATTATTTGCCTTTAAACTTACACCACTTGTTTTCCTTCCCGGCGTAACCAGGCCGATGCCTCTCGTATCACCTGTATATTCATCTTTTATTCAGGGAAAGGAAAAACAAAACCCAAAACCAAACAATCATTTTTAACTATAACACCATCACCAAAATAATCAACACCAACTCTTAAAACATGTCGAGTTCCCAACGTATTTACAATCTTTGAAAATCATGATCGAGTACAAGCTTCCGCGGCGCACGTGGCGAGCGGGAGTGACGCCATTTTCCGATTACACGGTGCTTTCATCGTGCACGCGCACGTAACGTTCTCGCCACTCTCCCGTGTTTTCATGCTTAGTGAGGCGTTTGTCTCTTTTACAATGTACGACCAATAGGTACACTACAATAAACACTTGACATACGACTAAAATGTGGGAGGCTATTCTGATCCATGAAGGCACTTCAATATTGGTGAACAGATTCCACCACGGTGGAATTACTATATCCAGAATGTCTGTCCCTATTTCGACAGTTTTCTGCTCTAATGTGTAAAAATGTTTCTGTGACACCGCGACGGCTTTTAAAAGCTTGGTGAGGTGTTCAGGGAGAGGGGGAATGAGGTATCCAAAATGCGCGACGAATCGCTGCAAGTCGGTGAAATTCTCTTTTACTGTTAGATGAACAGTGGATGGTTCAGGGATTGGGATAATTCGCTGTTGTGCTACTTGAACTTCCGCCCTGGGTTTAAAACAGAAACTGCTGTCACTCACCGGACACCGGCTACGGTTTCCATGCTGGTAGTGTTGCGCTGCAGTGGTAACACAATATGTTCCACCCCCGATGTATGCTACCTGCGGAGGCACATGATCTTGTGCCATTGCCTCCATGGTGCAATTCATGGACTTGGCGCCAGCCGTTCTGAACCCGCACTGTGGTGTTAAAAAGGCATTCAAGTGCTGGGGACACAGTATTATGTGTGCTCCCCTGCCACGACAACCAGAGAGATCTGTACCTGTCATCGTTTGCTCCCAGCGGATGACGTAAGGTGGAACCGCTGCATAACGAATGTGGGCTCCCCCCTGAATGACACCAATGTTCTCTACCCGATACACCGGGGCGGGCTTTGCTGTGTCGCCCAAAACCGGCATACGTAGTACTATACCCATGATAGTATGGTTTGATTGTCCGCAGTCCACGGGGACTGGGTAAGCTTCTGAAGCTAGCCTGAGCTGGCACGGGCTTAATGCGTTCTGAAAAGGGTGGAGCGCCCGCAGGTGTTTGTTACTTATCCAGGACGGGACCAAACCTTGTTTTAAATCCTCCAAATTACTGCGGCCCTCGCCCAGTAACCACGCCCCGTAAAGCACGCACACCTCGTTCTGCGCAGCTTGATCGGATGCATTCCGATCTTCCCTAATCAGGGCATTTACCGTCTTTGCATGTTTCTCCAGCTCTGCTATAATTTCCTTTAAATGGAGAGTCATGGCTTGGTCCTCGTGTAGACCCGACCCTACCACTTTATTTTCATCTGTTAGAATGTCTTTTAATTGTGTCTTTAAACCATTAATCTGGGTCTGTAGCTCCACACTGTCTAGAGCGTTGACCACAGATGTACCCGTGTTAAAAGCAGTGAACGCATCGTTCACCAAACCCCTTCTTTGCCTCCCTACTTGATCCAAAACTTCATGTGGTGCGGTGTACAAACTTGTTTTATCAATTTCCGCAAAATCGAATTCGTAAAATTGTCTGAACATCTTGGTCAACAGGACCTGATACAACTGTTCCGTCTTTTTGGGGCACCACTCTGGTAACCGCACCTCGGTGAGATTTAAAATCACCGAGGCCACCGCGTAATGTACCCCCTGAAATAGTATCTGGTCTGTGGGGACCAGTACCAAACCATTCCCGGGTCCCTTACTAGTTTTAGGGCACCCTTCCTCCTCAGCTATAACCACCGGAATCGTGGGCGGGGCTTTGCGTGGGCGCGTAATGAGTTCAGTGGCATTTACCGGGATCGAAGAGTATGGGGCTCCGCACCCCCTGGTGCTCGCATCCCACCTCATCCCCTGTCCGTTATCCTGCCACTGATTAATGAAAAATATGGATATGCCTTTGGGGCAAGGGTATTTTGACCCCCACATGCATACATAAATTCCCTCGTCCGGTTCCCACCATTTGTCCCAACAGACTTTCACTTGTCCGTTTGTCCCCGTAATTGTCCGATGGGTATTATTACCCAGTCGTTCCCACTCGACCGAAGAGTTCCTCATGTTTTTGCTCAGCTTTCGCAGCCACCACCATCGGCTCAATGGGACATTCCCACTACAAGTCAAACAAATCCGTTTGCCGACGGTGACGCTGATCCTGGATGCGATGATCCTTACTTTGGGGCACATTAAAGAAGTCTCTTGGTAGGCAAACCCCGATGTGCTAGAATACTCCGTTGAGTTCGTTCCCAGCCATCCTGGTCACCTTCCCTTGTGGAAATAGGTGGTGGTCTCCTCAGCCTCCCGTCTTCCGGTCCCATCCACCGCGATGGGGGCCGTGTCCCCGGAGCATCCAAACACCACGACATCCTTGGTGCGGCCTCGATAGGCCAATCCACATCCGATTGCCGCGAGCAATACTAGAATTCGTTCCATCCTTCCTTGGTTCCTGTGATCAGATAGAATGAGATAGCCAGCCTCGCAAGAGTCTCTGGCTTTTGTGAAGGGTGAGCGGGTCCCCTGACCTCGCCTCACGTAAACTTCAACGTTCGCTGAATAAACTTTAACTAAACCTATCTCTAAAGCTCCCATCCTTTTATCATTTTCTGTTAAAATTAAAACTACAAACTTAACCTGATTAAAACTATAAACTTATAACCTTATCTAAAACTATGAACTTAAACTTGAACTATGAACTTAAACTTAAACTATGAACTTAAACTTAAAACTTATTACTGTACAGCGCCGCCCGTTCCCAGGGCGGCCCCTTTAAATTCTGAGAAAGCTGCTGCGAGCTCTTACCGACTTTGGGAGGGCTCTGACCTTTTCCTCTGATCTGCCGCAGCCTGTTTCTGCACTGACCCCTCCCTCTGATCTGCCGCAGCCTGTTTCTGCACTGACCCCTTCCTCTGATCTGCCGCAGCCTGTTGCTGCTGCGATGGGGCCGGGCTGTATCTGGGCTGCCTTAACCTTGAGTCTGCGCCTTGGGACAGACTGGGGCAATACCCATATCTTCTTGGGCTGGGGTTCTCTACTTGACCTACGGGGAGTTGTCAGGGGCGGGGATCCCGTGACCGACGGACCGGGTTCCGAGACTTCCATCGGGACGACCTGTGGTTCCACCACAGTCGCTGGCTCCGCCTCCGCTGACTCCGCCTCCCTAACCTCGGGGCTCGCAGTTTGTGGCTCCGCCCTGCTCGGCCCAGCAGGCGGCCCTTCACTCGCGATCTCTGCCTCCCCCGAGGGCGGGACGTTCAAAGCGGGCGGCTCGGGCTCGGGGGTCCTTACCGTCACTCCCTGTGTTCTCACAGCGGCTGGCTCCGCCTCCCCTAGCTCCTCCCTCCTGTCTTCGGGACCTGCAGCTTGTGTGTCCACCCTGTGTGGATCTCTATCTGCAGCCCGTGTCCTCCCTATACCTAAAATGGGAACGTTCCTTATGTTTCCCAAAAACCACTCGCCTTCATCACCATCCTCATCTGACTCCCATCCCCACAAAAATGCTTCATGATCTTCCAGGATGTCCCCTCCCCTGATGCAAGCTGCTTTGCCTGCCTGTGTGCCTTGTGGTCCTACCTGGGGCTGCGCTTCCCCACTCGCGGGGTTTACCCCTGTGGTTTTCCCTTGCGCACCTGGCTTGTACAGTTTGCACTGGTTTACATCCTCATACTCCCGGCTTTTGGCTACCCTGTAGGCTGCTTTTATCTCACGAAGCTGCGCTTCTAGCCTGAGCACGTCTAACTTTCCCATTGAGCGGGCGTTCTCCTCCCGCAGGGCCTGCTCTCTAAGCTGCCCTTCCAGCCCATCTATTTTCCCTATTAAGCGGGCGTTCTCCTCCCGCAAGGCCTGCTCTTTTAACCTGGCCTCCTCACCGCAGACCCCCTCCTGTGCGTGTCTTTTAAAAGGACACAGGTGGGCAGGCTGCGTGGGCTCTAGTCATTGGGTACTATTAGACGGTCCTGCGGCACCTACGGGGCCGGTAGCAACCGCCACCTTTCCATGTGCACTCAATAATTTGCGCATGGCTCCCAACACTACTTCGAGGTCGTCGGGAGGGGTGGGTGCACTAGCTTCCCTAGCAGGGACAGGCGTCTGGGCTCGGGCTGCGGGAATTTTATCCCTGGAATCCTTCCAAGGGTTCCTGCAGTTCTTGCGCCAGTGCCCTGTCTTCCCACACCCGTAACAAGCATTACTTGCCTGCGGGGCGCGATTACCCTCCTGATGCCACTCTCTTTGACACGGGGCAGCGGGTCGTACCTCATGTACTTTTCCCTTAAGGGGACGTGTTGCCATACCCCTTATATTGCGATATCCTAACGTGAGTCGATTCAAGACCGACTCTTCCGTAATGTTGGGGTCATTGGGATCAAACCATGCTTTTGCCTGCTCCCTGACGGCTGGTAAACTGTTGGCTATTATGCACCTAAGCCAATGAGCTAAACTGGCGCCTTCCACATCTTCGCGCTCTGGCGCACCTAGATAGCTGCGCTGATATACTGGCCACAGCCTGTCGGCAAAAACCTTCGGGGGTTCTCCCTCCATCTGCACTGTCTGTCCCACTCTAGCAAACGGACCTTCATCGTCCGCCCCCAACACTTCCAGGACCTCATTCTTTAATGCCTCATAAGTCTTGGTTCCCCTCTTGCTCTCGCCCGAGAGACACTGAAGGATTGTACTGCCTAACGAAAACAACAGCATTTTTGCTATTTCCCCATCATCGCAGCCGTTAATGGCTGCGGTTTGCTCAACTTCTCTGAAATGTACGGAAGGATCGTCTGACTCGGTTAGCTTCCGTACGTGATTTATCATAACTCTCAGCTGGTGTGAGCTGTGAGGCAACACAAGTTGGCCGAGGAGATCCCCTGGTTCCTCCCCACCGTTTCTGTTTGGGCCCCTTTTTATACCCGTTACTGGATACAACGGTCCCTTTTCCACTTCTTTCTCAATGGGCTCTTTCGTTTCTTCCATTGCTTCCTCCCTTACCCAGGTTTCCGAATAGCTGGGTGGCGCGGAGGGCGCAGTGGCTAATACTTCCTCTGCTTTACTTGGTGGGGATTTCTTAAACTCCTCACTTACTAGCGGCTGGTGTGCTGACGGACTGATAAGGCACACCATGCCGTGCGCTTTGTTCACGGCCCTTTTGAGGTGCTCTATCTCCCTTTTGCAGGCGCTATGATCGGCTCCCTGAAACTTATCCTCAAGGGCCAACTTATATGCCGCCCTAACCCCCGTTAAGCTCTCTTCCTGAGTTCTTATCTGGGCAGCTTGGCGGGCACATCTTTCCTTTAACCTGCTCTCATTTAACTTTGCCTCAGTGACCTGGCACTCGAGGTAATCTATCCTTGTTTTATGGTGACTGGAGATTTCCTGGCGTTCTTGGTGCAACGCACTTAAATTCCTAATGAGCATTTCCCCTCCAGAAACCTTCTCATCCATTTCTCCCTCTAAATGACTGATTCGAGCTGTTAGCGCTGTAATGGTCTGGTTTGAAATCTGGACCTGCCTTTTGTAACACATTAGCCAGACTGCTTTCTCGAGTGTCTTTTTATGTTCTTTACTATCTGTCCACCTTTCGGCTGCCTCTAGTGGACTTTTATTCGCTAACAATTCACTTATCCATTTCTTAGTTAGATTAACCTTTCCGAACACATAATCTGCTATCTTTTCCTGCATAACATTTCGTACAGTCATTCCAAAGTCTAACACACTACCCTCTCGCTGCCAGTGTCCTGCCGCGGTCGCCATTTTCTGTAAGGGATTTGACGTGCGTGTCTCGCAGCCTGTGAGATTCACGCGGCTCTGTGCAGCCTGTATGTCAGTGCGGGTTTAGGCCTTGTTGCCTGTTCTGGTCTCCAGCCAGTCTGGGAGCACTAGACACACCTGTGAGTGGTTCGAATCACTCGCCCTTACGGTTCTAGACACTGGACTTAGATGCGAGAGCAGTAATGGAGGTGAAACTCATGTAGACTCGGTTGAATGGTACGAAATGGAAAATCTTTATTGCATGATATTTAAGATTACGAAATACATGTCATAAGCACAGATTAATGACAGTACAATCTTACACGCAGTTATATAGCTAATTCTAGGGAAACGAGGAACGAACGACACACCGTAAATAGGGGCACACATTACAAGTATCCTTAATACTTAAACCCTCCCCTATCAATATCTGTCCTAGCTAGATTCGTAGGATTCGAGACTCATGCTCACCACTCGTGATAACTCGGAGAAATTCCGAATAGCTGATCGGATGTTTTCACCACAGCACCCACGTGTCGATCAGGAGGTCTCCTGGTCCCACTTGTTTACTTGCTTCTGCTCCGGCTAGCAGGCTGGAACGTCTGCTGTGATGAAGATCTGTGTTGGTTGGTTTAACAGGCACTGTCCGAATGGGTTTCACAGACCAGTCAATATCATCTTGGAGGATCTTCCGAGGTCCGTTCTTGCAAGTTCAAAGAAGTCTCCCTGGCAAGGAAACTTGGCTATTCGACCTACAGGCGCGGTCGGGGCTTACTGACCGTGGCGATGAGTATGGTCTTCCTCTCTTCTCATCTCATCTCATCTCATCTCATCTCATCTCGGGCCTTTGGTTCCGATGCCAGTTACCAACATAGGTCTTCGTTACGCGACACGAGGTAGATCCGAACGGATCATAAAGTTCAACAGTCTTTTCAAAGAGGCACCAGGCAAGCAGGAACAAGACTACCAGTCAAAACACAGGAGCAGCCACGAGGTTACGAGTCGATCGGATAAGAGAATAAGAGAGAGATGGACGGTTGGAGCTTGTAATTATAGTACAAAATCTTCCGTTTCCCGCCCAACCTTAATGTCCTTTCTTTTGTTTGGGTTTGGCGCTCAAATGTCTTGTATGGGTGATCTCCGTTCTTAATGGGTTTCGGGGCTACTCGTAAATGCCTGAGTACCTGTTAATATTTCTCCCATTGTTAAAACGGTCGGTGTTCTCCCTGGAGGGGTTTTGGGGCTTCCAAGTGTTTTGTATAACTACCCGCTAACGGCTCTCTCATCGTAGAGTAGTTGGGATTTTACATATTAATGTCTTTGGATGGGCCCTTGATTACTTGGTACAATAGCTTTCATTCGTACCTGGGAGACCGATTTCAGTATTTATGTGTATACTGCAAACCCATAATGTCTCGTGTATTATCTTCAATGTGCTGAATCTTAATCGATCTTGCACAAATGTTTATTGGAACGCCATCTTGTCTGCCTGTCGAAAAGTCTAGAATGTTCTGCCACGAGGTGCGGCGGCCATTTTACAGGCTGCTTGTGTCCACTTTGAAAAACCTGACAGCATTCTGCTGAAATAAAAGCTGTTTGAACGAAACTCTGTGTTTTCTCCTTATTAATAAAAATCGCGATATATTGCGAATTCTACAGAGTCTTTCAGTGCTGTGAGACACAGGGGGTGAGTAACCAGCTCTGTCAGTGCTGTGTGACACAGGGGGTTAGTAACCAGTTCTGTCAGTGCTGTGAGACACAGGGGGTTAGTAACCAGCTCTGTCAGTGCTGTGAGACACAGGGGGTTAGTAACCAGCTCTGTCAGTGCTGTGAGACACAGCGGGTTAGTAACCAGCTCTGTCAGTACTGTGAGTCACAGGGGGTTAGTAACCAGCTCTGTCAGTGCTGTGAGACACAGGGGGTTAGTTACCAGCTCTGTCAGTGCTGTGAGACACAGGGGTTAGTAACCAGCTCCATCAGTGCTGTGAGTCACAGGGGGTTAGTAACCAGCTCTGTCAGTGCTGTGAGACACAGGGGGTTAGTAACCAGCTCTGTCAGTGCTGTGAGACACAGGGGGTTAGTAACCAGCTCTGTCAGTGCTGTGAGACACAGGGGGTTAGTAACCAGCTCCATTAGTGCTGTGAGACACAGGGGGTTAGTAACCAGCTCTGTCAATGCTGTGAGACACAGGGGGTTAGTAACCAGCTCTGTCAATGCTGTGAGACACAGGGGGTTAGTAACCAGCTCCATCAGTGCTGTGAGACACAGGGGTTAGTAACCAGCTCTTTCAGTGCTGTGAGTCACAGGGGTTAGTAACCAGCTCCATCAGTGCTGTGAGACACAGGGGGTTAGTAACCAGCTCTGTCAGTGCTGTGAGACACAGGGGGTTAGTAACCAGCTCTGTCAGTGCTGTGAGACACAGGGGGTTAGTAACCAGCTCCATCAGTGCTGTGAGACACAGGGGGTTAGTAACCAGCTCTGTCAATGCTGTGAGACACAGGGGTTAGTAAGCAGCTCCATCAGTGCTGTGAGACACAGGGGTTAGTAACCAGCTCCATCAGTGCTGTGAGACACAGGGGTTAGTAACCAGCTCCATCAGTGCTGTGAGACACAGGGGGTTAGTAACCAGCTCTGTCAGTGCTGTGAGACACAGGGGGTTAGTAACCAGCTCTGTCAGTGCTGTGAGACACAGGGGGTTAGTAACCAGCTCTGTCAGTGCTGTGAGACACAGGGGGTTAGTAACCAGCTCTGTCAGTGCTGTGAGACACAGGGGGTTAGTAACCAGCTCTGTCAGTGCTGTGAGTCACAGGGAGTTAGTAACCAGCTCTGTCAGTGCTGTGAGATACAGGGGTTAGTAACCAGCTCCGTCAGTGCTGTGAGTCACAGCGGGTTAGTAACCAGCTCCGTTAGTGCTGTGTGTCACAGGGTTTAGTAACCAGCTCTGTCAGTGCTGTGAGACAAAAATGAGAAGTCGCACAACACCAGGTTATAGTCCAACAGTTTTATTTAAAATTACGAGCTTTCGGAGCGCTGCTCCTTCTTCAGGTATAAGTACAGTGAGGGAATACAAATTGGCAGTATATATACACAGATAGTAATTTGTCTGCAGAGATACAATCTGTTAGGAAGGCATTACATCAAAGATACATCAGAGTACAGCTAAGACAATGAGGTGGGTCACAGGGGGTCCAACATGGCAAATGTTGCCGTCTGCAGTTGAGCTTTTAACTTTTTTTTTGGTTGGTTTTTTTTTGTATTTTTTTTTAAAACTGGAAAGACAGACAACGATGTCGAGTCACGTTCTGTAGTGTGACATGAACCCGAGATCCCTGTTGAGGCCATCCTCATGGGTGCGGAACTTGGCTATCAGTTTCTGCTCGATGATTTTGCGTTGTCGTGTGTCTCGAAGGCCGCCTTGGAGAACGCTAACCCGCAATTCCGAGGCTGAATGTCCTTGACTGCTGAAGTGTTCCCCGACTGGGAGGTAACAATCCTGCCTGGCGATTGTTGCGCGGTGTCCGTTCATATGTTGTCTCAGTGTCTGCATGGTCTCGCCGATGTACCATGCTCCGGGGCATCCTTTCCTGCCGAGTCACATGAGTATGTACCATGTACCTGGTGGGTAGTGTCCTCACGTATGATGATGGTATCTGTGTTGATGATCTGGCATGTCTTGCAGAGGTTGCCGTGGCAGGGTTGTGTGGTGTCGTGGTCGCTGTTCTCCTGACAGCTGGGTAATTTGCTGCGAACGATGGTACTTTTGAGGTGAGGTGGCTGCTTGAAGGCGAGTAGTGGGGGCGTGAGGATGGCCTTAGCAAGGTGTTCGTCGTCATCGATGACATGTTGAAGGCTGCGAAGAACATGGCGTAGTTTCTACGCTCCAGGGAAGTACTGGACGACGTAGGGTACTCTGTTGGTTGTGTCCCGTGCTCGCCTTCTGAGGAGGTCTATGCGGTTTTTCGCTGTGGCCCGTCGGAACTGTGCTGTGAGACACAGGGGTTAGTAACCAGCTCTGTCAGTGCTGTGAGGCACAGGGGTTAGTAACCAGCTCTGTCAGTGTTGTGAGTCACAGGGGTTAGTAAACAGCTCTGTCAGTGCTGTGAGGCACAGGGGTTAGTAACCAGCTCCATCAGTGCTGTGAGACACAGGGGTTAGTAACCAGCTCTGTCAGTGCTGTGAGACACAGGAGTTAGTAACCAGCTCCATCAGTGCTGTGAGACACAGGGGTTAGTAACCAGCTCCATCAGTGCTGTGAGTCACAGGGGTTAGTAACCAGCTCCATCAGTGCTGTGAGACACAGGGGTTAGTAACCAGCTCTGTCAGTGCTGTGAGACACAGGGGTTAGTAACCAGCTCCATCAGTGCTGTGAGACACAGGGGTTAGTAACCAGCTCTGTCAGTGCTGTGAGACACAGGGATTAGTAACCAGCTCTGTCAGTGCTGTGAGACACAGGGGTTAGTAACCAGCTCTGTCAGTGCTGTGAGACAGAGGGGTTAGTAACCAGCTCTGTCAGTGCTGTGAGACAGAGGGTTTTGTAACCAGCTCTTTCAGTGCTGTGAGACACAGGGGTTAGTAACCAGCTCTGTCAGTGCTGTGAGACAGAGGGGTTAGTAACCAGCTCTGTCAGTGCTGTGAGACAGAGGGGTTAGTAACCAGCTCCATCAGTGCTGTGAGACACAGGGGTTAGTAACCAGCTCTGTCAGTGCTGTGAGACAGAGGGGTTAGTAACCAGCTCTTTCAGTGCTGTGAGACACCGGGGTTAGTAACCAGCTCTGTCAGTGCTGTGAGACATTGGGCATAGTCACTGCATTTTCTCTGCAATCTCTTCCAGCCCTATATTCCCCCCATTCCCCCTCCGCCCACCCCAGAAACACTCCATACCTCTGACTCTGATCTATTGTGCAACCACCACACCCCACCCCACCATATTCCACCGTTGACAGCAGAGACTTCAGCCGCCCGGGTCCTACGCTGTAGAATTCCCTCCTTTTCCTGCTCCCTCTTTTCCTCTAAAAGTCTCCTCTGAACCCATCTGTTCGGCCAACACGTCAGTCAATCCTCTCATCCTCTCCATGATCAATCGTTCATTTTCGTTAAACATGCCTACTTTGGGACCTTCTTCATGTTAAAGGTTCTATATAAATGCAGGTCGTAGTTGTACAGTACCCTACCTCTCTATTATCCTCATCCATGTTCACAAATTCCTAAATGGCCTCACCCCTCTATCTCCTCAGCCTAAGCCTGAGCCTCCTCTAACCCTGTATCCTAGCCTGTGCCTCCAGCCATTACAACCCTACTCTTGAATTCCCCATCTTAGTTCTCTTCTGCCTGCTACTCCTCTCCCACTTTTAAAAACCTCCTCAAAACCCACCTTTTCCACCATGCTTTCAGTCATTGCTCCTATGCTGCTACTGCTCAGCGTCCATTTTTCCTCTGTGCAGTGCTTTGGGACATTTACTATGATATTTACTATGAAGGGGCAGCAGCTCCGAAAGCTTGTGATTTCAAATAAAACTGTTGGACTATAACCTGGTGTTGTGTGACTTCTCACTTTTGTCCACCCCAGTCCAACACCGGCATCTCCGCATCATGGCCACTATCGACACCACAAACTGCCGGCTCAAAGTGGAGAGAATCAGCAAGAAGATCGCGCATATCGACACAGATATCAAGTATCTACAGAGATGCAAGAAAGCAGACAAGATCCCGAAAGGACTACAGATCACGAACCCACTCAAGTCGACATACAACACAGACTACGCTGAGAGACTCTGCCGTCGTACCTCTCGCACACTCCTCAACCATCTCATACACCAGCTCTACAGCAAACGCCGCAATCTCGAAACCAAGATAGAGTCCATGCTCTCAGCCTGTGCTCAGGACACAGCAGACCAGCTACGAGACACCGCCAAACAGACGAGGCAACGGAACTACGCTGCCTACATGCGCATCAAGAACAGGAAGCTTGAGAAACTCGGCATCACCACCAGCAGCAACCAAGCCTCCCCCGGTACCACGGTTGCAACCACAGGGAAGTCCATCGTCAACTTGTCCGACCACACCCTTCAACCAGACGAAATCGAAGTTCTCAGCCGAGGGCTCATTTTCTGCCCCACCACCAAAATGGACCCCATCGGTCTCGCGGCAGACACAGAGGAATTCATCAGGAGAATGAGGATCCGGGAATTCTTCCATGAATCCCAAGATGTCAGCAACAAACCCAATGAGACAATCAATGATCCGGAACAGCAGACAGAGGGACTCGCAGTGCAGCAACCGAAGAAGAAAGAGTCAAATTGGACCCCTCCAGAGGGTCGCTGCCCTAAGCTTGACATGTATGCTCAAGCTGTCAGGAGATGCATCAACGCCAGATTCATCAGCCGCACTCACAAGACAGTCCAGAATGTCACCCAAGCACAACGCAATGCCATCCACGCTCTCAAGACCAACCGCAACATCGTCATCAAACCAGCGGACAAAGGAGGAGCCATCGTCATACAGAACAGAATGGACTATTGCAAAGAAGCATACCGACAACTGGACAACCTGGAACACTACAGACAGTTACCCGCAGATCCGACCAAAGAACACACCCGCCAACTCAATAGACTGATCAAGACCTTCGATCCAGACCTTCAAAGCATCCTACGCGCTCTCATCCCACGTACTCCCTGCGTGGGAGACTTCTACTGCCTCCCAAAGATACACAAAGCCAACACATCCGGACGTCCTATCGTATCAGGCAACGGAACCCTGTGTGAGAACCTCTCTGGATACGTCGACGGCATCCTGAAACCCATCGTACAGGGAACCCCCAGCTTCTGCCGCGACACCACAGACTTCTTACAGAAACTCAGCACCCATGGACCAGTTGAACCAGGAACACTCCTCGCCACGATGGACGTATCGGCACTCTACACCAGTATCCCCCACGATGACGGCATCGCAGCGACAGCCTCAGTACTCAACACCAACAACAGCCAATCTCCAGACGCCATCCTACAACTCATCCGCTTCATCCTTGACCACAATGTCTTCACCTTCGACAACCAGTTTTTTACCCAAACACACGGAACAGCCATGGGGTCCAAATTCGCACCCCAATATGCCAACATCTTCATGCACAAGTTCGAGCAAGACTTCTTCGCTGCACAGGACCTCCAGCCAACGCTGTACACCAGATACATCGACGACATTTTCTTCCTTTGGACCCACGGCGAAGGATCACTGAAAAGACTACACGATAACATCAACAAGTTCCATCCCACCATCAAACTCACCATGGACTACTCCTCAGAATCGGTTTCATTCCTGGACACACGAATCTCCATCAAAGACGGACACCTCAGCACTTCACTCTACCGCAAGCCCACGGACAACCTCACGATGCTCCACTTCTCCAGCTTCCACCCTAACCACGTTAAAGAAGCCATCCCCTATGGACAAGCCCTGTGAATACACAGGATCTGCTCAGACGAGGAGGAACGCGATGGACACCTACGGACGCTGAAAGACGCCCTCGTAAGAACGGGATATGACGCTCGACTCATCGATCGACAGTTCCGACGGGCCACAGCGAAAAGTCGCATAGACCTCCTCAGAAGGCGAACACGGGACACAACCAACAGGGTACCCTACGTCGTCCAGTACTTCCCCGGAGCGGAGAAACTACGCCATGTTCTTCGCAGCCTTCAACATGTCATCGATGATTACGAACACCTCGTTAAGGCCATCCCCACGCCTCCACTACTCGCCTTCAAACAGCCGCCTAACCTCAAAAGTACCATCGTTCGCAGCAAATTACCCAGCTTTCAGGATAACAGCGACCACGACACCACACAACCCTGCCACGGCAACCTCTGCAAGACATGCCAGATCATCAACACAGATACCATCATCACATGTGAGGACACTACCCACCAGGTACATGGTACATACTCATGTGACTCGGCCAACGTTGTCTACCTCATACGTTGCAGGAAAGGATGCACCGGAGCATGGTACATCGGCGAGACCATGCAGACACTGAGACAACGTATGAACGGACACCGCGCAACAATCGCCAGGCAGGATTGTTACCTCCCAGTCGGGGAACACTTCAGCAGTCAAGGACATTCAGCCTCGGATCTGCGGGTAAGCGTTCTCCAAGGCGGCCTTCGAGACACACGACAACGCAAAATCATCGAGCAGAAACTGATAGCCAAGTTCCGCACCCATGAGGACGGCCTCAACCGGGATCTTGGGTTCATGTCACGCTACATGACGTAGAGTCATCCAGACTCGAGTCATCGTTGGCTTGTTCACAGATGTGATTTCCAGTAAAAAAAAGTAAAATTTTTAAAGTTTATGGTTTTCCATACAGACTGCATTTGACACATTAGACCCCCCTGTGACCCCACCTCATTGTCTCAGTTGTATTTTGCTATTTCTTTGATGTGGTGCCTTCCTGGCTGACCTGATTGTTTCTCTGCCGAGGTGTGACGAAAGGCAGTCAGAAAGATTAAATGTAGTCGTCTGACATTGTACACTACACATGCATTGTTCTCTGTCTATATATGCTTTGTCGATTCGTATTCCTTCACTTCACCTGACGAAGGGGCAGCAGCTCCGAAAGCTTGTGATTTCAAATAAAACTGTTGGACTATAACCTGGTGTTGTGCGACTTCTTACTATGTTAAAGGCAGTGTTGTACGAGCTGTTTTCGTTATTTTAAAACTTGCCATCAAATGCCAATCTGTACTATATAGTGCTACACTGCTAATAGCTATACTTCAGTGTAGCACACTTGTTTTGCTCTAATTAAAGAGTGAACTCAAAGGCCGAAGATCTCATTAAGTGTGACTGAGCTCTGTTATTGAAACTGAAATTCCTTTGTTCAGATCAGTCGGGTTTCAGAGAGAAAGAAAATGCAGACGGCAGTTTGAGGAGATTCTCTTTTTCAGGATTTGTTCCAGAGCTTTTATCTTGTCCTTTTCCCGGGGGCACAGGGAGCGGTGGGCAGAGCATACTTGTTTCCTCACAGTGAAAGCAATGTTTTCATGAAAGACACTCAAACAATAACATTGCTATCTCAAGGATCTGGCTGCTTCCTGTCGAAGTCTCACAGAAGAGGGACATATTTTGCCGCGGTAGCTTGCTGCTGCCCTTTGGATATTGGCTCTTGTTCTGGGAGATGACACTGACATTAGTTAGTGCTCAAAGCTGAGGTTCTTTGTTAGAAGGAAGACTACATTCACACGGCATAGCTCAAGTAAACCCCTCCTGCTGCCTTTCGATCATTTGAGAAACCCTCTTTTGTCACCCTTGCATTACTTGGCAAAACTTGTTCTGTTACTCTTACATTGCCCAAATCAGCTCCACTGGTTACCATTGCATTGTTTGACAGGTCTCCTTTTTGTCTCACCAAGTACTTCTCCCTTCCTGGCTCAACATTCACTTTGCTCATGCCTATTTGCGAAGCACATTCTTTATCTTAAAAGTGAAATATAAATGCAAGTTGTTGCTTTTGAAAGCAACTATTAATTTAAACTCCGATTCACAAGGGCTGGCACAGTGGCACATGAGACTCGGCAGCTTACATTCAAACTGCTGGCAAAGTTAGCATTCAACTTTGCTTAGCAGACAACTGGAATTTTGCCAGCAGGAGTACTTTTAGCAGTTTTAGTGCCTTACTACATATTCTGAGATGGTTTTAACAACACTAACTGCTCTCTGCTACTGAACTAAAAGCAAGTTCCGTGGGGATATGCTCACTGACCTACGATTTGACCGCCAATCTGAATCACCTTTCTTTAATTGTCACTGCATTACCTGTATCTACAAAGGTCACTGCAGTCATTCTGTCACAGAATACTCCCGGACTCCAGGAAGTGACGGTACAAACATCTGGCAGTCAACCGATAGATTTTTGAATATTAAGGGAATCACGGGATATGGGGATAGTTCAGGAAAGTGGAGATGAGGTAGAAGATCAGCCATGATCTTATTGAATGGCGGAGCAGGCTCAAAGGGTCAAATGACCTACTCCTGCTCCTATTTCTTATGTTCTTATGTTCTTAACCATGTCTAACTATATCCAGGAGGTCACAGATGCACTGCTAATGAGAGCTTCCAGATACATCAATTTTCTTAACGATAAGTAGCAACTTAAAGATTCTATGCTATGGCTGTATTTCTTCTTCTGGGTGTACTGGATTACACATTTTTTTAAATATTCATTCTCGGGATGTGGCCATTGCTGGCATGGCCAGCATTTATTGCCCAGCCCTAGTTGCCCATGAGAAGAGGATGATGAGCCTTGTTCTTGAACCACTGCAATCCATGTGGTGAAGGTACTCCTACCCTTTGGTAGGTAGGGATTTCCAGGATTTTGCCCAGTGACGATGAAGGAACAGCGATTATATGTCCAATTTGCTTTGATTTGTGCATCTAGCCACAAAGCATTAGCTGATAGGAATCACAAAAAGTTCTCCTGCATGAATACAGGTTGTCTGTAATGCAGAAAACCTCATCCATGTTCATATCAACTGCAAGGCTTAATACAAAGCTCATTTATTCTAAGTCAATTAGCTCTGCCCAAATTATGTTGAGACAGATGACTGACTACATCACTAACTTCCAAGTTATCATGGTTTTGGCATCCAATCATGAGTCATCGTGCCATTACACAAAGTCCTACAGAGCATAGTTACAATGAAGTTAATCAAACAATATGGTCAGTCACTGAATGGACATTTGTGCTAAACCTTCAATTCCTTCATTGCCAGGACATATCCTGCGGTACTCCTCTTAAAAGGTATGCATGATATCCATTCTATACATCATTTAGTCATATAGAGTAGCCTAAGTGTTCCAGTAGAACAAATGTGCACCTCGATAATGGAGAATGCAGGGTTATAACAATCTGCTCCATGCAAGTGATTCTATTGCACTGACAAGGAAATTAAAGAGACTTACTTTTATATATTGCCTTATTACATCTCTCAGAAGTGTCTCACAGCACTTCACGTACATGAATCATTTTGAAGTGCAGTGGCTGCAGTTATGATAGAAACTCTTATCCAGGCACAGTATAGCTAAGGCATAAAGGAACAATGAAATCGTGTTAGCAACTATCTTTTAACTTTAAAAATTTCCTAAAAAAAAGCCTTAGTTCGTCATTGACTTGATCTTTAAAACTTACTCAAACATTTGAATATGTAATTCAGCCAATGTGACTAATAACAAACTGCCTTCATGTTCTCACTTGTGTACACAAGAATAAGGTTGACACGTAATAACAGTTGTTTCTGTAAATATACTATGGTAAAATTATTTCAAATACACACAGTTTTAATGAAAACATTAACAGTATTTACTGTATCTTTTATTTACATATATTATTGTGTAATGTGTCCTACTTGCTTTTTAGTGTTTCTACCCATGAGGTCCAAGTACTCCTCTCAGTGTGAGCTCCGCTGTTTATATTTGTATCCCTTTTTGTCTCACCGCTAGTACCACTAAAGAGGCAACACTCTCCTATGAGAGATTAGAAACTAGTGTTATTGGCTGATGGTTCAGTCTCTGTGATTTTAACATGTTCTGCCATCTCAGTTAAAGACATGTTGGTCGCTTCTCAGTTCAACAGCATAGGATGGGAAAATACAATAGGCTGACACTACTGAGGGAGTGCTGCATTGTCAGAGGTGCCATCTTTCAGATGAGATGTTAAAAGTAAGGACCAGTCTGCTTGTTCAGGTGGACGTAAAAGATCCCTTGTCACTTTAGAAGTAACCCATTGGCTGTGAAGTGCTTTGGGACATCCTAAGGGCATAAAAGGCATTATATAAATGCCCGACTTTCTTTTTTTAAAACAGATATATGGCTTGGAATTGACAACGGTATAGACATGGCACTGAATGGAGAAGCTTGATCCTATCTCGTGTTTCAGTCCTTCCTTAATGTGGTTTGAACAGCCTTCAGGCAACAATTACATGGCTGAGACCAGTCTGGACGCCATCCTGGATGCCTCATAATTCAAAACACAGTAGTCATTTTTAATACTGACTAAACCAAATTGCACAGCAGACTGCAGGTTAGTCTTGAGGTTGGTTGTTCTGAAAAGTACAGTCGACTGAAATCCGAAACACAATACAATCCACGTGCACTATGAAACTGTAAACGTATCTTTGTAAATGGATTTATGGTTTTGTTATACAAAGCGCACAGAGGAAATTTTCTTCCTATGCATCTCCCACTTGCCTGGGAGCATTAACTCTTGTACACTGACTACATGTGCAATATGAATATTTTGTTTAATATTTCTAGGTTTCCAATACATTCTTTCACATCATGCTGAAGCAGCAGAATCATTTCCCTAAAGCCAAGGAAAAGAAGGTCCTGTCACGATGGTTCCTCTCATAGCGCATGTGGTTTCTGTTGCTGGGGTTCTATTGCCAAAGAGTCATTACATTAAGAGTCAAAACATTATGAGGATCTTAATCATCCTCTCTCAGGGTTCGGGGTTTAGTTAATTCACTGTGGCCCCAAAGATGAGGGTTTGCCTCCTCAGCATATCTCCTCAACCAACATAACCTCTTGAAGTGTAAATCTTGGTTTCCTGGATATTATATTAATAAAGGTAACAGCTTTAATTCCATGTGGCAAATTATAGGGGGTCAAGGACTTAATTAACCTGCTTGAACCAGCTATTGGCATGAATTTCCATTTAATGGCTTACCTTACTGTCAGCAGAAAATTACCTTATGAAAAATCAGAAAGTGTCATTTTTATGGATGGGTAATTGTGTAGAATTATTGTATATGGCATCTGGAAGAGTCGGTAATGACTATTGTTAATTGAAGAGCCACAGAGAGAGGGTTCTGAGCCAGTGAAGATTCCTCTAAATCTGGAGCCAGCAATGTACACATCTGAATAATTACCTCCCTGTTAAATCTTCACAGATAAGGCCGGGCAATTCATTCTGGATTATACATTCTTTCATGAGGGTATGGCCTTCTCATTGCTGCCTTCATCCTGTGCGTGCGCATTTCCCATTCTCTTTATTTGCCCTTAGAGAGCACAATCAACACTGCCAATGGTGTGAACGATGGTAGGTAGCTTTTGCAACACTGCATTTAGTCTGCTGGTATTGTTAAAACCTATCCTACTGTAACTTAAGGTACTAGTGTCGTGTCCCATTTCAAAGTTTGGTATAGGCGGAGTTATTTAAGTTAACTGAATCCACCCCTTCCTGACCCCCATACCCCCCAACAGCAATTGGCCACATCACTGCTTTTAGTTTACTGCCATTGATCATTCACTACTATGTTAAGCCTATTTTGTAATACACTGAATTATGTTAATAATGTCAAACATGACCGTAAATTCCAGACTGATATATCCCAACTGTCCAACCTTTGGCCCTCCATTCACTGTGACATTTCTACAGCTACCACACCCTCACCGCCACCTTTGATGCCCTGGTCCCTACTAAAACAATTACTCTCTCTCAACCTGGCCATTCCCCCTAGTACGGCCCTCATCTTCACTCCCTTAAGTCCAAGGGACGCAGACTTGAACGGATATGGCAGACAATTGATTTAGCCATTCACCGCCAGATCTGGCTGGACCACATAAAGCACTATCGGGTCCTGCTCTCGTCTGCCAAAATTGCTCACTATTCCAGAATCATTCTGGAATGCAAAGATAAACCCCGGCTTCTATTCTCCACTGCTAACCTTCTTAAACCCCTCTCCCCTGTCTCCTCCACCTTCACCTCCGATAACAAGCGTGAGGAGCTCATGGACTTCTGGTCTCTAAGATTGAGATGATCCGTTCAGCTGCCTCTGCCACTTCCCTTCCTTTCCCTAGCCCACCAGGCCAAACTTCCTCTAAGGTTCCCCCCTGCCCTAGCCCTGAACTCACATCTTTCTCCAGTTTCTCTCCAATCTCCTCTCATGACCTCTCCATGCTCATCTTGTCCATGAGACCCACTTCCTGCTCCCTCGACCCTATTCCCACCAAACTGCTGACCACCCAACTTCCTTTTCTGGCTCCCATGTTAGCTGACATTGTTAACGGTTCTCTCTCCTCAGGTACTGTCCCCCTCTCCCTCAAATCTGCCGTCATCACCCGTCTCCTCAAAAAACTAACCCTTGACCCCTCCATCCTTGCAAACTACCACCCATCTCCAACCTCACTTTCCTCTCCAAAGTCCTTGAACGTGTTGTCGCCTCCCAAACCCATGCCCATCATTCCCGCAATTCCATGTTTGAATCCCTCCAATCAGGTTTCCACCCTTGCCACAGTACCGAAACGGCTCTCATCAAAGTCACAAATGACATCCTTTGTGACTGTGACAAAGGTAAACTATCCCTCATCGTCCTTCTTGACTTGTCTGCAGCCTTTGACACGGTTGACCACTCCATCCTTCTCCAATGCCTCTCCACCGTCGTCCAGCTGGGTGGGACTCCACTCGCCTGGTTCCATTCTTATCTATCTAATCGTAGCCAGAGAATCACCTGCAACGGCTTCTCTTCCTGCTCCCGCATCGTTACCTCTGGTGTCCCCCAAGGATCTATCCTTGCCCCCCTCCTATTTCTCATCTACATGTTGTCCCTTGGCGATATCATCCGAAAACACAGCGTCAGTTTCCACATGTACACTGACGACACCCAGCTCTACCTCACTACTTCTTCTCTCGACCCCTCCACGGTCTCCAAATTGTCAGACTTCTTGTCCAACATACAGTTCTGGATGAGCAGAAATTTTCTCCAATTAAATATTGGGAAGACTGAAGCCATTGTTTTCGGTCCCCGCCACAAACTCCGTTCCCTAGCCACTGACTCCATCCCTCTCCCTAACATCTGTCTGAGGCTGAACCGCACTGTTCACAACCTTGGTGTCATATTTGACCCTGAAGTGAGCTTCCGACCACATATCCGCAGCATTACAAAGACCGCCTATTTCCACCTCCGTAACATCGCCCGTCTCCGCCCTTGCCTCAGCTCATCCGCTGCTGAAACCCTCATCCATGCCTTTGTTACCTCTAGACTTGACTATTCCAACGCACTCCTAGCTGGCCTCCCACATTCTCCCCTATGTAAACTTGAGGTCATCCAAAACTCGGTTGCCCATGTCCTAACTCGGACCAAGTCCCGTTCACTCATCTGCCCTGTGCTCGCTGACCTACATTGGCTCCCGGTTAAGCAGTGCCTCGATTTCAAAATTCCCATCCTTGTTTTCAAATCCCTCCATGGCCCCTCGCCCCTCCCTATCTCTGTAATCTCCTTCAGCCCCACAACCCCGCGAGATATCTGCGCTCCTCTAATTCTGCCCTCTTGAGGTTCCCTGATTATAATCACTCCACCATTGGTGGCCGTGCCTTCTAGGCCCTAAGCTCTGGAATTCTCTGCCTAACCCTCTCCGCCTCACTACCTCTCTTTCCTCCTTTAAGACGCTCCTTAAAACCTACCTCTTTGACCAAACTTTTGGTCACCTGCCCTAATTTATCCTTATGTAGTTTGGTGTCAAAATTTCTGTCTTCTAACACTCCTGTGCAGCGCCTTGGGACGTTTTACTACCTTAAAGGTGCTATATAAATACAAGTTGTTGTTGTTGTTGTTGTTGCTTGGCAATTAGAGAACTCCATGAGTGACAAAGAAACCTTAATTCTATAAAGAAGGAATAAGTTTTCAGTAGCAGTACTTTAAATTTTGCATCGCTGACTGACATTGAATAACTCTCACCTTTTGCCGCACAGTATCTGGTTGATCTGAAATGGGGGCTGCAACTTGGTTGGTGGGGGAGGGATAAGATTTCACTTCTTTGTGCATGTTGAATCTTAAATACAGGGGTGGGAGGCGGGGTGTTGCTGCGGGGGCGCGGTGTCATCACACTTTAAGTGTTAAATAAGATACAGGTACTCGACTAATGTGATTATTAGATTATTTCTTGACTAGTTCAAGATTAAGCAATTGTAGAAGTTATCAAATGCGATTTGGATAATAAATGTCTGTTAAGAAAATATTTTGTGAGTGAAATGCTTACAGATATTGTCAGACAATAGGGTCATTCTCAGCCAGGCTAGTTTGATGCCTCATGACCCAGTTCTGTACCAGTTCTTGTGTTTACTGCCAGAAGCTTTTATCAGAAGAATTCAGTGCACGGCCCATTTAAAGAAACACCATTTCCTTTCAAAGGGCAGCTGTTGATGCAGGCTCTTCACAACCACAAAATAATTGGGTCCCATTGTGAGATTGGATCAGTTACTGCATACATGGACTGATGCTTAAAAAGTGCTCCCAGCTATGAAGATGCTTGCAAAAGTCTTATTACGACATTCAGTCTTTCGAATACAGAGGACTCGAAGCATATTTATCCTGAGCGCCAGCTGTCTATGTAGCTTGAACACTGAGCACTGCATATTCTGGCGTAGCCTAAGCAATGCTTAATATCACACACTGTATATTCCTGGGTATGTCCTGTGCACTGTGGGGGTTTTTTTATTCGTTCATGGCGTCGCTGGCAAGGCCAGCATTTATTGCCCATCCCAATGTATTCCAGTGACTGTATCATGAACAATATGCATGTAAAGTGTCTTGAAAATTGTGTATCATAAGGACTCCATGGCTGGCGTTTTATTTGGAGGCTTGTCTGTTTTGATCAGCCTGGTCTCAAATAACATGAGAAAGAAGAAACCATTGATTCATTGAAATGCGTTACTAAATAAGACAGCATGTGCGGAGCCAACCTCATAGCGTTCCCGTCACACATAATGAAATCAATCCACTAATTATTCCATGGTTCTAGCACAGTCTCTTGGTCAAAGGAAGAAAGAACACTACAGTATTTATTAATTATTATATAAACACCTACGTAACTATATAATTTTACAAGGATGGAAATTGACGTTGAACAGAATATGAAAGGTTAAAAGAGGACAAGCACCTTCTTAGTTTCAGTCCCTGGACTGTGCAGGTATCAATAAGCGAGGCAGTGCAGCATTACAATCGTTCTCAGTATATCAGGCTTCTGATCCTGACTTCTTTCGAAAATGTATATACAATATAAACATTGGGGAAAAAGTTTCTTCTCTGATTGCACTGTGCTAACAACATTTTAAACCTGCAGCGGTTCAAGAAGCCGGCTCACCACCACCTTCTGAAGGGCAATTAGGGATGGGCAATAAATGCTGGCCTTGCCAGCGACACCCACATCCCAGGAACGAATAAAAAAAGCCGAGTGGGAAGGTTTCCTATGTTCACTGACTCTAGTGATATTTATGGAGCATATTTACTGTCTACTGTCTAGGCTAACACAAGAAGAATGGCCACTTGGATGGCATGCTTGGATCCATAAACCAGCATGAATCGGTGCCTCTAGGAGAGAAAGGAAATAGGGAAGAAAATTAGAAACAAAAAAGGTTCCTGAGCCTAAGAATGAGAAATAGTTGAATTAATGCTGCCTTCAAAGAGTTTGTGAGTGTGGCTGTAAAAGGGACTTGCAGGCACAAAAACACATTCAAGTATGAGATGGCATAACTGAAGGCGGTTGTGCATTGTTGGAGATCAGTCCTAAGATCCCATTTCTGGCATTGTAGAAGGTTGTTAGCTCAGCCGTGTGTTTACTGTGCTCTAATGGATGATATCTGATAGGAAGCAGGTCATCCTCAGCCAATCTATTAAGCTCGGCGACTCAACTAGGCCGAGTGGGTTTTCTACCATTGCCAGACAGGACCTATAGTCTATCACTTGCCAGGTATAAATGCTGTGAAGCACTCAAGTTGTTGATCGTGATAATTGGAGTGAAGTTTGCTTGAGAATTCTTCGATCAAGGTTTCCATTCCCTCTTATCCTTTTATCCCACCATAGTTTAAACACGATAGGGTACCTCTATGAGAAGAAGTGGGGGAAGAACCCTATAATCAAATTTTAGCAAGAGCTACGGACGACCTCTGCAATGCCCACAGTCCATCTATCGGTATCAGTAATTTAACTCCAGGCGGATTCCCCGCTCAGGCCTGAGTTAAAATTACAGTCAGGTCTCAATGATGTCATCGCGCCGCGACATGCATATGTAAAGAAGGACCCTGTTGGGCTCTGGGCACATGGCCTTGCTGCCTGCTCAGGAGAACAGGTTAAAATTGCAGATGTTGCGATCATGGCGGCTTGCGGACAGGTAAGAGCCAGGTCGATTTTAACTGCCCGCCCGTCAGGTTTCTGCTGAGCGAGAAGGGTTAAAATCAAGTTCAGGCTGAAAGGGTAATGGATTGTGTCAGCAACCGAAACAATAACACTGCTTTTGATATTGTGCACCAAGTTACTGGTGTAGATGAGGAGTAGGGTGGGGCAAATACACTTCCTGAAGGAGCCTTTGTTTAGCTGTTGCAATAAGAGGATTTATGTAATTAACAGGAAGTTATTTATATTCTCTGACAAAACTACGTTATCAACAGGTCACCAGATAAACTGCAAAAACCTGGATTCAGTATAAGACCAGGAATCTCATACTCTATCAAATGATGCCGGAACGTTGAAGCCTGCTGCTACGACTTCAGGCTCAGGATCATGAGATTTATTCTTTCGGGAGCACGAAACTTAGAAAATAAGCGTGTTGCAAGTTTATCAGCCAAATCACAGACTAAATAATAGAATAACTGTGATAATGTAACAGGCTTCTCATTCATGAGGGTTCCATGAGCTTCGACACCATAAGCAGCGAAGATTCTGGCCTGTAGTTATCAAGAGTTGTATTTTATCCCTTTTTGGTGAAAAGATATGGGGGCTGATTTTCCCGGGGTCAGCAGCTGGGAAATGCCTTTTCCACAGGCACAAAGGTAAGGTGAAAGGAGCCAAAGACCTGTGGCACTAGGTTTCTGTCAACTTTCAGTTGTCCCGTGAGGCAGAGCAGGGCCTGTGTTTACAGAAGGCGCAGGAGATACATAGCTGTTTAAATGAAGTGGAGAGGACATTCCTCACTTTCCAACCTAATTTTCCTGTAGTTCTACCAGTTAGGCACCCAGCCGCAGAAGTGCCGCACAGCAGCTGGCACTGGGCCTTCCGCCTGGACACCCCTCCCCCCCTTCAGATTAGAGAGCAGATGATCTAAGCGGGGTAGGCAGCAATGCAAGGGAGGCTTAAAAAATACATTCTCCAACAGAAGCCAGAAACTTCAAGGCTCGCAGCCAGTCCTGCAGCTACAGGCCTCTAAGTCCTACAGTACACTTCTGTTTCCGACCCATTTCCTCGGACAAGGCTCTGCCAGTGGATGGGCAGGGGTAGCTACTGGGCCACGTTAATGGCCTGACTCACCAAGTTCTGGGTGCTCTGAGGGCTGGAGAGGTGGCGATCTCTTCAGTTGTGCTCGGTCTGTCCAGCACTTGGGCTGGGCAGGAAAGTTGGCCTCCATGGTCCCTTGCTATTTGGATGTCATAGTGACAGGGCAATTGAAATAAAGTAAAAGATTAAAATAAAAACAGAACGTGTTGGAAATACACAGTCCTTTTGAAAACAGCAAAGTGAAGTTGACATTTCAAATTGAACTGATGATCAGATCAAATTTAAAAAAATATAAGGGCGGGGGGCCGGCCTTTATAAGACTGATCCAAGAGGAAAGGGGAGAGCAGGTAAAAGACAAGGGCAATAAAAAAGGTTAACTACCATTCCAACTAAAGGAACCAGTGGGCTTTGGGAACCCATACTATTTAGGCCAGTCACTTCCTGGAACCAAGCTTCAGAAGAAGGTGTCTAATTCTTTTGTGCTTTTTTTTATTCAGCTGTTTGGATTGAATATTTGGCACAAGGCCTTGGATTTCAGCTGGTGCTTGAATGTGCCAACTCTACCCTAGGTCAAGTGACAGAGCTAAATATGTCAGAGCTGAGCTTACCAGAAAATGCCTGAAAAAAGCCAAATTCACTCAAGTATTTGATATTATTGAGGGTAAAGCTTAAACTACCCAAAGTGGATTAGGCTGAGCAGGCCAAAGATGTAAAACGTGCTACTGCTATTTTCCAGGTCCAGCATTAAATTTTCACTGTCTTTAACAAAAAACTGGTGATGTATTGTGCATAAGGATGGTTATGAGCATTTCACTGAGATTTAGTTGGCCATTTTTTTTCTCATAAACTTTACAAAACTCGTGTTAATGTTTGTTAATAAGTTGAATCATTGCTAGTCCAGTGGTAAATATGCTCCTGTGTTGTCAGAAACTTCTGGTCATCATGGAGGGGGTAGAGGGAGCTACTTGCTTATTGCAGTGTCACTGGAATTAAATGTGCACCCATAGTCCCTTGTAGGTCAGTAAGCTCTGGCCGTTGGTTATCAAGATCCAATTTCAGTCTCAGCTTCCCTGAACTGCAGAATGTTTCTCACAAGTACTTGTCAATATTATTGCTCTAATTTAGCATTTCTGTCCCTGTCACAGTTATTAAAGTGACTGATTCACACTGTTTGCTCTTTGACTTAATCTTTACTTGCTCTTGTCGTAACTTGTTTCAACTGTTCCATTTATTGCCTGTCCAGTTCTCTTTAGTATGTGCTATCCAGTCCTATCCTGATGAAATCAATCTAAGTCCATACTCACTAATAAATTCCAAATGAAAGGAATTAAGGGCAACAGATAATTGTTTAGAGTAAAGACCGTAATTTAATCTAATTTCTCAGGTGACAGTTATAAAGTCCTCGCTGGAAAAACTCAGCAGGCCAGGCAGCATCCGTGGAGAGAGAAAGAGAGTTGACGTTTCAGGTCGATGACCTTTCATCAGAACCATTATTTCGGATTTCCAGCATCTGCAGTATTTTGCTATCGTAGTTATAAAGTCCTCATTGTAACACCAACAGGCCAAGTGAAAATGTCAATACAGTGTCCATAAGGCAGCTACTAGAATTGATTTGTAAACGAGCTTACTTTAAAGCTGGCTTGTTGCATGTTCTCAGAATGTAAGCCTCATTACAGCAGCAAATCAGTATGAGGAGCTGTTAATCGTAGCAATGCAATTTTACAGACATTCTGAACTAGCACTGTTTGAGAATCATGTAATGCTGGTACCTGCACTATCTCTGTTGCAGGCACCTCATTGGAGTCTTACTGTGAGCTGTTCTGGGAGGAAGTGGATGGAGGAGGGGGAATGATAATGAAAGTGGGAAAGGCAGGGAAGAGGAAGAGAAGAAGGGCAAGAGGAAAGAAAAGATTGCAAAAAGGAAGAAGAGGAGCAAGAAGGGAACAAATTCTCAAAATTCCAAATACAAAGGTGGGAGATTCAATGGACACTGTAACTTGCTTACCATTGCACATAATAAAGGAGTCCTTCATAGGTCACCAGTTGAAGTGTTTCATCACTGTGGAAACGAGAGTGCTATACGCTGATAAAAAGGAGAAAATAATAGGCAGAGAAGGCTGAGAGGTGACCTGATAGAGAAGATGGTTCCACTTGTGGAGGAAACCAAAACTAGGAGCCATAAATATAAGATAGTCACTAATAAATCCAAGAGAGAATTCAGGAGAAGCTGCTTTACCCAAAGTGGTTAGAACGTGGAACTCGCTACCACAGGGAGTAGTTGAGATGATTAGCATAGATGTATTTAAGGGGAAGCTAGATAAACACATGAGGCAGAAAGGAATAGAAGGATATGCTGATAGGGTTAGATGAAGAGGGGTGGAAGGAGACTTGTGTGGAGCATAAACACTGGCATGGACCAGTTGGGCCGAATGGCCTGTTTCTGTGCTGTACATTCTATGTAACAATCTAACTTAAACTGTGAAACTGTACTAGATTAATAAAAGAGTCCTGAAGAAAACTCATATTTTACCTTTACTGCTTTGTTTGAGTATTCAAATTGCTTTTTGTTGAATAATATGCTGATGTTACATTGAACTCAATCCTCTGGTTTGCTAACCCAGTAGCATTAACTGTCAAGCAGCGTGAGAACAGTTTATTTATATCCCACAGGAAAATGTGCACTTTCCAAACTGACACTGGGATTTATTTCCTTTACTGCAGCTAAAATCACAATTAACATCTATTTAAAATGCAAACACACCCAGTTTCCTCCTGAACCCGCCAGATCCAACAGGGCCATTCCCCTGCTGGGAGCAGCCCCTCCACTGTGCAGAAGCATCAGTTGGATGATTGTCTCATGTTATCCAAGCTCCAGATGGTTTCAGTTTTCCCATAAAATTATAATTGTTTTAATTTCAAGCATAATCAACTTTACAAGTGTGTGTGTGTCATTGCTGATCTCTGAGAATCAGAAATACAAGCTCAGGGGCAGGTTCTTTGCAGTCACTGATTCTCTAATGGATGGGGAGGCTCTGAGCAACTGCATGTTGTGGGCAATTACCCCCAAGCAGGGCGTGACTGATTCACACGTGCGAGCATCAAAGGAGGATGATAAACGGTGCAGCAGCCTCATGGTTATGTTGCTGGACTAGAAGCCCTGAAAACTGTGAATTTAAATCCCACCATGGCAAGTTGTGAAATTGAAGTCAATAAATCTGGTCATTTGTAGGCTGGCAGTAGAAAATGTTCATAAAGGCTGCTGGATTTTTATGAAAACCCATCTGGCTCACTAATGTCCTTCAGAGAAGGAAACCTGCCACCCTTACCTAGTCTGGCCTACACATGACTCCAATTCCATGCTACCTGGTTGACTCTTGATGCCCGAGGGGCAACTAGGGATGGGCAATCAAACACAGTCTTGCCAGTATAACAACAGAAAACGCTGGAAAAACTCAGCAGGCCAGGCAGCATCCGTGGAGAGAGAAACAGAGTTAACGTTTCAGGTCAAAGACCTTTCGTCAGAACTGGAAAAAAGCAGGAAATGAAATAGATTTAAAGCAAGTATAAAGCTGGGAAAAGGGGGAGGGGATGAAAGAACAAAAGGAGAGATTAAGAGACATTGAGAGACATTAAGAGATAATCAAGTCTTGCCAGTATCACCCACATCCCAAGAACAAATAAAAAAGCACAATGTGCCACAACTAGCAACAAGAAATATTACTGTACAAATTTGACACAAAGGTACAAGAATTTCACAAACTCACTGAGATCATCTTCCTGTTTCACTTCCTCTGTTTACTTGCTTCACATGTACAAAATATCCTTCTTGTGAAATAGTCTTCTCCATGTATATCTTTGCTTCCGTTATGTTAAATCTGCCAGAGAATGGTCTTGAGTGGTTTGGAAAGGGAACCAAACTGTATCAATTTGTCTTGTGTCCTCCATTTTACAAGCTGACTGAGACCTGCACATTCATCTTGTAAGGGAAATTTGAGTGAGAATCCCAGGCTCTATGAGCAAGCCTGGTGAGAGCTAAACTGTCAGGGGTTGGAGATGGACCGCACCACAGCTCCAGCTAGACCATTGGCTATTGGACCATCCAACTAGACCACCAGGATTTGGACAGTTCATCTAGATCATCCAGATCAATCAGCTTCAACTAGACCATCGGGTATTAGGCTACCATGACTTGATCAATGAGAAGGAAGATTTTGAAATGAAATCCTACATGTATATTTGACAATTAAACTGCCAGAGATCAGACACTTTCTCGCTCACTGGATTGGCATGATTGAATACATCCCGCTAGATGGCCAGGTATGTATAACTATAAAAAATGTATTTGCAAAATAATCAATAGCTACAGCCACAGATCTTGCTTGTCTGCCACTTGCATGATTGACTAGATATTTATAACAGAAAATGGTATTGTGTGTAACAGATGTGTTTGTATTTTTGTGATGACTTCTTCACACCACTCTCCCCCAAATCAAATGTCCTCCCTTCCTCTCTGGACGACACAGGCTCATTTTGGGGTACAGTTCCATGAACATCGGCCTCGCTTTGATACATCTTCTGAGAATCCATTTTTCATGTGTAAGCCTAGACAGCGACGCTGGGAATTTCCTGGGAGGTTGTCCCGATCGGCTGCCGTAACTTGGGCAGAAGATCGGCGGAAACCTTGCCCAGGGTTCATCCAGGGTTTCCCTCAATCTGCCACTGAAGTTACGGCGGCTGATCGGGAGAAATCCTGAGCGAATTCCCAGCATGAATGTTGGCAAGCTATCTGATCACTGGAGCATCAGAGCTGGACATGAATCTGTCCTCATTCCGTGTCGACCATGCAGATTTTCCAGGCAGAGTAGGAACTTTAGCACATTTTCCCGCTCCCTAATCCAGAATTATAGTACTCCCATTATCCTGGCTAAGATCACCTACAGCATATTAAACCTGAGACCTTCCTGGCCTGATGGCTCAGTTCCACACTAGCCATTACATTTACCAATTCAGCCATTAAGGGAGCTATTGCGAGCAATAATTAATATTTAGAGATTTAGAGATCTTAGAGATAGTGTTTATATTTGCAACATAATTAGCCTGTAATCCATAAGAGTCTCTGGTGTCAAACTTCATGGTATAATAAATCTCTGTGTAGTGTCGTATTTTTACTAAAGTGAACTTGCTAATGTAACAAATCCTATGGTTTCTACTGGTGTACAGCTGGCACATTAACATGTATGGGAAGGTTTCTGCAGGTGTAAAGCTGGAACTGTATCAGGACCTGTGTGCATTGGGAGGTTTCTCCAGGTGTAGAGCTGGCACGGTAACACATCCTGTCTATAGTGGGTGGTTTCTGCCGGTGAAAGCTGCCACTGTTACAGGGCCATTGTGTAGTGGGAGGATAATCTTGGTGTGTAGTTGATACTGTAATAAGGCCTGTGTGTAAGACATTTCTCTCAGTCTAGAGCCAATGAATTTCCTATTCAACGCACACTCAGTAGTTTCTTTTTGACTTGTTGACTTCTTTATTTCTAACTCACACAAAACACAACCTTAACGTTGTGCCTGGAAGCTGGTTTAATCAGTTAAGTGATGATTCTTGGACTCCCAAAGCTACACAGAACATAATGATCCCAGTATTTATCGATTCTGATCTGTTTTTTTAATCTGTTAACTTGTTTTTTGCAAAGATCATTAAGCCAGTATAAAAGGTCTGTGTGTGCTGGATAAGGCTGGCAGTATAAGAGGTCTAGTTTTATGTGTTTGAGATTGGTCTCCTCCCTTCCTCCTGGCAGCTTGTCAGATTTTAGTTACAATAGTGGCTGAATTTCTATGGAACATTGGTATTGCTACTATTAGAATTCAAAGGAACAATTTCCTTTCAGTCAACTTAGACATCACGTGCGGAAGTATTTACTTTGGAAAAGACCAGGGATCTGGTACAAGATTCACGGCGCTTAAGGAGATTTCCTCACGATCCCCGCCCCCCCGCTTTTAAGGAAATCAGCAGGGATACATTTTGGATGCTACGGCACACAGTTTAATTCATCAGGGGTTACATTTATGGGGCTGACCAAACTATGACCCTGGACACCAGCCACAGTGTGATGGATGTGGGATCTGTCCTGCCATGTTGTAAGATATTTCAATGTTGTATCTTTTCAATTAAATTTTACCTATGTGTAAGGTGTTTGGTTTCCTCGTCCTTACAAGGGTTCTTTGACTCTGGGATTTACAGGAACAAAATGGTAGACGACACAAAGGTTTAGGTTCAACCCAAAACTGTTAGTTTATTAAAACCAACAAAACACAGACAAAAACCTGTTGAGATTTGGCTGAAGCTTACAATCACCCATACGGCCGGTCGTTACCGTTGTGGATTGGAGGCCTGGATTGGAGATGACCTGGCCCTGTCCTCCTTTATCTGACTGCAGCTGCCGAAACAGCGCAAGCCCCTTGTAGAGTCAACTGATACTTACAATCACCCGTCCGGCTGGTCATGGCCGACGTCGATTGCAGGCTGGGAGCTGGAGATGACCGTCTTCCCTTCCTTCTTACACCTGGCAGTTGCTGTAGTCAGAGCTAGCTTCCAAGAGAGAGAGAGAGAGAGCTGTAGTGTGGTTCCTTTTTACAGCTCTTCCGTCACGCCTTTTCGAGTCTGGGCCTTCCCTCAACTCTTGTTTTCCAATACACACCTAGTAATCCAAACCACAGGATATGTACAGGGCTGAGGGATGGAAGATAATTCCTTATCTTGTCTCCCCCCGCGCCCCCCACCCCCCCCTTGTGGTACATATTTAATGTGATTTACTGCTGATGTGTTTTGCCCAAGGTTAAAGTGTTTTCCATTGAGGCCAGGAAGTCCATTGTTCCAGCAAAACTGGTATCGTTGTCTTATCCATTGAAGATCCAGCGAAACCCATTAAAACACGAAGTCTCATTGTCCAAAGTTAAATCACCTATCGAGACGCTGATTGTCCAAAGTAAATGGGCTGGATTTTCATAGGGCCGTTGAGGCGGGATAGGAGGCGTGTGGGGGGTTAAAATTGCAGAAACTGGTGGGTGGGCCTGATCCCACCTCCATCCCGCCTCCACGCAATTTTGATGAAATCCTCTCTGCTGGTCCTGTCTCCGTCCCGCCTCCAAGAGGCGGGAGAGGCCATTAATGCCCTTAACAAGCCCTAAATTGGCTCTGTAATGCCATTTTGATAGTTTTTAGCTAGTTTAACCCTTTTCCCACGTGAAGCACGCCTGATCTGAAACACTCCAGTGAAACCTGGTGGGAGCACAAGTGGATTGCTGACTCTCAGCTGCAGCTCAACCATTAAATAGGAGATTTGATCAGCCATCATTTGCAGGTGGCAGGACTTTGTTGTCACAGGTCTGGGGGAACTTTTAGAAGGCATAACCACAGCTCTGGAAGTTTGGAGCCTGACACCCATCTCCAGTGTGACCTCCTAGGAAACCCCTCTCGCCACCCTCATTGAGCGCTTCCTCAACTGAGGCATATACCAGAGGCATGGGAGCCATTTATTTCCTTCCCTCCTGGGTATCCGATGAGGACGAACACCAGCCGCGGCACCAGCAGAACCATGAACAACAGCAGCACCAACATCAGCAGCAACAACAGGAGCGCCAAGCTGCTGCTCACCCGCCTGAAGCTGCACAGGCCAGAAGGTGCCAGCGCATGGAAGGCCATCGGCACAGGAGATACCCCCCAAACAGGGTCTACAGACACAGGGTCAGCTACCTCAACATGTCTGAGCAGCAGTGCCAAAGGCGGCTCCGACTTTCGCGAGAGGTAGTGGGTGACATCTGCGCAATGCTGCAACAAGACCTGGAGCCCAGAGGACCAGGTGGACACCCCTTACCAGTGGCCGTCAAAGTCACCACCGCACTCAACTTTTTTGCCTCAGGCTCATTCCAGGGATCAGCAGCAGACATCAGCGGCATCTCCCAGGCGGCCACACACACCTGCATCACGCAGGTAACTGATGCCCTCTTTGCCATCGCGCACAATCACATCCATTTCACCAAGGATCGAGCAAGTGTCACGGCGCGTGCGGTTGGATTAGCTAATCTGGCAGGCTTTCCAAGGGTGCAGGGCGTCGTTGACTGCATACATGTGGCCCTTAAGGCGCCCCATCGCAATCCAGGTATTTTTGTCAACCGCAAGGGCTTCCACTCCCTCAACGTTCAACTAGTGTGTGACCACAAGAAGGAAGTTCTGCATGTTTGTGCCAAGTACCCTGGCAGTTGCCATGACTCCTTCATACTGCGCCAGTCTAGTGTGCCTCCGCTATTCAGTCCGCCAGACCAACTTCACGGATGGCTACTTTGATACAAGGGCTGTCCCCTGAAGACGTGGCTAATGATGCCGTTGAGGAGCCCATCCAACGCAGCTGAGGAGAGCTACAACTCCAGCCACATTTCCACCAGAGCCATAATCGAGCAAACCATCGGTATGCTGAAGATGCGCTTCAGATGCCTGGATAGATCAGGTGGAGTCCTGCAATACTCAGCAGCCAGGGTCTCCAGAATCGTCGTGGTTTGCTGTGCACTTCACAACATGGCACAGCGTCGTGGCTTTCATATGCCGGAGGACCAAGTGGCTCCTCACATAGCCTCCTCAGATGAGGAGGAGGAGGAGGAGGAGGAGGAGGAGAGAGAGAACGAACAACTTGCAGAGGCCCCTCAACCAGCGGCAGCATTACGCGAGACCATAGCTGCCCGGAATGCAAGGAACGCACTCATCTTGGCCAGATTTGCTTAGCCTAGACAAGCAAGCACTTTTGCCTCGCAGCTTCTTACCAGAGCTACGACAATGGCCCAGACCCAGCGGATCCCTAACAATGTGACCACCATACTGACAATTGCAAGTTATCCTAAGGCCTCATTGTGGAAGTCCCATTAGCGAAATGACAGACGCCACAACTGCAGCTGTAGCCATCAGAGTTTTTATTTACACTTAACACCTGATGGCTTTTTCACATTAAACATCAAATTTCACCCAAGTGACTACCCTTGTGACTATTTGTGCAGTATCTTTCTCTTATGCGTGCTCCTACGTGGTGCTTCCCCTGTGGCTTCAGCAGAGGTGGAGGCCCCCTGCTCAGTTTGTTGTTGCTCCTGTCTCGACACCTTTGGCGGGCGTCCTCTGGGGTTGCAAACCTGCGAGGGCTCGGCAACAGTCTGCTACTCCTGCGGCTGGGCAGGGGTTGAGACGCCGATCTCACTTGGGTGCGGACTCTGGTGGGGCTCTGGCCGAGGACTTGTCAGTGGCATGGAAGTGTGAGCGCTTGGAGAGGAGCCCCCACCTCCTTGTTGTCTGCCACCGACATCCCTCTCATAGGTCAGGTCTCCCTCAGCGCTTGCAAGTGGATTGAGAGCACCTTGCTGCACATCAGGAGGGCCATGGGGACCCGTATCTGCACTGGCAGTCCTACTCAGAAGGACTTCCATGAAGGTCTGGTTTTCTGTTCAATAGATGTCCATCGCTCCTCCAGAGATGTCATTCTATTCAGAACACTCACCATGTTTTCTGCACTCTGGCGACTTATCACCTCCATGGAGGTTGCCATCCTTTCCATGGTGATGTGTTCATGCGCCAATGACTCCACAAAGGTTCTGCTCATGTTCGCTATGGACTCCTCTATTCGCTCCACACTCGCAGTGACCCTGGAGACAAAACCTGCCAGAGACTCCTGCATCTGTTCCTGGAGTTCCAGCACCGCTGATCTTATGGATGGCCCCAGAGGCAAAGGGTCGACATGCAGCTGAGCCGAGCTAGGAGAGTCCTGCGCCCTCCGACTAGGACTCTCCACTGCTGTCCCTGTCTCCACCATCTGCTGATGCTCACTTGTGAGCTGTGATACACCAGCTGACAACACTACTCTATGTCCCGAGGGTCCCACCGAGGTGTGAGTGTCTGCGCTGGTGCTGGGTGTGCTGAATTCTGCTGACGCTGTGCCCTCAGAGGTTGCAGCTTCCTCTGAGGAGTCTGAATGCTCAGGCTGCTCCTCCTGGCTAGTGGGGACGGGTGCTTGCGATGGTCCTTTGGGGGAGTAAAGGAAAGAGTCAGAGATGTGATGCCAAGGTTACATGCACATTGCATATTGCAGATGATCATAAATCCATCTGTTAGAGCTTCAGATTGATTATCAGTGACTCATGCAATGTCAATGAGAGAGATGGAGCAATATTCTGTCACCAGCTTGCTGTGATGCACCTGTCTGTCCGTCCCCCACTTGCGTATCCTCCTCTACTCCCACGATCTCCAGGACCGCATCCTCCCAGGGGGTGAGCTGGGCTAATGAAGGTGGCCCTCCTCCTGTCCTGGCTCTTTCCCTTTTATTGTGAGCTCTCTTTTCCTGCAATGAGGGAGACAAGTGGAGTTTGAGTGAGATTGAAGGAGTGAGTGTAGAGAGTCCATAGCATAGATGCTTAGAAGGAGACAAAGATGGAGTGAGGTGGCAAGACCAAGGGCCCTCCCTGTGTGTTGTAAGTTGTTTTCATAGCATGACAGCGATAGGGAGTGTGAGGGCTGCATAGTCGAATAGTAAGGTGAATGTGACCATAGAGGGAGAGGGAATGGGTAAGGGTGCATGGATGTCAGTGTCAAGTGGGATATGGAGGAAGAGGTTGCTAAAGCTGAGTGCTGGTGAGGAGAGGCAATGGGGATCAGATTGAGGGTGAAGGGAAAGTCATACTCACCTTTGCAGTGCGTAGAAGGTCATAAAACCTCTTCCTGCACTGGAGCCAGGTTCTGCGGGTGAAGGATAAGGAGTTGACCTCCTGGGCGACCTGGACCCACACAGCCTTGGTCTGCTGGGGAGGCTTCTTCCTCCCTGAGGAGGGGAAGAGCACCTCTCTGTTGGCTCTTGCTCCATCCACCAAAGCATGCAGGGCAACGTCATCGAACCTGGGAGCAGACCTGGGTCGTTGGCTGGCCATTCCTGCTGCAGTTGCCTCTAGGATACAGGTCCAAAATCTTGGCAGCCTGCAGAAGAAGCAAGGCTTGTTGCAGACCTTAAATGCAGCAGCAATGATGACGTCATCGGAGGCGACTTTCAGACTGGAATAACTCATTGGCCATGGGTTCCCACACGTTGGAACTCAATTGGCCAATTAAGTTAAAATCGCATCATTCATCCACATCGATTTAGATTCGGGTGGGCAACACGAAATGCAGATGACACGACCCCAACCCGCCCCAGTATCAAAATCCAGCCCAATGTCTTTTCCAAAGTTAAATTAAAACTCACAGGTGTGTCTGTGCTTCTAGGTTTAACCCTTACCACCGGGCCAAACAGGCTTCCAGCATTTTGCTATTGTACAGGTTTTTTTTTTAAATCTACATATGACAGGGCATTAGGATCTTAGAATTGGAGCCACGGCGGCCCTTTCTAAGACTGCCCTTGTCCTTTGTCTTAAGGCGTGTGGGTAAAATGAACACACAAAGGCTGGATACAGGCAAATGAGAGTTTATTGTCTGTGAATGCTACAGCCATTAAAAGAGGTACCAAATCAGCTTAAATTCCAGTGGCTTTATCTGGATTCTGACTTAGCAAGCAACTCATTCAAGATAGCATTCTACTTCCCATACAGATACAGAACGATACAGAACGTGACTTGACATCATGGCCGGTCTTCCCAGGTGTTGGTTGTTTTTTTTTTAAAAAGACTAACACAAGAACCAACACAAATTGACAGGATATGCAGCCAGCAGATGGTTTGACACGTTGGACTCCCTGGGACACATCTCATTGTCTTGGCTGTGCTCTTAGTGTGTCTTTGATGTAGGGAAAGATTTGAATAGATTTTGTCTGTGTTTAAATTGTGAATTCTGGGAGATTCTCTCACTGCTAACCTACCTGAGGAAGGAGCGAAAAGCTCCGAAAGCTTGTAAAATTAAATAAATCTGTTGGACTATAACCTGGTGTTGTGCGACTTCTCATTTTTTTACTTCCCATTTGCCTGTGCTGATCAAAATAATTAATATTGAGTTAGGAAAGGATTTTTGGATTACCTCGAAGACATTTGACAATGTAGGTCAGCAAGGACAGGGCGAATGAGTGAGCTAATGGGACTTGAGCTAGGATTGGATATGGGCAGCAGAGTTTTCGATGAGCTGATGTTTACTGAGCGTAGAGGATGGGAAGCCAGCCAGGAGAGCATTGGAATAATTGAGTCTGGAGGTGACAAAGGCATGGGTGAGGGTTTCAGCAGCAGATGGTCTGAGGCAGGGGTGGAAGCGAGCAGTGTTACAGATGTGGAAGCATCCAGTCTTTGTGTAAGTTTACATCTTACAATAAATAATCGTCATAATTTAGCCTGAAATGTATGATCTGTCAGAATGGTAGCTTTCTGCCTATTGAAGTACAGGTGAGTGTCTTTCCAGTATATAACTTGAGAAAAGAATAATTGTTAATCCTGCAGCATGCTAATCCATTTGATAAGTTTCAGTTCATAGGAAGTGCAGGCCTGCCTATCGAAATTGCACTGTTGCTGTCAGCATGAATAAAGAGACTGGAATTCTCCACTGTGACGTCACTTGAATTTATGTGGTATCATGGATGCAAGAAAGTATGGGTGGTGAGGTCTATCACTGCCTAATTTCCTGACCTGAATTTCCCTTTCCCCATGGACCACCTAAAGCCCCTCCTTCCCCACCTGCCACATGCAAATTTCCCTCCTCTTCGCCTGTGTTATTGCTGCTTCCCGTGGCCGCCAGCGGTAGTTGCCCTCCAGGGAGAGAAGTTTGTAGCAGTCTCCTCTACCTCCACTCCAGCCCCCCCCACTTACCTTACTTTGTAGGTCTCAGTCCCTGCCACTGGGCTACTGATCTTCCAGGTGTTTCTGCCCCTTCGACTGCCCGGCCACCTCTTCTGCTGCAGCTGGACTTGGCGGCCAGGCAATGAAGGGCTCCCTGCCTCAAAGGCTGCTGCCAACAGGAGCGGGGGATTCTCCTCCCAGCTGCGGTGTTCCGAGAGGGCAGGGTTCAGTGTCCTAGGTCGGGGGTTCACCTGATTTGCACGGTGAGCTCCAGACGGGGCTGTGCCACTGGAACACCGCCTCTGGGTGGGGGACCCTGAGCCGGACTGTTGGGAAAGGCCTGAATTGTACACACGTGGAACCCCAACTATTTGCAGTATGCGCTCACATCCAACAATCCAACAATCCCACTGGATGCGCATCAGATTTTTTTTGCTGGCTGAAACCTGCCTTGACCTCAGTGATACCACTGGCTACAGATTTGTTTCTTAATCTTAAAATTAGAGCCAGGCCAGTCAGGAATGAAATCAGGAAACACTTTTTCTCACAAAGGGTAGTAGAAATCTGGACCTCTCTTCCCCCAAAAGGCTGTGGATGCTGGGTCAATTGGAGCTTTCAAGACTGGGATCGAAAGATTTTTGTTCAGTAAAGGGTATCAAAGGATATGGCGCAAAGGCGGGTAAATGGAATTGGTGTACAGAGCAGCCATGAATGGCAAAATAGGCTCAAGAGGCTGAATGGTCTATTCCTGTTTTTATGTTACGAGCAATGGAATCTTTGCTGGATAGCTAAACTGATACCAGGGATAAGGGGCCTAAGCCACAAGGAAAGACTTAAGATGCTCTTATACTGGCATTTGTTTCGATCACATTCTGGGACACTGGCATCTGTGAGCCAATTGAATGATATAAGGGATAAAACATAGTTGGTATATTTTAATCTTTGGGAACGGCCAGATGCTCCACATTGATCATTTTCAGTCCTATATCATAGAAACTTACGGCACAGAAGGAGGCCATTTGGCCCATTATGTCTGTGCCGGGATATAGATCCCTATGTTCCTCCTAAAAAGATCATTGGTCAGCCCAGGTAACCATCAACAGGTAATTTAAAAAGCTTCAGTTTAACAAGCTACAGCAGTAACCTTCTTATCAGTGTTATTCAGGGAGGGGAACCTCTGACGTTTGGTTAGTTGAAAGGTAAATCATAACTGGTGCATCTCACAACCTCTGTGGGTGTTGCAAACCCCGCTCTCCAATGCAGGAGGGGCAACAGAAGCACAACTGATGTATAAAATACATTTTTCTAGCTGCACCCTGTACCATGTGTCCGGAATGGCACCCTGAAAATAAGGAAATCAGTTTGAATTTAACAGCCTCATTATATCTCATTAAGTTGTATAAAAAGGTGACACAACACAGAAAATCAGTGCAGGAGCAGTTTATTACCTCTCTGCATTGCACCGTATGTCCACTACCCCTGGAAAAGTAACTGTGCTTAACCCTTTTTTTATGCTACAACTCCGCCCTCACCCTAAAAATAGGGAAGACTCATTTGCCACGCCTCCTGGGCATTAACCCTTTACAGGTCATTACACAGAGTCTGCTTGTTTGTCGCTCAATGGAAAAAGATTTTTTGTAAATAACTTTTTCTACTCAACGTGAGTTGTGTGTTTAACAGTATCTCTACCCCAAGGATTAAAGGCATCTTCTTCTGTGACCCAGGCAGCAGATTACGATGGACCCCCTAACTAATATGTGTAAGGTTCAGTTTGGATTGCATGTGAGAACCAAATATAACAAGAATACAAGAAAATACGGAAAGAGAAAAGGTCTCACAGCCATTAATTATGAAAAGTGCTGGCCACTAGGTTAGGCAGACATCATGCTCTACCTTGACTTTATTTTTATGGAACATTTGCTCATATCCTGTATTTTTTTTAAAGATTTCATAAGGAGATGCCAGGGATATCTCACCAATTTGTCTCCCCGTCACTGGAGACTCTACAACCTCTGCTCAACCCCTCCTTTAGCTTGGCATGTTTTGCAGTGGGGGCTGAGCACAAAGGGACTGGATCTTCTCTGTCAAAATAAGCAGGCAATTTTTTTTTTCAACTGGAAGTAAGAATGTCTCTGGTCACTACGTGTAGCAACATCATACATGTTTTTGTGAAAATTATTGCCCGTGTTTTCTATTTTTAGTGAAATCATAAACTTGTTCTAACTAAATCTCTACTATTTTGCTAGAACTAGCAAACTGAGGAAATCTTCCAAATATATTCACAGTAAACAGAGGAATTCTTTCCCACAGGAGCGCTATTTTCCAGGTGTTGGTAAATTCTTCATCTCATTTCCACAAGACAGAAAATTTATCAAATTTTGGTTTTTTTTGGATCATTCTATACAAGTCCCTGTGTTTATTCGCACAAAGGGGGGAATTTTAACCTAAAACAAAGCGGGTGGGTTGGGGGTGTGGGGGTAGTTAAAGTGTTAAAAATGTGAATCCTGACCTGAACCCGCCTCCAACCCGCCCACTTCCGGTTTTAACGGAGGTGGGATGGGGGACGGGCAGCCAATCCACTGCCAGGAGGCGGGTGGCCTATTTAAATATTATAATGAGGCTGGAAGCCTCTGATTTAACCTCCATTTCAAATTTAACTGTGGCTGGTCGGGTTTTGTGGACCTTGTGAAACCCGCCAGCTAAAGCAAGATGAGGACTGCTGGATCCAGGAGGTAAGTGCCTTTGCACTAACCTCCAGGATCCAGGGTCCCTACCTAACCCACACCCCCGCAATCAGAGACCCCCTCATAAGGCCTCTGATCACCCCCCCCCACCCCCCCCAGGCCTCGTATTCCCCGCCCCAGGCATCCTCCACAGGCCTCTGATGCCCCTCTCCCGGCCTCCCCCCCACCCCAGTCCTCCTATCCCCCCAGGCCTAACTCCCCGCAGGCCTCTGATCGCTCCACGAGTCCTCCCACCCACCCCACCCCCCCTGCTCCTCTAGCAACCCCCACGTGCTGCACCTCTGGCCCCCAACCTTTTAGAACCCCACCCACCCCATGCTGCTCCCAGCCCCTGATCCTCACCCAACGCCCCCACCCCCCACTCCCCCCGTGCTGCTAGCTTCAAAAGCCCTACAGATTTTTCCAACACAAAGAAAAATTTGCAGAAAAATGTCATGTTTACAATATAATGCATTTTACATTATTTATCCAATATAGGTAATTATAATAATTACACTTTCTTGAGTGCTAATATTTTATAACATAAATCTCTTCTGTACATTTCTATCACTGCATTAAAATAAATGATCAGCAGTCAATGAAATATTTTTGAAGTGCAGTCACTGTTGTTTTGCATGCAAATCCACCAGACAATTTGCACAGACCAAAGTCCCACAGACGGCAGTGAGATTAATGGCTAGTTAATCGGTTTTGGGTGATGTTTCTGAGGGATGAATATTGGCCAGGACACCAGGAAAGCGTCCTGCTCTTTGAAAAAGTGCTGTGGGAGGGTTTACACCCATCTGAACAGACAGACGAGGCCTCAGCGTAATATCTGATCTGAAAAAACAATGCAGAGTTGCCTCAGTACTGTACTGAAGCATCAGCCTAGATTATGTGCTTAAATCCTGCAGTGGGGTTTGAACCCACAACCTTCTGACTCGGAGGGCGCTGTGTATAACGGGCGGCCGATCCGATACCGCCCGTTTTTGCGCCACCACCCGAGACGGATTTCTAGGCCTAAGTACATAAACAGGAGAGGTCTGAATTTCCTCAGGGATTGAGGAGGCTTGCTGGCGTCATTGGGGCAATTGAGGAAGAGTCAGGGGCAGAAAATGGGGTGGGTCCTGGTATTACCAGGATTTCCTGTGGGAATGTGGAGCAGGCAGTAGTTGCATCCACCCGCTTGCAGCCTGATGTAGTAACAGGAGGCAGCACCAGTGGGATGGTGTCACCTCCTGGAAATCCCGCTAGTCCTGCTGTCTTCTGTGCCCCCAACGCACTTGTACGCTTGCAAGGTATACATACCTTCCTGGGCTGGAAGTGGTGTCCTGCAAGAGTGTTCCAGGAAAATTCATAGCCTGCAACAGTTCACGAACATACATTTGGCCTCAGAGAAATGTGTCTTCCTGTAAAGGGACCAATTTCAAGTGCTTGCCAAATTTTCGCAGCAGGGCCAGCTGCTTCGCGAGCGCCAAGTTTGACTCCTCTTCCCCCACACCTAACGGCTGCCTCAGCAGTTCTCACACTGGCGCAGGTGCCTGCCAAAAAATATGCAAATTGCCGCACCCCAGAAAATTCAACAGGGGCAGGCTGGAAGGTCACGGGAGGGCGGGAGGGAGCGGGGGGAGGTCAGAACTCCCACTCTGACAAAGTTGCAGCAATGGAGCGGAAGTGCAGGGTTTCACGGCCTGTGTCTTTTAGCAACATGAAGTCCTGTTGCAGATATGTTCGTGAAGAAGGAACTCTGGTTGAATGTGTCATTGAATTTTGGGTTATTAATTTTCAGTATAAAAACACACCCTCCAGGTTGTTGGATCAACTTGTTATGTTTGATTTTTGTAGTGTGATCAATTCAATTGAATCAATTTAGTGGCAACTAGAAGTTGTTTCTAACCACACTGAACTGACTCCTGTATCTTGTTAAGCCAGAGACAGAGAGGACCAACACAGAAAAGGAAGGGAGGTAATACATTTTGAAACACAAAACACAATATCCATTAGAAGTGGCCAGACTTGTGCTGGAAAATCAAAACACTTAATACCCCCTGCGATATAAGCAAAACAAAAATCTGTGTCATAAATTGATCAAAAGTTAAGTGAAGTAGTATTCATTATATAACTATCTTAAATCACTGAATGTTGGCAATAAATTATTTTACAGAGTGTTTTTATTTTCAATCACTTCTGTGAAGTGACATTTTTAAAGCACTAGATCACTGCTCTGTAAACCAATGTATCAAAATGTTATTGTAAAACAGCGATTTTTGAGGCGAGTAACTGTTCAGATTCTCAAAGACAAACTTCTCTAACAGGATTCTTTTATTTACACGTTACATACTGAAGCGCTTGTGGAGCTTTGTGAGAAACCCTCACTGGAGGAAGTCTGACTGAGACATCCTGATGCAGTATAGTGGAGAAATAGCAGACCTGCATAAGTTGTGCAGCGCGTCAATGAGGGAGATGATTGTTTTGGAGGATGATTGTCACAATATTGCAAAACATTGCATGTGAGACAATGGGCTGGATTTTGATACTGGGGCGGGCTGGGGTTGTGTCATCCGCATTTCGTGTTATCCACCCGACTGCAATTGGATGTGGGAGATTGATGCAATTTTCACTTAATTGGGCAATTGAGTTCCAGCATGTGGGAACCCATGACCCAATTAGTGTTTTCAGTCTGAAAGTCGCCTCTGATGATGTCATCATTGCAGGTCAGAGACTGCCTGGCCTTTGCTGTGAGAGGACCTGGATGCAAAATGAACAGGAGAGAGAGAGAGAGAGAGAGAGAATTTTTTTTTTGCACCACCATCCCAGATGCCTGCCAGCCCCAGTCACTGATAGTCAGCTATCCAAATGTGCTCCCGCCAGGTTTCACAATCGTGGTTCAGAACAGGCGTGCTTCACGGAGAACAAGGGTTAAAATCACAAAGGCCTTTCAAAATGGCATTATAGAGCCAATTTAGTGCTTGTTAAGAGCCTTAACAGCCTATCCCGCCTCTTAGAGGCGGGACAGAGTCGGGACCAGCAGACACGATTTAATGAAAATTGTATGGAGGCGGGATGGAGGCGGACTTGTACCCACCCGCCAGTTTTGCAATTTTAACCCCCCACACGCCTCCAAACCCGCCTCCACAGGTCAATGAAAATCCAGCCCAGTATCTTTCCAGTTAATTTTACAATCTGGGGGACTAATGAAATGAGAATCACAGAATCCCCACAGTGCAGATAGAGGCCATTTCGGCCCATCGAGCCTGCACCGACACATATCCCACCCTATCCCCGTAACCCCACGTATTTAATCCCCCTAACACTAAGGGTCAATTTATCATAGCCAAATCAACCTAACCCGCACATCTTTGGACTGTGGGAGGAAACCGGAGCACCCGGAGGAAACCCACGCAGACACGGGGAGAATGTGCAAACTCCACACAGACAGTCACCCGAGGCCGGATTCGAACCCGGGTCCCTGGCGCTGTGAGGCAACAGTGCTAACCACTATGCCACCGTGAAAGGGGGAGAAATTGGGTATAATCCTCAAAAGTATCGCCGGGCGCTACCCAATTCTAACGGACGCGAACTTCCAGTTTAGCGCTTCAGGAGGGAAGTGGAGCGCTAAATCAAGCGCTACCACATCCCTTGGAGCGCTAAACCAGGTAAGAGAGGCAGTAGCAGCAGAGCGCTGCACAATGTCCAATGTAGCGCTGCCTGGATCAAAGGCTCCTTCCCTCCCTTAAAGGGAAGGGCCATTGCTGCAGGATCTGCAAGAAAATGGATCCCCTGATCGCTGACGGTACCTCCGATCGCCGCTGATCAGCCCCAAGCACTCGAACAGAGTGCAGGGCTGATCAATCGTGGCACCTGAAAAATAGAAAAAAATGCGCAGAGTCTTGATGAAACATTTTTCGCCTACCTCACCGGCAATCCCTTTAACTACCGCTCCCCAAGCGGCCATCTGCAGTGACAACGCCTCCTGCAGCTGCCGGTGTTGACACCCGCCGATGCTGCAGGGGGCGGAAGCCAAGTTCGCACCCGGGGGCGGTACTGGGGCGCTGCGCACCGAATGATGTCACGATCTCCGGGGCGCAGGAAATCGCGGCGTTAAAGTTTACCGCCACCGCTAACCTGCAGGGGACATTCGTGGGCGTCGGTACTCTTGCCACACCCGGTCACAAAGCCGTTATGACCCGTTAACACCCCCCCCCCCCCCGCCCCCGGAGGCGCTAACAGGAGGCGCAAACCAGGGGAATTTCTAGCCCATTTTATTTTTGCACTGATCAGCCATCTTGGGGATCTGAGCGTTAGTTTTCTCCCTGAGGCGCTAACTTAAAACCTTTGCTGGCCTGGTCTTTGGCCACATGGGTCCTTTGTTTGGTGGGACTGATCCTCGTGACGTGCTTTGTGTATTGAAATTAGTTTTCTTTTTTGCCATCATATGGTATTTAAATTTCAAAACGGATCACATTAAAATCACAATCAAATTGAAAATTCATCCAAACACACATTTGCGTTTGACTTTATTCTGTTAAAAGATGTAGCCTCCAAGAGGATCGTAATCCACTGATCTGCAAAAACAATGACAATAGATTTATTAATATTTTACAATTGAGTCAGTAACATTTAACACATTTAGCACAGTTACCAAGAGGTCAAATGGGGATCTCCCTAAACTGATAGTCATTTAAGAAGCTATAGAATTAAACATGTATATAAAATTTAGCCTCATTCTGCAACAAATAAAAACAGAAACTGCTGGAAATGCAAAGCATGTCAGTCAACATCTGGCAGAGAATGACAGGTTAATATTTCAGCAGAGACTTTTTATAAATTCTTGTGGAAGGTCCCACCTATCCTTCTCTTTAGGATGCTAAATGACTGCAATGTGCTTCCAGCATTTTCTGTTCTTAATTTCAGATTTAAAACATTTGTGCTTTTTTTCTCTGGAACATGCTGTGTAAGAAATGTAAAGACAATAATTTCAGTAGTGGTTATGTAATAAAAAAAACTGTGCTTCTACAAGTAACAAATTAAATGTTGACGGATTGATTATATTTCTGTTCACTCAGCATGAGTATTTCCTCTGTCCCAGCCTCCGGTAGTGCCAACCCACCCAACCCAAGGACCCCCGCCAAGTTCAGACTTCCTTCCACAGACTACCTCCAGTGCTGGTTAAAATTGTTACTCAGTGTTGATTGTTTCTGTGACTATTTCCTGTGCAAATCCCTTCCTGTGCACTGAGACACTATGCTGACAAAATGAACTTTTTCCACAGCCAGGGTCAGTCACTGCTTTTTTTACACAGTCTGAAAATTCATCCATTTTACTAGCATCACACTCCCTGTATAGGTACCGCAGGCAATGTTGCTGTTAACAGATGTAGTCAACGCTATATTAATGTACTATTTGGTTCCATGTCATGGTGTATAAGACAAAAACCTTAAAACATGTTGAGAGCAGCACGACTGGAATTGTCTGGAACTGTCAGCAGTGCAAGGGTTAAGGCTTGTCTGCAATAAATTACATAATTAGCTGCACCAAAAGACAGCATTGGTAAGGGGGTTCAATGGAGTCACAGGAGCCCTTAACCTACCCCTTCCCCATCCAGCCTTGGAGCAATAGGGAGGGAATGCTATACCATTCGTGACTCAGTTGATAAGGTTGTGCAGACTGCATGATAATTATTATGCTAATATACTTATGCGAACCTATAATGATACATTAGTGTAGTGCCACACTGATGTATTGTGACTTATACACCCCATAATAATTGTCACACTGATGCATTGCTCCAGCTCTTGGGGAGTAATGATTTCAGGTAGGGCTAATATCTTTTTATGGGAAACATTCTCAGGTGTTATTTAGTCGGCAACACAAAGCCATCAAAATGAGACACAGAATACAAAAGCAAGGAGGTGGTTGTGAACTTGTATAATACCTTACTTAGGCTTCAGTTGCAATATTGCGTACAATTTTATGCATCGCATTGTAGGAAGAATAGAAAAGCAATGGCAAAGGTGAAGAGCAGATTCTCTAGGATCTTATCAGGGGTTACAGTTATGAACATAGGAATTGCTAGACGAGAAAAAACAAGGTCATCTAGTTCACCTTCTACCATCCTGGTAGTCACATGATACAATGATAGTTGAGTTATTAACTAATCATGGCAATCAATTTCTATCAATTAGGCTACAGCAGACCCAGAACTGAGGTGAGCAAATCCTCAATGAAAGACAGAAAGACTTGTATTTATATAGCGTCTTTCACGATCACCGGATGTCTCAAAGCGCTTTACAGCCAATGAAGTACTTTTGGAGTGTAGTCACTGCTGTAATGTGGGAATGGTGTGCAATGGTGGAAAGCTTTGGGAGCCATAGGTCCAAAGTCACCTGTTCCTCCCAAGCATGCTACACTTACCACATGTCGGCCAGAATTTTACCAGCTCTCAGAGTGCGGGTTTGGAGGCGGTTCCGTTGTCAAAATCACAAAGATTGACAGCGGGTCGGTATCCCGCTGTAAACCCGCTTCCTTGTCAGTTTCCCAAGTGTCAGGTGTGTCATTCCTGAACAGACCCGACACCAAGTGGCGGGTCAGCCAATTTAGATACTTAAAAGCTTGTTAAAAGGTAGTTAAGAACCATTTTCCCATGTACTTACCATTTTCCCATGTTTTTAACGAGGTTCCCGGACAGCAGGTATCACGTCAGGTAAGTATGTCGGGTGTTGTGTCGGCATGGAATGATTTACTAACCCGACAGCTGCAAATGTTCTATGAAAGCTCCCATTTCATAGGTCTTCACTTTCCAAGCTCAGAAGCTGTTACTTACTACATTTGGAAGACAGGTTGAGCTTTATGCAGGTTGCAAGTGTTTGCAGCAAACTCTCTATCCAGTGTCACCTCATTGGAACAACCTCTCTCACCATTGACAGATCGCTTCTGTCATCTCAACCTCACCTGCCATCTATTCCATCAGCATCGGTGCCCTTGAAAAAATCTCATCTTGGTCCTCAGAATCCCACCACGATCAGCCCCAACACCAGCAGCACCAGGCACACCAGCAGCACTAACATCCACACCAACCTTCTCCGCAATCACCTGATGCTGCACAGGACACAGGGCATCAGCACCCTACCACATTGCTGCCCGGGACGCCAGCGATGGCCTCACCATGTCCAGATTTACTTCACTTAACACTGTACATCCTGACTGCCACATGATGCACCAGGTTGGCACCACCCCACACCAGCACATTAAAGCATCCCTTCAATGTCCAAGCCATTCCTTTCACACTCATCACCATTGGGGGGGTGGACAGGGGGGACAGGGGACGTTATGTCTCATCATTCACTGGAACTCACTAAGACACTTCCAAAGGTGCACACAAATCTGTCCAAGAAGGCCAAGTGTTGAAAATAAAGATTTCAATGCTTTACAACACATTAACAGAAACTTTACACGAACATTGGCTAAAGCACACAAGTGCCTACCCTTGTGTGTTGTTAGTTTGAATGATTGGACTAAGATGAGGGTGAGTGTGAGGGGTGGCTAGTGAGATGGGGAAGTGATAATGAAGAGTTATGATAAAGGTAAACAAGTTCTAGTGGTGGAGGCGTAAGGTAAATTGGTGTGAGTAAGGATGAGCAGGAGTAGGGTAGGGAAGGCAGAGTGATGGGGATGTGATGAGTGGCACAGCAGGATGAGGTTGAGTGTGGATTTGCAGTAACGTTTCGTGATCTACTGAGATCATTGAAAGGTTTGCACCACTGCAGCCTGGTCCTCTTGATGACATCCCTGCTTGTGCCCTCCTGTGCAATGTGCAACCAGGCTGCGTTGGTGTCCTGGGGAGGTCTCTTCCGCCCATGGGAAGGGAAGAGAACCTCCCTGTATGCTGTGACTCCCTCCATAAGCATATGGAGGGAGTCATGGGAGAGCCTGGGTGCAGCCGTGCACCTTTGTGCAGTACTTGTCAGTGTTTGCAGCACCTCAATGCTGTAGAACACTGACAGCACAACTGTCAAAATGAATGTGGACATGGTCCCTTTAAGGAAACCGGCTGATGACGCCTCATCAAATGACATCATCAGACCCGCTTCCTATTAATTGGCTGGGAACCTCGCAGGGCGGGCTTAACAAGCCCCATCAACGGAATATCTTGTTGGAGGCTGGGATCGAGATAGATGCGAGGTCCCCACCCGCCCCACACCCGCCGAGGTTGGAAAAATCCAGCCCGTCATGTCTCAAATTACTCATATACTGTATCCCAAAATATTATTTCCTGAAAGAAATCTATCGAATTTGCTTTTGAATTAACAAATAATATGTTTCCACCATTTCCCTAGGGCGTCTGTTCCATAGATTTCCCACTCACCCACTGAAATAAATGTTTCCGCAGAATAGTTTTGGATTAACTTCCAAGTGCAGGCCGTGACCTCTGGTTCTACTGTTCTGGACAAGGTGAAACTGCTTGGCATGGTCAACATTATCGAGTCCCTTTAGAACCCTAAAGGCAGAAATCGTACGACGTCTCAGTCATCTCTTTTCCAGTGAGAACATGCCCAATTTACATAATCACTCCTCATAATCAACTCCCCCCCCAATCCCTCAATCATTCTGGTTGCTCTCTTCTGTATCCTTTTAATAAAGAGAAACTTAGGAAGTTCGGGATTTGTCCACTGGTGCCGAGAAGGTTAAGGGGTAACTGATAGACGTCTTCAAGATTATGAAGAGTTATGATAAAGGTAAACAAGTTCTAGATTGTTTCACTGGTCATCAAGATGGTAATGAATGGGCATAACAACAACAACCACTTGTATTTATGTAGCACCTTTAACGTAGTAAGACGTCCCAAGGCGCTTCACATGAGCATTATAAAACAAAATTTGACACCAAGCCACATAAGGAGATATTAGGGCAGAGGACCAAATGCTTGGTCAAAGAGGTAGTTTTTAAGGGGTGTCTTAAAGGAATAGAGAAAGACGGAGAGGTTTATGGAGGGAATTCCAGAGCTTAGGGTCTTGGCAGCTGACGGCACGGCCGCCAATGGTGGAGCGATTAAAATCGGAGATGCTCAAGAGGCCAGAGTTAGAGGAGCGCAGATATCTCGGAGGGTGGGCAATGTTCCCTCTGATTTTGTTTGGGCCGCGCAATTCAAAATTCAAAATTCCCCGCGTGCGCGGTTTTTCCATTTAAAAGCCAGCGAGCCAGTTGCGCCTCCAAAGTGCTGCGCGGCCACGCGGCTTAAAGGGAACATTAATTGTGGGGCTGGAGGAGATTACAGAGGTTTAAGATAATCACAAGAAGAATTTTTAAAAAATCTTTACATAGAGGATAGTTGAAGCAGAGTCCATAAATTATTTATAAAGGGAAATAGAAAGTCGTTTGAACAGAGGCATATTAAAGGGAATGGGGAGCAAGCAGGAGACGGGGGTTAAAGCAGGTGGTTTATGCATTGAAAAACCCTGCCACAGACTTGATGAAACAAATGGCCTGTTTCTGTGCTCTGATTCTCTGTGCAATGGATTGCAAGCAAATTAACTCCCCCAAAAAACTGTACAAATATTTGATTAGGAATGGGAGTGATGGTCATAGAAATAAATATGAACAGTGATAACAAAATACACCATTGAACACTCTGGGTCCTTTTGCTGATAGGACCAAGGAACTATTATCTGTAGAATCATGAATTATAGAAATTTACGGCACAGAAGGAGGCCACTTGACCATTCGTGTCTGTGCCGACCGACAAAGAGCTATCCAGCCTAATCCCACTTTCCAGCTCTTGGTCCGTAGCCCTGTAGGTTACAGCACTTCAAGTGCATGTCCAAGTACTTTTTAAATGCATTGAGGGTTTCTGCCTCTACCACCCTTTCAGGCAGTGAGCTCCAGATCCCCACCACCCTCTGGGTGAAAAAAAATTCTCCTCAACTCCCTTTTAATCCTTCTACCAATTACTTTAAATCTATGCCCCCTGGTTATTGATCTCTCTGCTAAGGGAAATAGGGTGCTTCCTAGTGTTTTATACAGTTCAAGCACAACCTCTCTGCTCTTATATTCTATGCCTCGGCTAATAAAGGAAGGTATCCCATATGCCTTCTTAACCACCTGTCCTGCTACCTTCAGGCATCTGTGGACATGCAATTCAAAGTCGCTCCGTTCCTCTACACTTCTCAATATCCTACCATTTATTGTGTATTCCCTTGCCTTGTTAGCCCTCCCCAAATGCATTACCTTAGAAAGAAAAACTTGCGTTTATATAGCGCCTTTCACGACCACCGGACGTCCTAAAGCTCTTTAAAGCCAATGATGTTTTTTTGAAGTGTAGTCACTGTTGTAATGTAGGAAACGTGGCAGCCAATTTGCACACAGCAAGGTCCCACAAACAGCATTGTGATGATGACTAGATAATCTGTCTCCATGATGTTGATTGAGGGATAAATATTGGCCAGGACACCGGGGATAACTCCCCTGTTCTTTAAAATAGTGGTCATGATGCGGAGATGTGTTGGACTGGGGTGGACAAAATTGAGAGGTCGCACAACACCAGGTTATAGTCCAACAGTTTTATTTGAAATCACAAGCTTTCGGAGCTATCGATTGCCCCTTCCTCAGGTGAAGTAAATAGATACAGAATCGCCAAAGCATATATAGATAGAGAACAAAGCATGTGTACCTTACAATTGCAGACCACTAAATTAAATCACACCTCGGCAGATAGTCAGGATGATTTAATTTAGTGGTCTGCAATTGTAAGGTACACATGCTTTGTTTTCTATCTATATATGCTTTGGCGATTCTGTATCTATTTACTTCACCTGAGGAAGGGGCAATCGATAGCTCCGAAAGCTTGTGATTTCAAATAAAACTGTTGGACTATAACCTGGTGTTGTGCGACCTCTCAACTTTAAAATAGTGCCATGGGATCTTTCATATTCACCTGAGAGAGCAGACGGGGCATCGGTTTAACATCTCATCTGAAAGACGGCACCTCCGACAGTGCAGCGCTCCCTCGCAGTGTCAGCCTAGATTTTTGCTCTCAAGTCTCTGGAGTGGGACTTGAACCCACAACCTTCTGACTCAGAGGTGAGGGTGCTACCAACTGACACCTCACACTTCGTATGCACTGTAGAAAGGTTGAATAGTGGAGTACGTGGGGATGAGTGGATATTCCAAAGTTTTGCTTGATTAGGAGTCGGAGCTTCTATAGAACTTTCCATTGGAAGACTAAATTAGCAAGATAGAGAGTCCATGATAAGTCTAGCGAGAGATTTGGATCGGCACAACATCCTGCGATGAAGCTCAGGAATTTCTGCAATGCGATTTTTTTTGTTGCTAGTGTACCTCAATTTTGCATAAAATGTCTGGGAATCAGCGAGAATGCTGTTTTCTGAGTGAATGGTTTGCCCTGAGGATGGGGTAAATTACATTGACCAGACCAATATCCTTTTCTTGTCGCGCATTTTTTTTTTTAAACTTGGTGTTATTAATAGTGCAATAATTCTGGGCGAGGTATGATGCTGGTAATGGTTTTATAAAGAAATGTCTTATTTTACTTGAGCAATGACTCAGGAATGAGATGATATTTTTGGCAGTGTAACAGTTCCAGAGACGGTGTTATTTTAGTGATGTTCCGGGCGGAGCTGATGTTCTGGGTCGCACCGATTCCTGGTGCTGGCTCTGTACTCATGAACCACCCTGCTTCTCTCGCCACAAGTGACGCTTTTCCTCTCTGCTCTCTCTTAGTACAGAAACTCGGTGAGGAGAAGGGGGGGAAATAGAACATCCCAAGAGAAGATGGAACTAGGTCTGATTCCCAAAGAAATCTGCCTGAAAGGGAGCACTTTTATTCGGCTTAATTAAAGGAATTGCCTCAACGCGAGATACTTGGGCGCCGAGAGAAAGCTTCAACAATAGTTTGCAGCAAAATCCATTTGTGTGGGAACTCCGGGATTTTCTAACGGCAGCTGTTTCCAAACCCTGGAACTTCTCCCAACATTTTATAACGAAAACATGATTTTGTTCTGGCTGCATTGGTTGGTGTTTCCTTTCCCTATAACAGGTAAGACTTTCAGAGTCACTTAATAGAAGAACATCTCGTTTGAATTTTTTTGTTTGTTTTAAGGAAATATACTCTTATCACATTCTTCCTTTTAAAATGGTCTGATTTTGTATTCGTAACATTATTATTCAAAAAAAGGTTTTAAATATTCGACATATATAATCACCCCCACCCACCCACCCACCCACCCAGTCTGCCCTCAAAGGTGGCGGGGGAGTCCTGGTTGGAGATTAACATATTCCCAACAGGTTCTGCACAGAGCTCCCACTCCCCACACACCCTGAGCGGGATTGGCTTCTCCTCGATCACCGCAAGACATTATAGCTACAGAGAATTGGAGGTGCAAGGTGTGAGAGTGATTTTATTCACAAGTCTGGAAAAAAACATTTAGACAGACTATGCGTGCGAATTTTTTTCCCTCCAAGCTTTAGTTTTGTAATTTAAAGATTTCTGGACTGTGCCAAAGTACAGACACCCACAGAGGAATGCTCCCCCTGTAGGACAATCCCTTGATACTGCCGCCTCAGTGGTACATGTGCACTCTGCTTCAATTGCATGTGGGCATGTTTTACTCTGAGTGAGTGATATTTGTCCCTGGTTCAATAAAGCAAGACCGCTTCAATCAAGCAAAACCACTGGATATGCTAGTTGAGTAGTGTGGGGTATATTTTGATTACTAATTTGATCGGCACATTATAAAAAGGATATAGAGGCACTGGTGAGGGTGCAAAAAAGATTTACAGGGATGATACCAGAAATGCGAGGGTGTACCTATCAGGAAAGGATGAACAGGCTGGGTCTCTTTTCTCTTTTTCTCTTGAAACGAGAAGGCTGAGGGGTGACCTAATAGAGGTCTTTAAAATTATGAAAGGTTTTGATAGAGTAGATACAGAGAGAATGTTTCCACTTGTGGGGAAGAGCAAAACTAGAGGCCATCCATATAAGATAGTCACCAAGAAATCCAATAGGGAATTCAGAAGAAACTTCTTTACCCAGAGAGTGGTGAGAATGTAGAACTCACTACCACAGGGAGTGGTTGAAGCGAATAGTATAGATGCATTTCAGGGGAGGCTAGACAAGCATATGAGGGAGAAGGGAATAGAGGGTTATACTGATAGATTTAGATGAGGAAAGACGGGAGGAGGCTCGAGTGGAGTATAAATGCCGGCATGGACTGGTTGGGCCGAATGGCCTGTTTCTGTGCCGTATATCCTATGTAATCCTGTGGAATCCTAACTTACTGGTGCATGTCTGCCAAATTATGCAGCAGATGCCCATTTGTAGCAAACCTGACCAAAGTGTCTACTTAGAGGAAATAAATTGGGAAGCAGTGCCCAATTCAGAAATTACTCTTTTGAATTTGTATTCAGAGGAAGCCCGTAAGAAGAGTCCAGGGTGAAGAGTTGGAATTCGGGAGAGTTAGGCTATTTGGAAAAAAATATAGAGATATTCCTTAATTTAAGGATCATATCTAAATAAAAATGTCTGCAAATTGGTGGGGGAGGGGAGGTAGTACAGTCAGGTCGGTTTGGGATGAAACCTCCAAACACAGGATAGGACTTGGACTGATGCTGTCCAGTATTGACACTTTCTGCCTCAATTCCTCCTTCAGCTATTTTGAACGTTAAAGGCGCTATATAAATGCAAGTATTTTTGTTGTGGAAAAAGTCCTGCATTAAAAAGTGATAGAATTTATGGAGAAGGCATTAACAAACAATGGGTGCTTAGTATTCCTACCATACAAAAATGAATTACTGAACATGAGTGACAAGTGAGTAACAAAGTCCTTATCTTGACTTGTTAAGGTCTCCTTCAGATCATTAATAAGGTGCCATCTGATTGATCTACAACCAAAGTGAAAAATTAGTATTTTACTCATTGGGTACAGTAGCATAGTGGTTATGTCACTAGACTAGTAATCAGAGATCCTAGACTAATCATCTGGGAGACATAAGTTCAAATCCCACCACAGCAGTTGGGGAATTTAAATTCAGTAAATAAATCTGGAATATGTGACTCCAGACCCACAGCAATGTGGTTGACTCTTAACTGCCCTCTGAAATGGCCAAGCAAGCCACGTTGTTTGTACCAGTTACTGGTGCAAATGCACTTTAAAGTTGTATAAGGCAGCCCACCACCACCTTTTGTAGGGCAATAAATGCTGGCATTGCCAGCGACGCATAAATTAAAAAAAAACTCCAGGTCAGATCTGAGGGTTACTGAGTTGAATGAATGGAAATATAATAGAGTAGTATCACAAGTATCGTCAGAAGTGGAAGAGCAGGTTATGGCTCCACTCTGTTGGAGAAACGAGCCCTGGCACATACTTTGTGGGAAAAGGAGAAAAATCAAACCAGAGATAAAGAATAAAAATGTTGATGAAGCTAGTTGGCAAACTCATGAGTATTGTGTCCTATTTTAAAAGCAAACATACATGAATGTCAAATGTTGATGTTTCTGAAGGTTACGTGAATGCTGAAGGCACAAGATTTATTTGCTCGGGGATTTTGGGGTCATGACCCCAAAAAAAGTTGATTTGGAATCTCTGCTTTCCAGCATTTTGCAGCAGCACTTTTAAAGGTCGAGGCAATGACATTATCTTACTGGGTATTCTGAGCTCTTGCATTTAAAACCCACAACCACCTCTGCACTGTTACATGAACACAAAAGCTCTCAAACCATTTAAATTAAGTGAGTTTTCAAAATGTTTCCCAACAGCCTTTTCACACAGCAAGCCTCACTATAATTTTTGTCCAGTGGTTCAGTAATTCAGTCCATCAGTCTCTGGGCTATTCTTTCCGCTCACTCACTCACTATAGTGGCTGTATTTGCTTTGATGAGACCCTGGGATAGCCAGGTTTCAAACTATAACTTAAGACTTTAAACACCGTCATCTAATAACTGAATGTAATTCATTATTCATTGTGAGTCTAGGTCTTTATTACAATTAAACTCAAAAATTGTCCTGATTTTGTATACCGGATATATTCACAAGAAACATTTGTTTGTACCAGTTACTGGAGCAAATGCACTTTAAAGTACTTCTCCATGAATATTATTAGTTATGCCTTGAATTGAGCACATGTCTATCACACTCCCAAGTGCCATACTTCAAAGTTGTTATAGATGCAAAACAATCTTAACAAAGGAAAGAAAGCCAGCCATTTCATGGAGGATTCTTCTGATCTGAAGCCACAAATTCACAATTGATCTCAGCAGCTTACAAGTAGAAACAGTACCTAGATTTGCCTAATTAGACCACTTTCCCATGGGGAATACTTGAGCAGTGGCCTTAAAGGAACAGGCCAGGCTGAACATAACCACATCTTAGCAGTTAATTAGCACAGTTGATGCTTCATTCAAAGTGCCAAGTTTTATACTAGCACCGACACCCTCAAATCAGGATTTCCTCTCTGCTAGGCCACTATGCTGATACCCGACCCTGGAAAACCGCACTATAGGCTGGTCAGTGACATTTCACTTAGTACCTGAAGTCCAATGTCACCACAGAAGTCTAGCAGAGAGGGTGTCATTCCAGTGGGGCAGGCAAATGCCCATAGCAGTGCTTGAACCTGTCTGCTCCGCACAATGAGGTGCCCTCCCACTGACCCGGCCAAATCTGACAGGATCATGGCTGGAGGGCACCAGCATAACCACTGGGATCGCATCCCAAGCAGTCACTGTGTCTCATACACACATAAAGCAGTTTAGTACATTAAGAACCAGAGGCGACATGAGGAACACTGTTTTTCTTTTACACAGCGAGTTGTTGTGATCTGAAATGCACTGCCTGAAAGGGTGGGGGAAGCAGATTCAATAGTAACTTTCAAAAGAGAATCGGATAAATACTTTGAAGGGGAAATTTTTTTACAGGGTTATGGGGAAAGAGCAGGGGAGTGAGATTAATTGGATAGCTCTAGCAATGAGCCGACACAGGCACGATGGGCTGAATGGCCTCCTTCTGTGCTGTATCATTCTATGATTCTATGATTATAGCAAAGGGGCAAGTCCAGTACTCATGTATTTTTAGTTTGTCCTTGGTTCTGTTGTTGTTTTCAGAAGTGAATTCCACTGCATTCAGGTCATTATTTCCACAGAAGGGTTCAAATATATGTTCAAGAAAGGAGGGAGAGAGAAAACAGACAACTTTAGGCCAGTTAGCCTGACATCAGTAGTAGGGAAAATGCTAGAATCTATTATTAGGGACATGGTAACAGGGCACTTGGAAAATCACAATATGATTAGGCAGAGTCAGCATGGTTTTATGAAAGGGAAATTGTGTTTGACAAATTTGTTAGAGTTTCAGAGGGTGTAACTAGTAGGGTAGAGCACGGGGAACCAGTGGATGTAGTATATTTGGATTTTCAGAAGGCATTCGATAAGGTGCCACACACGAGGTTGTTACACAAGATTAGGGCTCATGGGATTGGGGGTAATATACTTAGCATGGATTGAGGATTGGTTAACGGATAGAAAACAGAGTCATTTTCGGGATGCCAGACGTAACCAGTGGAGTGTCGTAAGGATCAGTGCTTGGACCGCAGCTATTTACAATCTATATCAATGATTTAGATGAGGGGACCAAATGTAATATATCCAAATTTGCTGACGATACAAAGCTAAGTGGGAATGTAAGCTGTGAGGAGGACGCAAAGAGGCTGCAAAGGGGATATAGACCGGTTAAGTGATTGGGCAATGTGGGTATAATGTGGGTAGTGTGAAATTATCCACTTTGGTAGGAATAATGGAAAAGCAGAATATTTTTTTTAAAGGTGAGAGATTAGTAAATGTTGGAATTCAGAGGGATTTGGGTGCCCTTGTACACGAATCACAGAAAGTTAACATGCAGGTACAGCAAGTAATTGGGAAGGCAAATGGTATGTTAGACTTTATTGCAATGGGGTTGTAGTATAAGAGTAAGGAGGTCTTGCTGCAATTATCTAGGGCTTTGGTGAGACCACACCTGGAGTACTGTGTACAGTTTTAGTCTCCTTACCTAAGGAAGGATATACTTACCTTAGAGAGTTTGCAAAGAAGTTTCACTTGATTGATTCCTGGGATGAGAGAGCTGTCCTAATAGGAGAGATTGAGTAGAATGGGCCTTTATTCTCTGGAGTTTAGAAGAATGAGAGGTGATATCATTGAACCGTATAAAATTCTTAGAGGGCTTGACAGAGTAAATGCTGAGAGGACGTTTCCCTGGGCTCGAGAGTCTAGAACTAGGGATCATTGTCTCAGGATAAGGGGTCGGCCATTTAGGACTAAGATGAGGAGAAATTTCTTCACTCAGAGGGTTGTGAATCTTTGGAATTCTCTACCCCAGAGGGCTGTGGATGCTGAGTCGATGAGTATATTCAAAACTGAGATCGATAGATTTTTGGGCCCTAAGGGAATCAAGGAATATGGGGATAGGGCGGGAAGATGGAGTCGAGGTAGAAGATCAGCCATGATCTTGTTGAATGGCGGAGCAGGCTCGAGGGGCCAAATGGCCGACTCCAGCTCCTATTTCTTATGTTCTGAAAATAGCCATGAAACTTCAACCATTGCAATATCTGCCTGATAAAGCATTGACAAAGACAAATGATGCAAGCTAGATTGCACTTTAAATGTGCAATAAAATGTTTCACTTTGTGTGCAATAAAATGTTAAGTAAAAAAAAATCGTGGCTTGCTTTAGGATGCCAATTATTCATGACAACTTAAAGATAAAAGGAATCAGTAGGATGTATGAAGTGAGATGCATCATATCTACTGTGTTATGAGTTTTCATGATTTTTGTTTTTTAAAACCTTATCATCCAAAACTATATAAAAAATATCTATTTTAATAAAAGTCTTACGTATGCACACACACCTTGTAAGTGTAGCATTTGCTTCCTAGAACACATTTTCTCTCCGGCTGTTTTGACACAGTTATGTTATTTCCATCACTTATGTTATTGCTGTCACATTTGAATTTTCCTTTTGATTTCAACGGAGGTGGTTTATGGGTATTATTTAGTCCCCGAGAGGAACTACCTTGCTAGGTGGCCTTTTGCTACCAATCCTTCCTGATACTTACCTCTGATCGGTTGGAAGGGATCATGTGATATGGTCTCTCATGACGCAATTCCCAAGTCTGTCAGGCCAGCCATTTCTTCTCGCCGCCCCGACTGCTCCCCGCTTCTCACCTAGTCCTGCACCCCCCCACCCCACCCCCCGCACTACTGCCACAGGAAGCACTGATGACATTTCGGGCAATGCTACTGACTCCCCCCCAACACCCCCAGGGACACACAGGGTGGGAGCATAGCAAAGTAGCCAGGAGGGAAAATATAGTTTGCGCAGTGTAGCGAGGCAAAAAATTTTAGCCTGTATTTAACAGTTGCACATATACACTACAAATGCAAAACTAATGTGCATATAATTACCGTGCATTGGACGTCACACTATTGAAGCGCATTCAGATACCTGACCTCCACCACCTGAAGCCCCCCCCCGCCCTGCCATGACTGAGGTCACACCTGATCCGTACCCCCCACCCCCCAGTGACTGAGGTCACACCTGACCCCCCCCCCCCCACCGTGACTGAGGTCACACCTGATCCATACCCCCCCACCCCCCAGTGACTGAGGTCACACCTGACACTCCCCTCCCCCCCCACACACAATGTCTAGGATTAGACCGATTCCCCCCTCCCTTCCCCCGGTGACTGTGACCAGGCCCTCCCCCGTGGCCTCTCCCTCACCCGCTCCGGTTGCCATGCTCCCAGTCACTTCCGACACCGACAATCCAGCAGGACGAGCCTGGCTGGATACTCAGGAACAGCAACTGGCATATGTGCAGAAAGATCGCCCAGTCGCGCACTCGCAGTGAGTCACATTGAACAAGTTGTTGTTAAATTTTGCCTTAGAGCCGCAAACTGACAGCTCAGCGGGGTACACTCACTGTCCAGGGATACACTTCGGGGCGAGTTTTGTGAACCGGGGACTCTTCCAGGGTCATTGTTTGCCCAGGAACACAGTACCTCATCCAGGGACTGTCCCCATAAAACGGGGACGTATGGTCACCCTAGTGTACCGCCACCTCGATTCCTCCCCCCCCCCCCCCCGCCCCCACCCACTTGCTACAGCCTCTGTCCCACTCTGTTGAATTTTCAGGCCTCAGACTGGCTACCCTGGGCATCATACTTAAGGCCTCCAACTTTTTGCCATCATTCTTCCCTACTATCCTCTGCACCAGCCGTCGGCCTTCCACCACCCCAACATGCGTTGTCCAGAGCTCCAAGACGACCTGTTCCCCACGCAATCTGGCCCAGCCACACAGACCCCGGAGGGAGCCTTTAACCTTGCTGAACCTGTCCTGGCCCCCATGGTGGACTTTGTACCTGACCAACCTGACAGACTGTGAACCCTGTGACGTAAGAAAACTACTAGGCACTTGGTCTAAGCGTTAAACAAAGCTTTAATTAACTGTTTTACAACATGGAGATCTAGTTGTGTCCTTCACTAGTTCCTGTTAAGAATGTCCTGCGCAAGCTGGGCCCATGCCCGAGTATTTATACTCTCCCTGGACAGCGCCACCCGCAGGCCACTCAGTATTATTTCATAAGTCTTTTTTTCATGAATGACAGATTCATGTCACCCTGTACTTCAAAACCCCTGTTCCTGACCCAAACTGGAAACCAGCTTTTGAATTTCAGAGGCGGAATTGCCTTAACGGATTCTTAATGGCTTTGGGTAGCCCTTGGTAGTTAAAGTGTTTGCAGTTTAAATAACTCGGGACTTCTCCAAAGTCGAGGGAAATCCACCTAGAGAATCCTGCCCCTACAGTTCAGAAGCTGGTTTGTGGCTAGGACCAGGGCTGGGGCTTTTGTAGTGCAGGGGCAGGATCCCTTCATGGCTTCTCCACAAGTTTGGGTGAGCCCCTGTTTTTTAAACTTCAAGTGCTTTAAGTAAAAGGGATTACTAAACCAGATAGCAGGGGAATTGAAGACTTATGGCAGTCATTCTCTTTCACCCTCTCCCTCCTCTCAATCCCTGCCCAGAATGACCGGGCCTTCCTTCATTCGCTGCTCCAGTCCCGCCCCTCGACCTACCTTACTACCTGTTACTGTTTCTCACCTCGAGGGCCCATATCTTCCACCCTTTTCACTCTTTCCTACCACCTGAAAACCCGATCCCTCTCCACCACAATACTGCCAGACTCCAGCACCCCTGCAAATAACATCAAACCCAAAAACGCACCCAGTTCTACCAAACCCATTGCCATTCCCCAGTGGCCCTACCCCAAATCTCCCAAAGCTAACAACACCCTCCAGCAATATCTAAGCCCAGGACACATGCACTGTTCGTCCATGAACTCTCTCCCAACTCCCCACAATTGCTATCCTCTGACTACTTTCGACTGCAAATATCTTCCCGTCACCTTCCTGTGTATCCTGTGCTTTAAAAATGATAAGAGATACACATTAAATGTCTAGGTAATGAATATAATTAAGATCATTCATTTATAGGTTTCATGGAATAATATTCAGAGTTGACAAATTTGATCCCCAAAATATTATGCAAGAAAAACAGAATTTCACGTAATCAATGGTCCTGATAATACGTTGTGCGTTACACGTCATAATCCCCTGTTACTAGATAGCCTCAGGTAGAAATTGGTTTCGGCTCATTTTTACAGGGGCCAGAGGCCCAGGGCTCACCCAAAATCGGGCCTCGGGCCTCACTTTAATAATATGGCCGAGCTGCCAGCATCAGCCCTCAAGATGGGGGGGGGGGGTGATCTCATTCCAGCAGCGGCCCTCAGGAGTGCTGTGGTAACTGGGAAGAGCACTCCGCTTCCTCCCGGCTCCATAGGACGGTAAGTACAAAATGAAAACGCTTACTATTCGGCGGTGGTTGCTTCTTCTTCTTCTTCTTAGGCCGCAGCAATCCCACCAAAACCTGAGCGGCGCGCGCCCGATAACTGCGCCATTCAGCGCTGATCAGTGTTGCTGAGGGGTCTTTAAATCGACGGTAAGCCCCTCATTAACGTATGCAAGGGGCCTAATGCCTGTTTAAGGTAGTTGCCTTGGACGCCTGAAAATTATCCCGAGGCCAATACGGTGTTGGATGTATTTCAGCTATCCTTAGGGTGCGGGGCTGTGAATTTGGTCATTTTTGCCCCTGTTTTCCACCTGGAAAATGGGCGCGACGAGGACCAATTTCTAACCCCATATCTTCTGACTCACCGTGGAAAATACCATGGCAGATCTGCGAGTATTTATGTGTATCCTATGTCTGCGTGCACTTCCTGTCTGCAAAACCTCACATCCCTGTAAAAATTCCGATGCCTATATTTCTAATTGAAGCTACCTGCGCAAACTTGCTGTGCTGTAACTACACCCTTCTGTCTATAGTGGCACTGTAGCGTCTCAAGATTTGTGTCTCCCAGCTCTTCAGCCTGTACTGCAGAGAAACTCCTAAGTTTCAACCAACTCTACTTCACTGCTTCCCAAATTGCTTTAAGTTTTGATACTTTTTTTTATAAACCTTTTAAATCATATAAAATCAAGGAATTATGCAAAATAAGGACAGAATGTATGGCTTTAAAATGGGGACTGAATTACGTGTGCATGCCCTGGTTCAATTATCCTCTGTCCTCTAACTCTGCTTCATGTGAAGACTACATATTTTTCTTGACTCCCCATGTGAAATGCCATGGAGTATTCACTAGTGTGTTTATATCTATATTAAATATCTTACAGCTGTTTATAGCTATCTAGCCATGATGTGGAGATGCCGGTGTTGGACTGGGGTGGACAAAAGTGAGAAGTCGCACAACACCAGGTTATAGTCCAACAGTTTTATTTGAAATCACAAGCTTTCGGAGCGGCTGCTCCTTCGTCAGGTGAAGTGAAGAAATACATATGGGCACAGCATATATAGACAGAGAACAATGCCAAATGACTACAGTTAATCTTTCTAACTGCCCTTTATCACACCTCGGCAGAGAGACAATCACGGCAATCAAAGGTGTGGATGGTGTCCAACCAGGTCAGTCAGGAAGATATTTCTTCACTTCACCTGACGAAGGAGCAGCGCTCCGAAAGCTTGTGATTTCAAATAAAACTGTTGGACTATAACCTGGTGTTGTGCGACTTCTCACTTATATCTATATAGAGAAGAGAAGTCGCCTGCTGTCCATATTCTAGGCTGACCATATTTTCTAAAGCGAATCCGGGGGGACACAGGGTGGGAGAACAGCAAAGTAGCCAGGACAGAAAATATCGGTTGCACAGTGCAGCGAGGCAAAACTTTTTGTTATTTTGATGCAAGCTGAATCTGCAAAAAGCAGCGGCAGAACTTTCCGCCCGAATAACGCGGCCGCTGGTCACAGCATCTGTCGGTCGCAATCACCGGCTCCTCCCCCCTCCTCGCAGCCCGACACTCACCCACACCATCCGAGGCTGCGGAGCGCGCTCTTATCCAGCCCCCGGGACATTCACACGGCCCGACTCCAGCCGCCGCTCATTAGATTGGTTGCCAGTGGTCCCCGTTACTCGGACATTGTGGCTCCGGGGCTGATTTCTCTTCAACCGAATTTCACAGGACTATCCGGGGATTCGGGTGGAGCATGCGTACTGCGGCCACAGAGCGCAATCTCTGCATAAAGTCCCTCAGTGAGTCCACCCCTTCTACTGATTGAAAACAGGAGATTGACATCCCTCCCATCAGTCGGAACCCGCCCCGCTGCACAGCCCCCTCCACTTTATTGACCAACCGCAGGGCCGCTCGGGGTCACGTGGCTCCTGATTCGAACCCGCGCGTATTCGGGGACGAGTTTCCTGAACCGGGGACTCTTCCGGGGACATTGTTTGCCCGGGGACACAGTACCTCATCCGGGGACTGTCTCTGGAAAACGGGGACGTGTGGTCAGCCTACCATATTCTGTAAATGTTGTCTAACGCTGGCAACTAATGGAGATGGGATACGGGTTACAATGTGGGAGAGCCCATTAGTTCATTCGTTGACCACTGTCTAACTGCTCCAGGAACAAGTGAATGAACTCATCGCACCGCACTGCATCTTTAAGGCAGCCACTTGTGTTAGGGCCTCGAAGGCGATGGGATGGCATACCCCAGGGATGTGATCTCCCCGCAGCACCTGCCACACACCCAGTCAATCACACGCACATCTCCAAGGCATTGATTCGCAGGCACTGAATGTGCTCCCTGCTGGGTGGATTGTTTTTCGAATGTTGCTTCAGAGCTGCACTCCAGCCACTGAAGTTTACATATAGCTGTTTGTAGGCCACTCCTGACCATGGGTAGGTAATATTAAAGTTCTTCGGAAACAGGCAGTGTAACAGGGAATTGGGAGAGGGTTGGTGGCAAATGTTACACCCCTATTCAAAAAAAAGCGGAATGGGATAATACAGGTAACTATAGGCCAGCTAGCCTCACATCAGTAATAGGAAAACTGCTAGAAACCATAATAAGGGATAACAGTACTGAGCACTTCGAAAAGCATGGCTAATCAGGAACAGTCAAGGGATTTGTAAAGGGCATTCATTCTCCACTAGTTTTATTGAATTCTTTCTGTATGTTCCTGAACAAATAGACAGTGGATGTGATATATTTGGTCTTTTAAAACATTTTTTTGATAAAGTTCCACATAAGACATTTGTCTCAAAGATTAAAGCCCATGCTATTAAAGGTAAAGTGGAGGTTTGGATAGAGGGATAACAGAAGGATTGATGACAGAGATTAGAAGTAAATAGATGTCTCTTTGACCAAACTTTTAGTCACCTGCCCTAATTTCTCCTTATGTGGCTCAGTGTCAAATTTTGGTCTTTTAATACTCCTGTGAAGCGCCTTGAGACATTTTATACGTTAAAGGCGCTATATGAATACAAGTTGTTGTTGTTTCTCATATTAACAAGCTGAAGCTAGCTGTGAGCCCAGGGTTTTATGTTGGGGTCACTCCTGTTCTCCATATATATAAATAATTTGGATGGTCAGAGAGGGAATAATACCAAGAGTTGCTGGTGATATGATGGGCTGTGCGAAAGAATGCAGGAAACTGCAGGATGACACACAAAACTCAGGAAAAATAGACATTCGATGTATAGACCTAAAAAGATGAAGAGCAAAGAATTTGAGGGGCGCAGTTACATGAATCTTTAAAAAGGGAATTGCAGGTGGAGAATGTCATAAAAAAGGGCAAATGGGATTCTGGTTTTATAATATGGGGCACTCAATACAGAAACAAGGAAGTGATGATGAATTTGTATAGGACATTGATTGGTCACACTTGAAGTATTTTGTGTTGTTTGGGCATTTCATGGAAAAGCTGCAAAGTGGGTTCACTAGGGTAACACCAGGGATGAGGGAATTTCGTTACGATGAGACAGTTGGAAAAACCAGCGCTGTCTTCACTGCAGAAAGTTAAAGGAAGATCTAACAGTCGTGTTCCAAAAATGATGAAAGGGATTGAGGGGATAAATCATGAAAGAATATTTCCACGAGATTGGTGAATTGGTAACAAGCGGGTGTAAGATTAGCTTCAAAGTGCAATGAGGTTGAAATTTGAACACATACCATCTCTTTGAGAGTCTTAGGGGGAGCGACTTTTTTTTTATTCGCTTTTGGGATCTGGGCATCGCTGGCAAGGCCAGCATTTATTGCCCATCCCTAGTTGCCCTTGAGAAGGTGGTGGTGAGCTGCCTTCTTGAACCGCTGCAGTCCGTGTGGTGAAGGTACTCCCACAGTGCTGTTAGGTAGGGAGTTCCAGGATTTTGACCCAGCGACGATGAAGGAACGGCGATATACTTCCAAGTCAGGATGGTGTGTGACTTGGAGGGGAACTTGGAGGTGGCGGTGTTCCCATGCGCCTGCTTCTAGGTGGAAGTGGTCGCGGGTTTGGGAGGTGCTGCTGAAGGAGCCTTGGCGAGTTGCTGCAGTGCATCTTGTAGATGGTACACACTGCAGCCACGGTACGCCGGTGGTGGAGGGAGTGAATGTTTAAGGTGGTGGATGGGGTGCCAATCAAGCGGGCTGCTTTGTCCTGGATGGTGTCGAGCTTCTTGAGTGTTGTTGCAGCTGCACTCATCCAGGCAAGTGAAGAGTATTCCATCACACTCCTTACTTGTGCCTTGTAGATGGTGGAAAGGCTCTGGGGAGTCAGGAGGTGAGACACTCGCCGCAGAATACCTAGCCTCTGACCTGCTCTTGTTGCCACAGTATTTATGTGGCTGGTCCAGTTAAGTTTCTGCTTTGCGGGCTGCTCCGTGCCGGCATCGAGCCTCATTTGAATGGAATCAGTGATCTGCGGGCGCCAAATCGGTGTCCCGATGGCGTTGCCAACTCTGGTGGAAGATTTTCCTGGAGGTTTCATCACATGACCTCCTACCTCCAACCATCGCTCCAAGTCAAACAGTCTTTTTTCCGCTAGCTCCAGTATTTTTAATACTAGTAAACAAAAGTATTCAAAGTAAATTAAAAAAGCACACAATTCTTTATAATGCCCTTATGATTTCTCTCCTTTTTTTAATTTCTTGCTGGGATGTGGGCGCCACTGGCAAGACCAGCATTTATTGCCCATCCCTGTTGTTGTTGTTGTTGTAATTGCCCTTGAGAAGGTGGTGGAGAGCCGCCTTCTTGAACTGCTGCAGTCCATGCGGTGAAGATACTCCCACAGTGCTGTTGGGGAGGGAGTTCCAGGATTTTGACCCAGTAACGATGAAGGAACGGCGATATATTTCCAAGTCAGGATGGTGTGTGACTTGGAGGTGAACTTGGAGGTGACGGTGTTCCCGTGCACACGCTGGGTTGCTCGCAGCAGCATCCAGGAGATGAATCTTTCATTCCCGGAGACTCCAGGGCAATCCTGGAGGGTTGGAAATCCGATGCAGCTCGCTATTGGGATCTTACAAGTCCTGGCCAGCTCTGACACCAAGCAGGTAGGTACTGGATCCTGGGGGCAGGGTGGGAGGGGGAATGAAAAGATAAACCGAGGGAGCAAGTCCGCAGTATTTATGTGGAGCTACGAGGGGCGCTTCGGCTTCTTCTGGCTTCACCAAAATATAACTTTGAAGACATTTTCTGGCTGTTCTTTGGAGCGGACTCCAGTGGTCCCTTTAAGGAACACTGATGAGGCTGCTCAAGAACTGGTAGAACTGAGCGGAGCTTGTGCGGCACAATCTCCGACCATATGTAGCTGAATTTTGTACTCAGTCTTACTACCGGCATAGGATCCTGAGCCGCATAGTACAGCAGCCTAATGCCAGTTTCAGGCTTAGGCGCCCGCCTGAATATGAATCATGAGTATCAATGTGTTGGCTGAGGTGCTCCCCAACACCCCCCTCAACCCCAGAATTTGAACACCTGGCCGCCTGGTACATCCATTAAATATTACATTTTATACATGGGGAGGGGTGCATGTTTAATTGAAATCTCATTATAAGTACCTGCAGTACCTGTTACTTCCGTAGGTGGCACTGTGATAGGCATTTCCAATATTAAAGGTGTTATGCTGTGTGATGCACACTAGCTGTTATTTTAACGTGAGAGTAATTGCACAATCTGGCCACAAATTGCTCAAAGTGCTTTCTGAGATTTTTTTCATTCCCCAATTTTTTTTCCGCAGCGACTGAAAATTTAATGTCCAAAATAAAGGCTTATACAAAAAGCCTACAAACAAGCAGAGCCAACATGGTTTTATGAAAGGGAAATCATGTTTGACAAATTTCCTAGAGTTCTTTGAGGATGTAATGAGCAGGGTGAACAAAGGGGAACCAGTAGATGTGGTGTATTTGGATTTCCAGACGGCATTCGATAAGGTGTCACATAAAAGGTTACTGCACAAGATGAGAGCCCACGGTGTTGGGGGTAATATATTAGCATGGATAGAGGTTTGGCTAACTAACAGAAAGCAGAGAGTCGGGATAAATGGGCCATTTTCAGGTTGGCAAACTGTAACTAGTGGGGTGCCGCAGGGATCAGTGCTGGGGCCTCAACTATTTGCAATCTATATTAATGACTTGGATGAAGGGACCGAGTGTACTGTTGCCAAATTTGCTGACGATACAAAGATAGGTGGGAAAGCAAGTTGTGAGGAGGACACCAAGAGTCTGCAAAGGAATATAGATAGGTTAAGTGAGTGGTGGAGTGATGGAGTATAATGTGGGAGGTTATCCACTTTGGTAGGAAGAATAAAAAAGCAAATTATTATTTAAATGGAGAGAGACTACAGAATGCTGCTGTACAGAGGGATCTGGGTGTCCTCGTACATGAAACACAAAAAGTTAGCATGCAGGTACAGCAAGTAATTAGGAAGGCAAATGGAATGTTGGCCTTTATTGCAAAGGGGATGGAGTATAAAAGTAGGGAAGTCCTGTTACAACTGTACAGGGTGTTGGTGAGACTACACCTGGAGTACTGCGTACAGTTTTGGTCTCCTTATTTAAGGAGGGATATACTTGCATTGGAGGCAGTTTAGAGAAGGTTCACTAGGTTGATTCCTGAGTTGAAGGGGTTGTCTTATGAGGAAAGGTTGAGCAGGTTAGGCCTATACTCATTGGAGTTTAGAAGAATGAGGGGTGATCTTATTGAAACATATAAGATTCTGAGGGGGCTTGACAGGGTCGATACAGGGAGGATGTTTCCCCTCGTGGGGGAATCTAGAACTCGGGGGCATATTTTCAGAATAAGGGGTCGCCCACTTAAAACGGAGATGAGGAGGAATTTCTTCTCTCAGAGGGTCGTGAATCTTTGGAATTCTCTACCCCAGAGAGCTGTGGAGGCTGAGTCATTGAATATATTCAAGGCAGAGATAGACAGATTTTTGAAAAACAGGGGAATCAAGGGTTATGGGGAGCGGGCAGGAAAGTGGAGTTGAGGCCAAGATCAGATCAGCCATGATCTTATTGAATGGCGGAGCTGGCTCAAGGGGCCGAATGGCCTACTCCTGCTCCTATTTCTTATGTTCTTATGTTCTTAAAATGTTTTAAAAATCAAAAACATTACATTTTCTACAATAACAGGGTTAAATTTATCCATTGAATTGTCCTTTGCATTCTTGAATGCCTTCATTAAAGACTTTACTTGAAGGCCTCAGCCTCTCCCAAAAGTCTGAGGTTGGACCTAGTGGCCTAGGAATTCGATGTTGCTGCGGTTTTACAGGTGTAAAGTGTTAAGCCTGTTACATAGAATCATAGAAATGTATGGCACAGAATGAGGCCGTTTGGTCCATTGTGTCTGTGCTGACTGAAAAAGAGCCAGCTAGCCTAATCCCACTTTCCAGCTCTTGGTCCGTAGCCTTGTAGGTTACAGCACTTCAAGTGCATATCCAAGTACTTTTTAAATCTGATGAGTATTTCTGCCTCTACCACCCTTTCAGGCAGTGAGTTCCAGACCCCCACCACCCTCTGGATGAAAAAAGTTCTCCTCAACTCCCCTCTAATCCTTCTACCAATTACTTTACATCTATACCCCTGGTTATTGACCCTTCTGCTAAGGGAAATAGGTCCTTCCTATCTACTCTATCTAGGCCCCTCATAATTTTATACACCTCTATAAAAGGGAATCCAAAAGTCTTCTATAGGCATATAAATAATAACTGGGTGGTAAAAGGAGGGGTGGGGCCGATTAGGAACCAAAAAGGAGATCTACACATGGAGGCAGAGGGCATGGCTGAGGTACTAAATGAGTACTTTGCATCTGTCTTTACCAAGGAAGAAGATGCTGCCAAAGTCATAGTGAAAGAGGAGGTAGTTGAGATACTGGATGGGCTAAAAATTGATAAAGAGAAGGTACTATAAAGGCTGGCTGTACTTAAAGTAGATAAGTCACCAGGACTGGATGGGATGCATCCTAGGATGCTGAGGGAGGTAAGGGTGGAAATTGCAGAGGTACTGCCCATGATCTTCCACTCCTCCTTGGATACGGGGGTGATGCCAGAGGACTGGAGAATTGCAAATGTTGCACCCTTGTTCAAAAATAGAAGGACAAGGGCAGCAGGTGCATGGGAACACCACCACCTCCAAGTTCCCCTCCAAGTCACACACCATCCTGACTTAGAAGTATATCGCCATTCCTTCATCGTTGCTGGGTCAAAATCCAGCACTGTGGGAGTACCTTCACCACATAGACTGCAGCGGTTCAAGAAGGTGGTTCACCACCACCTTCTCAAGGGCAATTAGGGATGGGCAATAAATGCTGGCCTTGCCAGCAACGCCCACATCCCATCAACAAATTTTTAAAAAGGTTGTAAGGATAAACCCAGCAACTACAGACCAGTCAGTTTAACCTCGGTAGTGTGGAAGCTTTTAGAAATGATAATCCGGGACAGAATTAACAGTCACTTGGACAAGTGTGGATTAATTAAGGAAAGCCAGCACGGATTTGTCAAAGGCAAATCGTGTTTAACTAACTTGATTGAGTGTTTTGATGAGGTAACAGAGAGCATTGATGAGGGCAATGCAGTTGATGTGGTGTACATGGACTTCCAAAAGGCATTTGATAAAGTGCCATTTAATAGGCTTGCCAGCAAAGTTGAAGCCCTTGGAATAAAAGGGATAGTGGCAGCATGGATACAAAATTGGCTAAGTGACAGGAACGGTTGTTTTTTGGACTGGAGGAAGATATACAGTGGTGTTCCCGAGGGGTCGGTACCAGCATCACTGCTTTTCTTGATTTCTATTAATGACTTGGACTTGGGTGTACAGGGCACAATTTCAAAATTTGCAGATGACACAAAACTTGGAAGTATAGTGAACAATGAGGAGGAGAGTGATAAGAACATAAGAAATAGGAGCAGGAATAGGCCACTTGGCCCCTCGAGCCATCCAATAAGATCATGGCTGATCTTCGGCGCTCCCCATAACCCTTCACTCCCTTATCTTGCAAAAATCTGTCTATCTCCACCTTAAATGTATTTAATGACCCAGCCTCCATGGCTCTCTGGGGCAGAGAATTCCACAGATTTACGACCGTCTGAGAGAAGAAATTCCTCCTCATCTCAGTTCTAAAAGGGCGACCCTTTATTCTGAAACTGTGCCCCCGAGTTCTAGATTTCCCCACAAGGGGAAACATCCTCTCTGCAGTTACCTTGTCGAGTCCCCTCAGTATCTTATATGTTTCAATAAGATCACCTCTCATTCTTCTAAATTCCAATGAGTATAGGCCCAACTTGCTCAACCTTTCTTCATAAGTCAACCCCCTCATCTCAGGAATCAACCGAGTGAATTGTCTCCAATGCAAGTATATCCTTCCTTAAATAAGGAGACCAAAACTGTATGCAGCACTCAAGGTGCGGTCTCACCAATACCCCGTACAGTTGTAGCAGGACTTCCCTGCTTTTATACTCCAACCCCCTTGCAATAAAGGCCAACATTCCATTTGCCTTTTTGATTACTTGCTGTACCTGCATGCTAACTTTTTGTGTTTCATGCACAAGGACCCCCAGGTCCCTCTGAACTGTAGCATTTTGTAATCTCTCTCCATTTAAATAATAATTAGCTTTTTTATTTTTCCTGCCGAAGTGTATAACCTCGCACTTTCCCACATTATACTCCATCTGCCAAATATTTGCCCACTCACTTAGCCTGTCTATATCCCTTTGCAGATCCTTTGAGTCCTCTGCACAACTTGCTTTCCCACCCATCTTTGTATCATCCGCAAACTTGGCTACATTACACTCGGTTCCTTCATCGAAGTCATTAATGTAGATTGTAAGTAGTTGAGGCCCCAGGACCGATCCCTGTGGCACCCCACTAGTTACCGTTTGCCAACCGGAAAATGACCCATTTATCCCGACTCTCTGCTTTCTGTTACTTAGCCAATTCTCTATCCATGCTAATATATTACCCCCAACTCCATGAGCTCTTATCTTATGCAGTAACCTTTTATGTGGCACCTTATCGAATGCCTTCTGGAAATCCAAATACACCACATCCACTGGCTCACCTTTATCTACCCTGCTTGTTACATCCTCAAAGAACTCCAGCAAATTTGTTAAACATGATTTCCCTTTCATAAAACCATGCTGACTTTGCTTGACTGCATTATGATTTTCCAAATACCCTGCTACCGCTTCCTTAATGAAGGACTCCAGCATTTTCCCAACGACAGATGTTAGGCTAACTGGTCTATAGTTTCCTGCTTTCTGTCTCCCTCCTTTCTTAAATAGGGGTGTTACATTTGCGGTTTTCCAATCTACTGGGACCTCTCCAGAGTCCAGGGAATTTTGGTATATTGCAACCAATGCATCCAGTATCTCTGCAGTCACTTCTTTTAAGACCCTGGGATGCAGGCCATCTGGTCCAGGGGACTTGTCGTCTTTTAGTCCCATTATTTTACCAAGTACTTTTTCCTTAGTGATAGTGATTGTCTTTAGTTTCCCCCCTCCCTGTGGCCCCTTGATTATCCATTTTTGGGATGTTGTTCGTGTCTTCTACCGTGAAGACTGATACAAAATATTTGTTCAGAGGCTCTGTCATTTCCTCGTTCCCCATTCTCATCCTCTAAGGGATCAATGTTTACTTTAGCTACTCTCTTCCTTTTTATATACATGTAGAAGCTCTTACTATCTGTTTTAATATTTCTTGCCAGTTTACTCTCTTAATTCATCTTCTCTCTCTTTATTATTTTTTTAGTCATCCTTTGCTGGTTTTTAAAAATTTCCCAATCCTCTGGCCCCCCACCAATCTTGGCAACATTGTATGCCTTCGTTTTCAATTTGATACCATCCTTTACTTCCTTAGTTAGCCACGGATAGTGCTCCCTTCTCTTAAAATCGTTCTTTCTCACTGGAATATATTTCTGTTGAGAGTTATGAAATATCTCTTTAAATGTCCGCCACTGCATTTCAACTGTCTTACCTTTTAATTTATTTTTCCAGTCCACTTTAGCCAGCTCTGCCATCATGCCATTGTAATTGCCTTTGTTTAAGATCAGGACACTGGTTTGAGATACAACTTTCTCACCCTCCAACTGAATTTGAAATTCAACCATGTTATGATCACTCTTACCTAGAGGATCCTTTACTATGAGATCATTTATTAATTCTGTCTCATTACACAGTACCAGATCCAAGATAGCTTGCTCCCTGGTTGGTTCCATTACATACTGTTCTAGGAAACCATCCTGGATACACTCTATGAACTCCTCCTCAAGGCTACCATGGCCAATTTGATTTGTCCAATCAATATGAAGATTAAAATCACCCATGATTATTACCGTACCTTTTTTACAGGGCTCTATTATTTGTTGATTTATACTCTGTCCAATAGTATTGCTACTGTTCGGGGGCCTGTAGACTACGTCCACTAGAGACTTTTTCCCTTTATTATTTTTTATCTCCACCCAAACCGATTCTACATCTTGATCTTCTGAGTCAATATCACTTCTCACCACTGCACTTATCCCATCCTTTACCAACAAAGCCACCCCACCTCCCTTTCCTTTCTGTCTATCCTTCCGAATTGTCAAATACCCTGGAATATTCAGTTCCCAGCCCTGGTCACCTGATCAGATCATACCCATTAGTATCGATTTGTGCCGTCAACTCATCTATCTTGTTACGAATGCTGCGTGCATTCAGATATAGAGCTTTTAACTTTGTCTTTTTACCATTTCTCCTTGTTTTGGCCCCATTTTCTGTTGCACTCTTATTTTTAAACATTTTGGGGGAGAAATTCAGTATCGCTCCATTTGGGGCGCAATTATCGGCTGGGCGCAAAGATTAGCGCCTGGCGCTAATTATCGCCTCCGACTGCAAACTTGACTTTTATCGCCCCTGGAGGTGATTGGAGCGCTAAATCAGGCGCTTCACACCTGTCTTAAGGCGCAAAGGCTGAGGAGCGAGGCGCTACCTCAGAGCGCTGGCGAAGCTCATGTGATGTCAGTCAGCAATGGAACACACACACAATGGCGCCGGCCAGTTCTTAAAGGGGAGGGTTGATCTTGCTTTCCATCCACATCCTGCTCATTGCAGCCTTGAATCTCGGCCTGGAGAGACTTGTACATCAAATCTGCTGGAAAGAACAATGGAGAGAACCAGGGAAAGAGCTCAGAGTGCAGCCCCCACAGTCTCTTCTAAATCGATACAAGAAGGCAAATCAAAATGACCTGCAAAGCTGCTCAGTACCCAAAACTCTCACACAGCGTGATCTCTCAGTCTCTCTCTTCTCAGAATGCGTGGTTAAAAATGTCACCAACAAAAAAAGGCAGGAAGCGGTCGCCTTTAAATAGCGCTCCCCCAGTCCCTTCCTGACTGCAAAACGCTCCCCCTAACCTGTCGTTGCTAGCGGCAGGCGGTAAGGCAGGGGGCGCCACTCAATATCCGCTCCAGGGCGCTACCGGGGCGTTGCGCACTTGACTGACGTCACGATCTGCCGGCGCAGGAGATCGTGGCGGTAGTGTTTAGCGCTGCCGCAAAATGTCTAGTTAATTTCGCGAGCGGCGCAAACATCGCCGCGCCCGGGCGCTAGTTGCTTTGCGCCCCATTAGCGCCCTCTTAAGGCGCTAATGGGAGGTGCAACCAACTGAATTTTTCCCCCTCTGTCCCTTCCTGTCACACTCTGGTTATTATTTCCCCCAGCTCTATCCTGCTCTATTGTTTTCTCATTTTTCATTGATTTTTAAAATTCCCGCTCACCTGAACCTTCCCCCCCCCCCCCCACTACTTAGTTTAAATCCCTCTCTACAGCCCTAGTTATTCGATTTGCCAGGACTCTAGCCCCAGCATGGTTCAAGTGAAGCCCATCCAAACGGAACAGCTCCCTCTTATCCCAGTACTGGTGCCAGTGCCCCACAAATCGAAACCAATTTCTCCCACACCAGTCTTTGAGCCACTCGTTCATTTCTCTGATCTTATTTACCCTATGCAAATTTGCTCGTGGCTCAGGTAGTAATCCAGAGATTATTACCTTTGTGGTTCTGCTTTTTAATTTAGCCCCTAGCTGCTCATACTCCCTCAGCAGAACCTCTTTCTTTGTCCTACCTATGTCATTGGTACTTACGTGGACCATGACCACTGGATCTTGCCCCTCCCACTCCAAGTTCCTCTCCAGCCCAGAGGAGATGTCCTTAACGAGCAACACAGCCTTCGAGACTCACACTCTCAGCTACAGAGAACAGTATCTATCCCCTAACTATACTGTCCCCATCACTACAACATTTCTTTTTACTCCCCCCACTTGAATGGCTCGCTTTACCATGGTGCTGTGGTCAGATTGCTCATCCTCCCTGCAGTCCCTGCCCTCGTCCACACAGGGAGCAAGAATCTCGTACCTGTTGGACAAGGCCAAGGCTGAGGCTCCTCCATCACTACCTCCTGGATCCCAATACCTGCCTCGCTTGTAGTCACACCCTCCTGTCCCTGACCATGGGCCAAATTGGAAGTAATTACTCTAGTGGCTGTGACTGCCTCCTGGAACTTAGTGTCCAGGTAACGCTCCCCTTCCCTAATGTGTCGCAGTGTCCGAAGCTCGGACTCCAGCTCATCAACTCAGCCGAAGTTCCTCGAGCAACCAACATTTGCTGCAAATGTGGTCGCTGTGGACCTCAATGGTGTCCGCCAGCTCCCACATGCAACAACAACAACACATTGCCTGGTCTCCCATCTCAATTAATTAATTAATTAAGTTTTTTTTAATTTGGAACACGTATATCTTTTAATCTACACCAAGGCACTTAAATTTAGATGCCCAAGTTTGGAAGAAAGTGAGAAATAGAGAAATACTCACCAACCAATCACTTACCTGCTTTCTGGTGACGTCACACTTCGATTACTTTTTACTTCTTTACACTCACCGGTCCGCGCTGTCCGTTCCCCGCTGTTTAAATACGGCCGCTGATACCGCCTCCAATTAGGACCGCGCTGCCTGTTCCCCGCTGTTTAAATACGGCCGCTGATACCGCCTCCAATTAGGACCGCGCTGCCCGTTCCCCGCTGTTTAAATACGGCCGCTGATACCGCCTCCAATTAGGTCCGCGCTGCCCGTTCCCCGCTGTTTAAATACCGCCGCTGATACCGCCTCCAATTAGGACTGTGCTGCCCGTTCCCCGCTGTTTAAATACGGCCGCTGATACCGCCTCCAATTAGGACCGCGCTGCCCGTTCCCCGCTGTTTAAATACGGCCGCTGATACCGCCTCCAATTAGGACCGCGCTGCCCGTTCCCCGCTGTTTAAATACGGCCGCTGATACCGCCTCCAATTAGGTCCGCGCTGCCCGTTCCCCGCTGTTTAAATACCGCCGCTGATACTGCCTCCAATTAGGACCGCGCTGCCCGTTCCCCGCTGTTTAAATACGGCCGCTGATACCGCCTCCATTAGGACCGCGCTGCCGTTCCCCGCTGTTTAAATACGGCCGCTGATACCCCTCCAATTAGGTCCGCGCTGCCGTTCCCCGCTGTTTAAATACGGCCGCTGATACCGCCTCCAATTAGGTCCGCGCTGCCCGTTCCCCGCTGTTTAAATACGGCCGCTGATACCGCCTCCAATTAGGACCGCGCTGCCCGTTCCCCGCTGTTTAAATACGGCCGCTGATACCGCCTCCAATTAGGACCGCGCTGCCCGTTCCCCGCTGTTTTAATACGGCCGCTGATACCGCCTCCAATTAGGTCCGCGCTGCCCGTTCCCCGCTGTTTTAAATACGGCCCGCTGATACCGCCTCCAATTAGGACCGCGCTGCCCGTTCCCCGCTGTTTAAATACGGCCGCTGATACCGCCTCCAATTAGGACCGCGCTGCCCGTTCCCCGCTGTTTAAATACGGCCGCTGATACCGCCTCCAATTAGGTCCGCGCTGGCCGTTCCCGCTGTTTAAATACGGCCGCTGATACCGCCTCCAATGAGGGACCCGTCGCTGCCTCGGGTCTCCCGGCCTGTTTCAATACGGCCGCTGATACCGCCTCCAATTAGGACCGGCGCTGCCCCGTTCCCCGCTGTTTAAATACGGCCGCTGATACCTCGCCTCCAATTAGGACCGCGCTGCCTGGTTCCCCCCGCTGTTTAAATACGGGCCGCTGATACCGCCTCCAATTAGGACCGCGCTGCCTGTTCCCCGCTGTTTAAATACGGCCGCTGATACCGCCTCCTATTAGGACCCGCGCTGCCTGTTGCCCCGCTGTTTAAATACGGCCGCTGATACCGCCTCCAATTAGGACCGCTGCCTGTTCCCCGCTGTTTAAATACGGCCGCTGATACCGCCTCCAATTAGGACCGCGCCTGCCTGTTCCCCTCTGTTGAAATACGGCCGCTGATACCGCCTCCAATTAGGACCGCGCTGCCTGTTCCCCGCTGTTTAAATACGGCCGCTGATACCACCTCCAATTAGGTCCGCGCTGCCCGTTCCCCGCTGTTTAGATACCGCCGCTGATACCGCCTCCAATTAGGGCCGCGCTGCCCGGTCTCCCGCTGTTTAAATATCGCCGCTGATACCGCCTCCAATGAGGACCGTGCTGCCCGGTCTCCCGCTGTTTAACTATCGCCGCTGATACCGCCTCCAATTAGGTCCGCGCTGCCCGTTCCCCGCTGTTTAAATACTGCCGTTGATACCACCTCCAATTAGGTCCGCGCTGCCCGGTCTCCCGCTGTTTAAATATCGCCCCTGATACCGCCTCCAATTAGGTCCGCGCTGCCTGGTCTCCCGCTGTTTAAATACCGCCGCTGATACCGCCTCCAATTAGGTCTATGACTTCATGAGGACATAGACAAACTGGTGGAATGGGTGGACACGTGGCAGATGAAATTTAATGCATAAAAGTGCAAAGTGACACATTTTAGTAGGAAGAACAAGGAGAGGCAATATAAACTAAAGGGTACAATTCTAAAGGGGGTGCGTGAACAGAGAGACCTGGGGATATGTGTGCTCAAATCGTTGAAGGTGGCAGGGCAGGTTGAGAAAGCAGTTAAAAAAGCATACGGGATCCTGGGCTTTAGAAATAGAGGCATAGAGTAGAAAAGCAAGGAAGTTATAATGAACCTTTATAAAACACTGGTTCAGCCTTAACTGGAGTATTGTGTCCAATTCTGGGCACCGCCACTTTAGGAAGACGTTAGAGAGGGTGCAGAAAAGATTTACAAGAATGGTTTCAGGGATGAGGGACTTCAGAAGCTGGGGTTGTTCTCCTGAGAGCAGAGAAGGTTGAGGGGAGATTTGATAGAGGTGTTCAAAATCATGAGGGGCTAGACAGAGTAGATAGAGAGAAATTGTTCCCATTGGCAGAAGGGTCGAGAACCAGAGGACACAGATTTAAGGTGATTGGCAGAAGAACCAAAGGCGACATGAGGAAAAACTTTTTTACGCAGCGAGTGGTTAGGATCTGGAATGCACTGCCTGAAAGGGTGGTGGAGGCAGATTCAATCGTGGCTTTCAAAAGGGAATTGGATAAGTACCTGAAGGAAAAACATTTTCAGGGCTACGGGGAAAGGGTGCAGAGAGCCAGCACGGGCTCGACGGGCTGAATGGCCTCCTTCTGTGCTGTAACAATTCTATGATTCTAATTCTACCCTTAGTCTCCTCTGCGCCAAAGAAAACAAACCCCAGCCTATCCAATCTTTCCTCATCGCTAAAATTCTCCAGTCCTGGCAACATCCTCATAAATCTCCTCTGTACCCTCTCTAGTGCAATCACATCTTTCCTGTAATGTGGTGCCCAGAACTGCATGCAGGACTCTTGCTGTGGTCTAACTAGTGTTTTATACACTTCAAACATAAATCCCTGCTCTTATATTCTATGTCTCGGCTAATAAAGGAAAGTATCCCGTATGCCTTCTTAACCACCTTATCTACCTGTCCTGCTGCCTTCAGGGATCTGTGGACAAAATTTTAAACTTCATTGAAGTAAATTTATAATGAGAATTTTTTTAAGAGAGGCCCTGTGCATGTGTCTGTGTGAGAGAGAATGAGAAAAAATGTTACCATTCTAATGACACACCTTTAGTACCTTTTGTTTTCTGTTCTATTTACCTCAGAAAATGTATTAAGAGAGAGACTTCAAGAAAACAGTTGAATATTGAAGCCAACTAATTATCCAGCTGTGTTTTGTTGACAGTTCGAAATTCCTCACATTACCCATGAGACAGAGGGGTAGATCTTGACTTTGTGCCAAAGTGTAAAATGGGTGACAGCAAGTCGGCATCTCGTTTTAGATCTCTCCCCATTTTTATTTCCATTGAAGCTGCCGACTCGCTATCACCCGTTTTACATTATCGCACAAAGTCAAAATCTACCCCAGAGAGTGAGCAAAAGAGAGAGAGGGATGGAGGGGGGGAGCGGCGGAGAGAGACAGAAAGAAAATAAATTGAATGTTGAAAGCAAACTAAACCTCTTTGAGGGAAGTGAAGCGAGGTAAGGGAGATGGAAGCAAGTTGCGGGTGATGGGGTGTCTAGCCTTTGCTGCCCACTCTTGGTGGCGGGGGCCGGGGGGCAGTGGATGGAGGGTTACGGGTTAAGGGTGAAGTGAGTGACAGCAGAGCAAGGGGGAAGGGTAGAATACAGGATTGAGTGGGTAATTCAAAGGGGAGGAGGTAGGGTTAGTGTTGGGAATGAGGAGGTGTTAGAAAGGCAAGGAGATAGCGGGAAGTTAAAGGGGTAGGAGACCCGATGGGACCGAGGGGGTGAGGAAAAGCATGAATGACTGCAGGAGGGGTTGGAAAGAGATCCACTGAGGTCATGTTTTCCCCACAGCACCCACTGTACGAATATAGATATGATTTTAAATTGTTTTAATACAGAACGAAGACAGAACAGTTAATGGACGCAGAATTGGTTTAAGCTTACAGATCTTATCTTTCGATCACAATGACACTGAGATAACATTGGAGAAGGATGAAACTTTAGACAATGGAACAGGATATGTGTTATGGTTATGTGTGTTCAGCAATCTCCTTAATGACCTAAAGGTCATAAACTTCCCAACAAAGTTAACCTCATCAAGAATTAGACAATGTATGAATCTATAGGCTTGAGTGGAGCATAAACGCCGGCATGGACTGGTTGGGCCGAATGGCTTGTTTCTGTGCTGTGCATTCTATGTAATTCTATATATGCTTGTTTTCAAAATGGTATAAATGAGATACAAAGCAAAACTCAGTCAGGAACTTTAGCTACCTTGGGAGAGATACAGTGAACAGCCTGGATAGGCAATCACTCCCAATTCTTGGGAAATTCTTTAAACGTAAATTTCCAGGCGTAGGGCTGGTGTGTACCGCTCTGTATGAGGTTTTAAAATGAATGTTTTGAAACAATAATAAATTAAGTCAATTGTCAGACAATTCTCAGCGAGCCTCTTCCTTTCACAAATTTGTTATTAAAAGGATATGGATCAGTCAGTCAGTGTTTTGTAGCTCCAGGCAATATCACAGTTGTAGCTTTTGCCTACTTGCGTGTGAATATAAGCTGAACCCATTTGCGTTCATTTAATTTGGAGAAAAAAAATCTTATCAGTTATCAATGACATTAACATCAGTAATAATAATGGAATATTTGAAAACACCATGTAGTGATTTATCTATATTTCAAATACTGATTTCATATATTATTCCATGTAATGGAAAGGGATTGAATTGCTGGCCGTGGAGTTATGTACTGGGAAGCAGATGATCATTGAGCTCACACAAAATAAATGTCAGTGATTGTGCTGCATACAATATCTAATGATTATTCCAAGTGGAAATTGATGAAGGTCTTTAAAATTGGGCCTTATTTCAGCTAAGTGTTGCAGGTTCATGATGTAGGTTCTCACAGAATTGTGTCTCTCATGCAGCCTAGTTCTATCATTTGGCACTTAGGTGAGCAAGATGCATCATATGGCTCTGTCTCACGCACATAAAAATTATGATGAGGTGCTATTTTTAATCAAGCAAATTGAGGAAATGGGCTAGACAATCGCTCCAGAATTGTGATGGTGCAGGAAATGAGAACACTGCTTCACCTCCTCTGTGGAATGTGTCAGGAGGCCGCTGGTTCTGGAAGGATCTATTCAATTTTCGAAAAGCTGATGTACGTACCGAAAGCCAAGCCCTCTGTGTGCTCGAAAACCCTAAGGTGCTTGGTGATTTGGACTTCGACAACCGGCTAGTGTTCTTGCTGCCAATAATAACCCATATAACACTGCTCATGGGAAGGCCCTGCAGTAAAGAGAGGATGGGAACAGCTGGGTGACATACTGCAGGCGAGACACTCGAACTACTTGGAACATAAAGTGAGAGGGTCGGAAAGATGACAATTCAGAAGGGAATAATCTTAAGAAAAATTGGGAGTCCTTCCCAAGGTAGAGCTTAGGAGCAGTGGGCTGTGATATCCCTTCTGGGAGTCTTGGGTTTAGCATATCCTCTTCAATATGTTTTGCACCTTATCGTATCAATTGTACAGGTGCTACTTATCCCCATGTATCAGTTTTTACTGTGATTTTGACCTGGATTACGGAGCATGATTTTTCTAGGATAAATGACCAACACATTTGTGGTAAAAATGAAATACCAATCTTAATTGTGTGTTTCAGTTGCAAGACAATGAAATAATACATAGTAATTGTTGTACTGTAGAATTGTAGATATTTCAGCATAGAAGGAAGCTATTTGGCCCACTGTGCTTGAACCAGTACCAGTTTCATATTGGAGCTATCTACTCTAGTTACAATTCCCATCTCTTTCCCTGTAACCAGTGTTCCATCTAAATTTTCTTTATACTGGGCGGGCTACAAACTCCTCTAAGCGTGACTTTTTTGTCCATGGGCAGTTTACATTGTAAAAGTCACTGAACTGTCACAAAGCTGTGAATGGCCTGTTTATTTCAATGCGCGGTAGATTGCAGATTGCTGCGTGGCCACACACATGCGCACCTCAGAGGGAACTTTGCTCTCCTCCCACTAGTCCATCCCATTCTACCTATCATCTTACTCGTCCCATTCTACCTCTCCTCATGCATCCCACTCTACCTCTACTCTCACCTGTCCCATTCTATCTCTCCGCTCACTGGTAGCATTCTCCCTCTCCTCACACGTCCCGTTCTACCTCTCCTCACACATCCCATTCTACCCCTCCTCACATCCGTCCCATTCTACCTCTCCTCACACATCCCACACCTGGACTGTTAGCTCCCCTTTCCCGACACAAGGGCTCGCACTTTCAGGGAGTAGTTGAAATGCGAAAGGAGCAGGGAGCATGCATACAGCTTGAAAGTCTGGGCTTAGATCATAAACAACCTTAAAAATCCATTAATCTCGCCAAACAGTGAAATGAAACTCACATAATCTGGTCTAGATAGCTTCAATTAACCTGCGGTTTCCAGGCTGGTATATGTGGCTCAGTCAATGCTAAAGGCAGGTGTTCATTGGCTATGCTCCATATAGATGATCAATAACCCAATCTGCATCATAAACCTGCCCGTCAGAAAGCATTAGGTGCTCATTGAAACTAAATCCATTGATCAACTTCACCCCAGACTGTGTGTGTTTATCTGGCCATGATGGGCTGTGCTCACTGGTTTTGTGACCTTTAGTTGCTGTGGGCCTTTCTGGGCCATTCGGCTCCAGGTTGAGTCCTGGGGCACTGAGAGCTGCTGAATGGGGAGCACTCCCGAGTCTCGCTCTAATCCAGGGCTGTCAACCAGACGCTCCGCGACCGTGGGCCCGATCACTTTCATCCGGCTCAGCCCCTCCCCTCCCCTCACAGGCCGACCAGCTACTGGGGAATTTTCCCGAGTCTCCTCACACAAACCTTGACCAATGAATCCGGAGCGCTCTCACCTTCTCCCGGGGCTCTGAGGCCTTGCCCGGCTCCTCGCCTCCCGCCCTTCTCCTCGCGTGGTGTTCACTTCTGGACACTCCTCCCCCAATCACAGCTCCTCCAATCACAGCTCCTCCAATCACAGCTGCACTTTTTCCCGCTCTCTCCAGCCGCTCGCGCTTTTGCGCTTGGGCTTTGATGCTCAGTCCCTCCCCCTGCTCGAGCTCACTGTTGTGAGCGGCCTGTGTATTGCAATGCGCAGTACATTCCAGATGGCTGCGTGGCTGCGCACACCTGAGAGGGAACATTGCCTGTAACCTTTAATAATTTTCCATCTTCAAGTATTTATCTAAATCCTGTGAGCAACTCAGCTTCCACAGTACAAAAACACTTTTCCTGAAGAAAATTCTTCTATCCTCCCCTTTATGTTTCTTGTATTAATCCTAAATTTCCATTTCCATAAATATAGAAGGAAAAAACACCATCATGCAGCCTTCGTTCTATGACTACAAGCTTATAAAGATGTACAGTACAACACTTACCATGTATTATCTAATTGCCTTGTAATTGTACCAGTGGTGGCCGTGCCTTCAGCTGTCTAGGCCCTGAGCTTTGGAACTCCCTCCCTAAACCTCTCCGCCTCTCTACCCCACTCTCCTCCTTTAAAACCTACCTCTTTTGGTCATCTGTACTAATATCTCCTTATGTGGCTCGGTGTTAAATCTTCTTCGATAACGTTCCTGTGAAGCGCCTTGGGACGGTTTACTGCGTTAAAGGCGCTATATAAATGCAAGTTTTCGCTGTAACTGAAATGCATAATTAAGATCTTCATTTCATCTTAAATATAAAATGTACAAGAAACTTGCAGCTCATTTATCCTGGGGGAACCATGATTAATTACACAATTATGATAAACTAGCTATTTCATCAGGTTAAAGAATTTAAAGGGGTAAAAATTGGGTAGCGCCCCCTTTGGGGTGCAGCACCGCGTGGTGCTAACGATTAGCGCCGCCACTAACCTCCCGCTGAATTTCACGGGAGGCGTTAGCTGCGCAGCGCCCAGGCGCTAGTTGATTTACGCCCCATTAGCGCCCTCTTAGGGCGCAAACAGGAGGCGCAAATCAACCGAATTTAGCCCCCAAAATGTTATAGAAGCATAGAAACATAGAATCTAGGAGCAGGAGTAGGCCATTCGGCCCGTCGAGCCTGCTCCGCCATTCAATACGATCATGGCTGATCATCCAAATCCAGTACCCTGTCCCTGCTTTAATCCCCACAGTACACATATCCCACCCTACCCCCGTAACCCCACGTATTTAATTCCCCCTAACATATCCCATCCTATCCCCATAACCCCACATATTTAATCCCCCCTAACACTAAGGGTCAATTTATCATAGCCAAATCAACCTAACCCACACATTATACTTTCCCTTCAGCAGCGAAACATCCCACAGGTCTGAAATCAAGGACTGACACTTTCTGGGTTAGAACTGAAGGAAAATACTAGAGTTAAGCCACAGGACCTGTGAAATAAATTGAAAAACCAATGCAATTACCACAATTTCTATACCTTCCAGGAGTTAAATGGATTGTGACATTCACGTCTGGTTGTATACCAGACCTTAATCCGTCCTGAAATAGTGTTAGTATGAATAGTTGAAAATAATGGACAGCGCACCCGAATTTCTGATGTGTGCTTCCAGCAGGCAAAGTTCCTTATAATATCCAGAACAGGACTTACCAGTGTAGTTTCAACGTGTGCTTTGAGAGGAAGGACTTTAACTTCAAGGGATTTTCACTGTAGATTTTCAGATTCTCAAACGTTTTTTTTGTTCTGTACTTTTTCTTCATACAGGAGCAATTTTGGACATCTACCTGATCACTGACCTCAATCCTTCGAACAAGTTTCCCCTTTCTTGTGTATCTGGTGAGCGCCGCTCTGATGGACCTGAGCTTAAAATGGAAAAGGACAGTACAATATTTCAAGTGAAAAAACATCATTTCAATTATGTAAGAGACCCAAGCCGGCACAATGGCATTCAGGCAATAGGCTCCAGTAAGGACTGGGAACAGATGGGGATCTACTACTGTGAAGGAACGCGACAGACGGAGAAAACTCACGTTGTGACAATTATTAACAGCAATACAGGTAATTTTTGAAACAACAGGCGTGACAGAAACAAAGCGCCTTTGTCTGAGTTTTAGTCTGGTTTTGGAGTCTTCAATTCAGTCACGGTAGACAAAGAGCTACAAACCAGCTTCCCTCAGGGGGATCATGGCCCAGCTGAACTCGATTCAGAAATGTATTTTGGGCGGTCGAGCAAAACGTGCGGTATCACATTGGCTTCCTGTTATACACACCCTGCCCGATATTCAGTTCCATTGCGGTAAATGGGATTCAGTATAAGGCGGGGCGTAAAACGAGTGGCCAATTCAAAACCACCTGTTTTGCTCTACTGCCCAAGGCGAATTTCTCCCCCAATGTTTTGATGACAGATGTCCCCAGGCAGTTTGCTTGAGCGAAGAGCTCAACCACACCACTCCAACATAAGGACGCTGTGTGATTTATTTGGGTATATGTCTGATTGGCATCTCTTTTTCAATTTAAGCAGGCAGTTATTTAAATCCACAAAGCTTCAGTAACTGCTTTGGGGATATTTATTAGCCTGGATTTTTCAAATCAATTAATTTCATTTGGAGTCTTGGAAGACATATTTGGAACTTCCAAAGAGTGTTAGATAAGGTAAATAAATCCTGTAGTTGATGAGAACAGGGAAAATTAATTGCTATGTTAGAAAATTGAATACGATATCGTTTATCACAGAGTTGTCAAATAATATTTTCTATTATATGAAACAGCAACGTTTAGCAACTGTAAGAATATATGTTAGGTTCTTGCTATTTATCCTCTTTGTTTACTGTTTAATAAATTCGCTTGGCATTTAAAGCTTAAAACAAGGTCTAGTGTAGTGTTACTCTGACACTTGTGAAAGCCAAGAGCATCCCGTGGAGTCACAGGATGGAACCAGTAGCTGAAGCAATCGAAAGAAGTGTTTTCTATTTATCATCCCCTGGTACACTACCAGACTTGCCTAGATATCAGGACAAAATGTAAATACTCTTGAGAACGCAGGCTGTGGGGGATCTCCTGATCGAGCAGTATGAAACAGGGAGGCTAAAGATTTCTAGAGTACAAAGGGTAAAAAAGACTCAAAAATGTAACAACTAGTCTACCTAAATAAATGGGTTTGTAAGATTGCGATCAAACTGATCCAAGACTGAGCTCCAAACTGGCACTGCTGAGCAACCTACAAATTCAAGCTGACACATAGGAAGAACTTATATTTATGCAGAACCCAACCGCATCTCTCAGGACATCCCAAAACACTTTAAATCCAAGGAATCCACTGTTGTTATATACTAAAATGCAGTAGCCACTTTGTACAGATATTCCACAAGCAGCAAAATAGATGATCACCGGTTAATCTGGGTTTCTTTTGGTGCTGTTTGTTGAGGTAGGACTTTTGCCTTTGGCCACCACGTTAAACTGGCCTTTAAGTTCCATCATTTTTCAAATACCTTTGAATGCTATAATTCTCTACCATACTGGCCATTGGGCATCATAGCTTGTTGTCAACAGCGCGTCTCATAATGCTGCTAAAATAATCCCTCCATAATATTTCTTTTCCCAGCGTCAGCTTTTTCCATTCGTCATTACCTTCTGTGATTTATTGATAAACAGATTTTGAGTCCAGGTAGCTAATTTGTAATTAATTGTGTGAGCTATCATTTTTGAGAAGCCTCACAACCAGACTTATGAAAGATTCTTGCTGAAAATGACTTATACTATTTGTAAAACCATGCTGACTACTTTATGGCCTCTGAGCTCATCAGATCGTAATTAATAACATCCTAACAAGCGGTCCTGAAAACTTTCCAAATATGTGTGTCATACAAATTGGCCCTTTTTGCTCTGATTCATCTGTCACTCGGTTTCTGTATATCAGGTTACATGAGCCTCCTCCAGTGCTCAGGTGCAACTCCTGCAGTTATGGAGCTCCTATAAGGAGTTAGCAAATACAGACACTGCTAGTGATGGAGGTTAGGGAGTCACCAAACACAGACACTGCTAGTGATGGAGGTTAGGGAGTTAGCAAATACAGACACTGCTAGTGATGGAGGTTAGGGAGTTAGCAAATACAGACACTGCTAGTGATGGAGGTTCGGGAGTCACCAAACACAGACACTGCTAGTGATGGAGGTTAGGGAGTTAGCAAACACAGACACTGCTAGTGATGGAGGTTAGGGAGTCACCAAACACTGACACTGCTAGTGATGGAGGTTAGGGAGTTAGCAAACACAGACACTGCTAGTGATGGAGGTTAGGGAGTTACCAAACACTGACACTGCTAGTGATGGAGGTTAGGGAGTCACCAAACACGGACACTGCTAGTGATGGAGGTTAGGGAGTCACCAAACACAGACACTGCTAGTGATGGAGGTTAGGGAGTTACAAAACACAGACACTGCTAGTGATGGAGGTTAGGGAGTTACCAAACACTGACACTGCTAGTGATGGAGGTTAGGGAGTTACCAAACACAGACACTGCTAGTGATGGAGGTTAGGGAGTCACCAAACACAGACACTGCTAGTGATGGAGGTTAGGGAGTTACCAAACACAGACACTGCTAGTGATGGAGGTTAGGGAGTCACCAAACACAGACACTGCTAGTGATGGAGGTTAGGGAGTCACCAAACACAGACACTGCTAGTGATGGAGGTTAGGGAGTTAGCAAACACAGACACTGCTAGTGATGTCGATTATAGTATCATTTATTTCTTTACTCAACTGACCATTAGGAATTTGTATTCAGTCAAATCAAGGTGACCCCATGATATTTAAGATCGGATTGTTCAAGTGTTGGTAAGTTATCTGCCTAATTTCTGCAAGGACACAAGAGGAAACAACTCCTCTGTCCCTGCCAGCTGTATCCTCTGTGTTTGGTAACTTCTTCTCTACCATCAATAGTAACATCTTCATGTGGTAATTCTGTGTTTGGTAAATCCTCTTCTACCATAAGAACATAAGATGTAGGAGCAGGAGCAGGTCATTTGGCCCCTCGAGCCTGCTCCGCCATTCAATAAGATCATGGCTGATCTGATCTTGGCCTCAACTCCACTTCTCTGCCCTGCTCCCCATAACCCTCCACCTTAAATATATTCAATGACCCAGCCTCCACAGCTCTCTGGAGAAGAGAATTCCAAAGATTCACGACCCTCTGAGAGCAGAAATTCCTCCTCACTTCCGTTTTAAATGGGTGCCCCCTTATTCTGAAATTATGTCCTCTAGTTCTAGATTCCCCCACGAGGGGAAACATCCTCTCTGCATCTACCCTGTCAAGCTCCTTCAGAATCATATATGTTTCAATAAGATCCCCTCTCATTCTTCTAAACACCAATGAGTATAGGCCCAACCTGCTCAACCTTCATCTCCGGAATCAACCTCGTGAACCTTCTCTGAACTGCCTCCAATGCAAGTATATCCTTCCTTAAATAAGGAGACCAAAACTGTACGCAGTACTCCAGGTGTGGTCTCACCAACGCCCTGTACAGTTGTAACAGGACTTCCCTACTTTTATACTCCATTCCCTTTGTAATAAAGGCCAACATTCCATTTGCCTTCCTAATTACTTGCTGTACCTGCATGCTAACTTTTTGTGTTTCATGTACAAGGACCCCAGATCCCTCTGTACCTCAGCATTTTGTAATCTCGCCCCATTTAAATAATAATTAGCTTTTTTATTTTTCCTACCAAAGTGGATAACCTCGCATTTTCCCACATTATACTCCATCTGCCAGATTTTTGCCCACTCACTTAGCCTATCTATATCCCTTTGGAGATTCTTTGCATCCTCCACACAATTTGCTTTCCCACCTATCTTTGTATCATCAGCAAATTTGGCTACATTACACTCGGTCCCTTCATCCAAGTCATTAATATAGATTGTAAATAGTTGAGGCCCCAGCACTGATCCCTGCAGCACCCCACTAGATGGACTCCAGCATTTTCCCAATGACAGATGTTAGGCTAACTGGTCGATAGTTGCCTGCTTTCTGTCTCCCTCCTTTCTTAAATAGGGGCATTACATTTGCGGTTTTCCAGTCCGCTGGGACCTCTCCAGAATCCAGGGAATTTTGGTACATTACAACCAATGCATCCACTATCTCTGCAGCCACCTCTTTTAAGACCCTAGGATGCAGGCCATCGGGTCTAGGGGACTTGTCCACCTTTAGTCCCATTAGTTTGCCTAGTACTTTTTCTCTAGTGATAGTGATTGTTTTAAGTTCCCCACCCCCCCCCCCTCCCACACACCCCAATAGCCCCTTGATTATCCATTATTGGGATGCTTTTAGTGTCTTCTACCGTGAAGACCGATACAAAATATTTGTTCAAAGTCTCCGCCATTTCCCTGTTTCCCATTATTATTAATTCCCCAGGCTCATCCTCTAGGGGACCAACGTTTACTTTAGCTACTCTCTTCCTTTTTATATACCTGTAGAAGCTCTTACTGTCTGTTTTTATATTTCTTGCTTGCTAGCTTACTCTCATAAGCTATCTTCTCTCTCTTTATCAATTTTTTAGTCGTCCTTTGCTGGTTTTAAAACATTTCCCAATCCTCTATTCTTCGCAACATTGTATGCCTTTGTTTTCAATTTGATACCATCCTTTACTTCCTTAGTTAGCCATGGATGGTTCATCCTTCTCTTAGAGTCTTTCTTTCTCTCTGGAATATATCTTTGCTGAGAGTTATGAAATATCTCCTTAAATGTTTGTCACTGATTTTCTACAGTCTTACCCTGTAATATATTTTCCCAGTCCACTTTAACCAAGTCTGCCTTCATACCTTTGTAATTACCTTTATTTCAGTTCAGGACACTAGTTTGAGACCTAGCTTTCTCACCCTCAAACTGAATTTGAAATTCTACCATGCTATGATCACTCTTCCCAAGAGGATCCTTCACTTCAAGAGCATTAATTAATCCAGCCTCGTTACACATTACCAGATCTAAAATAGTCTGCTCCCTGGTTGGTTCCACAACATATTGTTCCAAGAAACCATCCCACATACACTCTAAAAACTCTTCCTCAAGTCTACCTTTGCCAATTTGCTTTGTCCAATCAATATGAAGATTAAAATCTCCCATGATTATAGCAGTACCTTTCTTACAAGCCTCTATTATTTCTTGATTTATACTCTGTCCTGCAGTGTGGCTACTGTTTGGGGGCTACACCACCTCCTTTTCCTTTCTGCCTATCCTTACGAAATGGCAAATACCCCTGAATATTCAGTTCCCAGCCTTGGTCACCTTGCAACCACGTCTCTGTAATGGCTATCAGATCATACCCATTTATTTCTATTTGTGCTGTCAACTCATCTATCTTGTTGCGAATGCTGCATGCGTTCAGATATAGAGCTTTTAATCTTGTCTTTTTACCATTTTTCCCTACTCTGACCCCTCTTTCTGATGCACTCTTATGTGTATACGCTCTGTCCCTTCCTGTCACACTCTGGTTATCATTACCCCTATCCCTACCCTGCACTTTTGACTTCTTATTTTTCTTTGACTTTTTTAATTTCCGCTCAGCGGATCCCTCCCCCTCACTATTTAGTTTAAAGCTCTAAATACCATTATTAGTAATGTCTGTGTTTGACCTCCTCTGTCACTAGTAATGTCCACATTTTGTCATTCCACTTCCTCAGTAATGACATGAGCACTGCCTGTGTTTGATCATTCTACTTTAGCCATCACTAGCAGTGTCTGTGTTTGGTAACTCCCTAACCTCCATCACTAGCAGTGTCTGTGTTTGGTAACTCCCTAACCTCCATCACTAGCAGTGTCTGTGTTTGGTAACTCCCTAACCTCCATCACTAGCAGTGTCTGTGTTTGGTAACTCCCTAACCTCCATCACTAGCAGTGTCCGTGTTTGGTGACTTCCTAACCTCCATCACTAGCAGTGTCTGTGTTTGGTAACTCACTAACCTCCATCACTAGCAGTGTCTGTGTTTGGTGACTCCTTAACCTCCATCACTAGCAGTGTCTGTGTTTGGTGACTCACTAACCTCCATCACTAGCAGTGTCTGTGTTTGGTAACTCCCTAACCTCCATCACTAGCAGTGTCTGTGTTTGGTAACTCCCTAACCTCCATCACTAGCAGTGTCTGTGTTTGGCGACTCCCTAACCTCCATCACTAGCAGTGTCTGTCTTTGGTAACTCCGTAACCTCCATCACTAGCAGTGTCTGTGTTTGGTGACTCCCGAACCTCCATCACTAGCAGTGTCTGTGTTTGGTGACTCCTTAACCTCCATCACTAGCAGTGTCTGTGTTTGGTGACTCCCGAACCTCCATCACTAGCAGTGTCTGTGTTTGGTGACTCCCGAACCTCCATCACTAGCAGTGTCTGTGTTTGGTGACTCCCTAACCTCCATCACTAGCAGTGTCTGTGTTTGGCGACTCCCTAACCTCCATCACTAGCAGTGTCTGTCTTTGGTAACTCCGTAACCTCCATAACTAGCAGTGTCTGTGTTTGGTAACTCCCTAACCTCCATCACTAGCAGTGTCTGTGTTTGGTAACTCCCTAACCTCCATCACTAGCAGTGTCTGTGTTTGGTAGCTCCCTAACCTCCATCACTAGCAGGGTCTGTGTTTGGTGACTCCCGAACCTCCATCACTAGCAGTGTCTGTGTTTCGTGACTCCTGCTGTGCCCTCAATAGCAATTTCTCTGTTTGGTAAATACTCCATTAGCCATCACTTTCTGTGTCTGTAAACATGTTGTTTCTATATTAAATTTACTTTATTCTGAATTTCCAGCTGAATTCTACCCTAACAAGCTCACAACAACAGTGAACAAGGGTGAAACAGCTATGCTTGTAGTGCAGAGACAGAATGCAGTGACTGAAGATGTCATGTGGAAGTGTAACGGTGAGTAAAACAATCCTATTCGTAAACTCTCCCTTCGGTTGTTGGTCAGCTTCTACTGCAGGAAGAGTGGCAATTGGATAGTGAATGCCTTGTTGAAGGGTTTTGAAGATGTTTAATGGAGCTTAACATAGTGTGCATGATGAGAGGAAGAAGCAATAAGTGTGGCCAAGAGGAGGAAGTAGTTGTCAGGGCAGTAGCAGGTGTCGAGCATGAGTAATTTGAGGCATGACATGTGGTAAGTGTAGCATGCTCAGGAGGAACAGGTGACTTTGGACCTATGGTTCTCAAAGCTCCCCACCACTGGGGGTTTTCCTCGCCTCGTGTCTGGGTCTGTTGTAGACCAATTGATAGAGATTGATCGCTCTGATTAGTCAACAGCTCCATTATCGTTGTATCATGCGACTACCAGGGTGGTAGAAGACAAACTAGATGGACCTTGGGTTTTTTCAAGTTATTCCTATGTTCCTGCGCCTTTGAAAATTTGTCTCTCTCCTTCTGTCTCGTTATTCCTATCTACCTCTTCCTCTATGTCAGCCTTACTGAGTCCTAGACAGACCCTGAAGGTGTATAAAATGCTGTCTTATTTTCCTAGGTACCTACTACAGTACAATCCACGTTAGTGAAATAGAGAACGGGACTGTTTCCTTGAAGATTGAAAATGCTACTCCTTCTCACACCTGCGTTTATAGCACATCAAAGATCAGCGGGAATATCCTGAAATCTGTTTTCTTTAGACTTATAGTCCGAGGTAAGACCCTGTTTGAATTTGGCAGAGAATTGGATAGTTTCACACTGATAGAGACAGGACACAGTATTAGACTAATAGATATAAGTGGTAGTTCAGACACTCCCAAATATCCATTCCTACAGTCAGTTATTTCTTTCACAGTACAAGGAAGGCATTGAGACGATTATATTAAAAACCATTGTGTTTAAATGAAAGGGTTGCTGCTTAAATCTGATTTTTCAAAAGCTTAAATGTGGAAAACGATATGTACAGTACTGTAACAATGACACAGTATTACATTCCTTTAAAGTCTCGGGGCTAAAAATTACAAAACACCACAAAGTAAAAAAAAAATCAACATGTTGCCAGATCATTAAAACAATCGCGTTAGTCTCACAGCAAACAATAAAGTAACAACTGAACATTGTCTGTCCATAATTCCATACAGTTTCACCAGCAGAGGCTGCTAGAGTCTGCAGGCAAAGCTACTGTACAAACCAGGACTGAGCCACTCGGCAGTCTGCAGCTGCAATACCCCATTGCACTCATTTCTGCAGATGAGAAAATCTCTGCACACGTCAATATGAATTTCCCAATTTGCCAACAACTGTCCTACTATTTCAGATTATTTTGCTGCACTGAATCATTTAACTACAATGCAGATAAATGCTCAAGAATTGTAATAATTTCTCATCTGAGTGAAAGGTGTAAAACTCAGAGACTGATTATGGGCAAGCAAGTCCTAGAGTATTAGTGTAGACATTGAATTAATTACAAAATGCTCGGTGCAAATTTCAGATCTGAATATTCATTGATACATGACTTCACATTTAAAATTTTCATTTGTGTGAGTTTGTGCTGCAGTTCTTAGTGTTAAGTATTCACTCCCAGTCTGTTTTGAAGGCTACAGTGTTAAGTACATATAATTATACACAAGGGGGTAGAGTTTCCACTTTGGGCGCAATCGGCAAAACGGCCGCAAATTGCGGCCAAAATTGGGTCCATTTTGAACAGTGTTTTTATTTCTTCAATATCCGCTCAAACTCATTTGCATATCGTCGAATGCAAAATCTTCCATGAACCAGCGCAATCGGGCAGCGTTTTAAAATGTCATTTTTTTTTAAAATTTGCTTTAATAAATATTCCTTGATATATTTAAGAGTGCTAACTAGGTGCAGTTTGGTTAATACAGCTGAAAATGGGTTTATCACAAAAAAATAAGCATTTTTAATCACAGTGTCAATCCACCACCTGTGAGTAACTCGATTTTAAATGATGGAAAATTGCTTTTAACAAATATGCAGAACCATTTCCTAGTTATATTGGAGTACAGTAGTCAGTTTCTTGGCTTTTAAAACATACCCGTTAGTATCCTTGTGCCCAAAAGAACCAGCTTAATTTTAAGAGCCTCCTCGAAGGCCTGCAAACGAGCGCAATTAGCGGAAACTCCCAGTGTTGATTAATTCATCCTGGGGGTTTTGGCCAGTTTTGTGGGCGGGGCCGGCTTCTAGCGCGATGTTTTTTAAAACTAGCGCAAAAGATCGCGGAAACTCGAGTTGCGCTGAATTTAATTTGCGCTTAAAATTCCGCCATCTTTGGGACCGGTTACGCCAATTTCGGCCGAATGATGCTGAAAACACCTGCACAACCGAGCGGAAACTCCAGGCAAGATATACATGAAGGGAATTCTTTGAACGAAAAGTTATTTGTTTTGTGAATTATACTCTGTAATCTGTAAGTACAACCAACAGGCAGAGAAAGGGAAACATGTTGCGCCCACAAGGTTAAAGGTTGAATAACAGACTTGTTTATTGAGTGAAATGGAATTCTGAAATGTCACCAGGATAAATATCTGGAATTTCTTGCGTGAGCATTAGCTGTGTTTGTCTCAGTAGCCAATGGATACTGCTTTGCTATTGTACTAATACCATCATGCTATGTTACAGCTTGTCCTGGTAAGAAATGGGGTACAGCGTGCGATAGAGACTGCCCTGATTGTCTGAATGGGGGGATCTGTCATGAAGGTACTGGGGAATGTATCTGTGGACCAGGCTTTACTGGAGAAAACTGTGAAATTGGTGAGGAAACAAAATTATTAATATTGAGCCGATCGTGATACTCTAAATCATTTATCCATGTGGAACTGACATATCAGCATTCATATTTAATGTGTATGCCATTCTTCATATTAAATCTATATACACTGATATATCTGACCTACATAGTTGTACTGTTTAGTACTGAAACTCACCTGCTGTGAGCCACAGAGCTACCAGCCACCTACAGCCCAAGAACTAGAACAGTGTTGTCCAATAGAAATTGTTAACTAGCCACAGGCATGGCTACGGTGACACTGTCTTAACCACGTGCACTCATTTCAGTAGAAAACGCCTTACATATAAAACAGGTAAATATACTTTGCACGTGTCTATTTACTTAACAAACATCTACCACCATTCAGTAACCAAGGAAGTAAAGCGCCAACAACGATCAAAAAAACTCTCATGCACTCTGCTTTTCGTCTTAACTTTTTTAGCAACAAATGCACGAAAAGTTAAAATACATACAAATCTCATGCAAATGAGTATTGAGATCACATGCCCGATGGTGTCTATTAGTTATATGTTATTTACTAATCAGGAATGCAATTTGACACATCTGGATTCCCAATTCACCACAAATAGCTAACATATTGGACAACACTGAACTAAAAGAAAGACCTGCATTTATATAGCGCCTTTCATGACCACCAGACATCCCAAAGCGCTTTACAGCCAATTAAGTACTTTTTTGAAGTGGAGTCACTGTTGTAATGTTGGAAACGCAGCAGCCAATTTGCGCACAGCAAGCTCCCACAAACAGCAATGTGGTAATGACCAGATAATCTGTTTGAGGGATGTTGATTGAGGGATAAATATTGGCCAGGACACCGGGGATAACCCCCTGCTCTTCTTTGAAATAGTGCCATGGGATCTTTTACGTCCGCCTGAGAGAGCAGAAGGGGCCTCGGTTTAACGTCTCATCCAGAAGACGGCACCTCCGACAGTGCAGCGTTCCCTCAGCACTGTACTGGAGTGTCAGCCTAGATTTTTGTGCTCAAGTCTTTGGAGTGGGACTTGAACCCACAAGGCTGGAACTAATATACTGTACATTACTGCTTTATAGCCAACCTTCTACACACTACAGCCGTACAACCCAACCTATTACATACTAAACACCAACACCACACAACACAACAACAATTTTTATAGTGCCTTTAATGTGGAAAAAGCATCCCAAGGTGCTTCACAGAGGTGTAAGAAAACAATGAATGCTGAGCCAATGAAGGAGATATTAAGAAGGATGACAAAATGCTTGGTCAAAGAGGTGGGTTTTAAGGGGAGTGGAGAGCCAGAGGGGTTTAAGGAGTGTTGGCCCTGGATGAGTAAAAGCACAGCAGGGGCAAATGGAGGGGGGAGGGCACGGAGGGTGCGGGATACACAGGAGAACAATGTCAAAGGAATGGAGTGTTCTTTGGGGTGGGGTGGGAGGGGAACTTGTAAGGCTGGAGGAGGTTGGTTACAAAGCTAGGGAGGGGCAAGACCACGAAGGGATTTAAACACAAGGATGAGAATTTTAAATCTGAGATGTTGGCGAACAGGGAGCCAGTGTACGTCAGCAAGGACAGGGAAATGATTGAGTGGTATTTGGTGTGGGATATGATATGGGCAGCAGAGTTTTGCATGAGCTGAAGTTTATGGAGAGGGGAGGATGGAAGGCCGGCCATGAAAGCATTGAAATAGTCAAGACTGGAGGTGACTAAGGCATGAATGAAGGTTTCAGCAGCAAACGGGCAGAGGCAGGGCAGAGGCGGGTAACGTTATGGAGGTTGTGAACAGTCTATATCAGCATGAGACATTGGCCGGGGGGGAATGGAATGGGTGACAAGGGTACAGAGTTTGTGGTGGGGGCTGAAAATTGGTTTTACCAATGTTTAGCTGGAGGAAATTGCAGGTCATCCAAGACTGGATGTTGGAATAACAGTCTGACAACATACAGGCAATGGAAGGTTCAAAAGAGTGGTGGAGAGGTAGAGCTGGATGTTGTCAACATACAGGTGGAAGCTAACCTCATGCCTGCAGATGGTGTCGCCAAGGAACAGCATGTAGATAAGGAAGAGGAGAGGACCAAAGCTAGATCCTTGGGAGATTCCAGAGGTAACAGTGCGTGGACAGGAAAGGAAGCCATTGCTGAAGATACTGTCTCTACAATCGGATAAGTAAGAGTGGAACCAAGTAAGGGTAGTCCCACTGAGCTGGACTGTGGAGGAGAGGCATTGGAGAAGGATGGTGTGCTTGACTGTGTCAAAGGCTGCAGAGAGGTCGAGAGGACAAGAGGAATAATGCACGACAGTAACTGTCACAGACGATGTCATCTCTGATTTTGATTAGTGCCATTTCAGTGCTGTGACAGGGCAGAAACCTGACTGGAGAGATTCAAACCTGGCGATGATGAGCCTGTATAAAACATTGGTTTGGCCACAAGTGGAGTATTGTGTCCAATTCTGGGCACTGCACTTTAGGAAGGATGTGAAGGCCTTAGAGAGGGTGCAGAAAAGATTTACAAGAATGGTTCCAGGGATGAGGGACTTCAGTTACGTGGATAGACTGGAAAAACTGGGGTTGTTCTCCGTAGAGCAGAGAAGGTTGAGAGGAGATTTGATAGAGGTGTTCAAAATCATGATGGGTCTAGACAGAGTAGATAGAGAGAAATTGTTCCCATTGGTGGAAGGGTCGAGAACCAGAGGACACAGATTTAAGGTGATTGGCAGAAGATCCAAAGGCAACATGAGGGAAAACTTTTTTACGCAGCAAGTGGTTATGATCTGGAATGCACTGCCTGAAAGGGTGGTGGAGGCAGATTCAATCGTGCCTTTCAAAAGGGAATTAGATAAGTACCTGAAGGAAAAAGAATTGCAAGGCTACGGGGAAAGGGCGGGGGAATGGGACTAGCTGAAGTGCTCTTCCAGAGAGTCGGCACGGGCTCGACGGTCCGAATGGCCTCCTACTGTGCTGAAACGAATCTAGATGGGCGTGGAAACAGTCACAGAGTTTGGAGAGGAAAATGAGGTTGGAGATGTATTGGTAGTTTGCAAGGGCAGAAGGGTGGATTTTTTGAGGTTGAAGGTGATGATGGTGGTTTCGAAAGGGAGGGGGACAATACCTAGAGATAGGGAATCATTTACAATGTCAAATTGCATGATCAGCAGTTACATAGGAACGGAGTAGGCCGTTGAGCCCCTCGAGTCTGTCCCGCCATTCAATGCGATCATGGCTGATCTGTGACCCAACTCCATATACCTGCCTTTGGCCCAAATCCCTTAATACCTTTGGTTAACAAAAAGCTATCAATCTCAGATTTAAAATTAACAATTGATCTAGCATCAATTGCTGTTTGCGGAAGAGAGTTCCAAACTTCTATCAGCCCTTTGTATGTAAAAGTTTTTCCTTATTTCACTCCTGAAAGGTCTGGCTCTAATATTTAGACAATGCCCTCTAGTTCTAGACTCCCCAACCAATGGAAATAGTTTCTCTCTATCTACCCTCTCTGTTCCCCTTAAAATTTGAAAACATCGATCAGATCACCCCTTAACCGTCTAAATTCTAGGGAGTACAACCCTAATTTGTGTAATCTCTCCTCATAATTTAATCCTTGGAGTCCGGGTATCATTCTGGTAAACCTACGCTGCACTCCATCCAAAGCCAATATATCCTTCCTAAGGTGTGGTGCCCAGAACTGCTCACAATACTCCAGGTGTGGTCTAACCAGGGCTTTGTATAGCTGCAGCATAACTTCTACCCCCTTTATCATAGCCAAATCAACCTAACCCGCACATATTCTAGTCCTCTAGATATAAAGGCCAGCATTCCATTAGCCTTTCTGATTATTTTCTGTACCTGTTCATGACATTTTAATGATCTCTGTACCTGGACCCCCAAGTCTCTTTGGACAGCCACTGTTTTTAGCTTTTCATCATTTAGAAAGTACCCTGTTCTATCCTTTTTAGGTCTAAAGTGGATGACCTCACATTTGCCTACATTGAAATCCATTTGTCACAGTTTTGCCCATTCACTTAATCTGTCGCTATCCCTTTGTAATTTTATGCTTTCATCCACACTGCCTACAATGCCGCCTATCTTTGTGTCATCGGCAAATTTGGATATATGGCTTTCAGTGACATCATCTAAGTCGTTAATAAATACAGCAAATAGTTGAGGCCCCAACACAGATCCCTGCGGGACACCACTAGTCACATCCTGCCAATTAGAGTACTTACCCATTATCTTTACTCTCTGTATCCTGCCGCTCAGCCAATTTCCTAACCAGATCAGTAATTTGCCTTCAATTCCGTGGGCTTCTACCTTAGTTAACAGTCTCTTATGTGGGACTTTATCAAATGCCTTCTGGAAGTCCATATAAATAACATCCATGGACATTCCCCTGTCCACTACTTTAGTCACCTCCTCAAAAAATTCAGTCAGGTTTGTCAGGCATGACCTACCTTTCACAAATCCATGCTGGCTCTCTCTGATCAACTGAAAATTTTCGAGGTGTTCAGTCACCCTATCCTTAATTATAGACTCTAGTAATTTCCTGACAACAGATGTTAGGCTAACTGGTCTATAATTCCCTGGTTTCCTCTCTCGCCATTCTTAAATAGCGGAGTGACATGCGCAATTTTCCAATCTAAAGGAACAGTTCCTGAATCGAGAGAACTTTGGAAGATTATAGTTAGGACATCTGCAATGTGCTCACCTACTTCCTTTAAAATCCTGGGATGGAAACCATCTGGTCCTGGGGATTTGTCACTCTTTAGTGCCATTATTTTCTTCCTTACTGTTATTTTACTTACATTAATTTTATTGAGTCCCTGTCCCTGATTCAAAATTAACTAAGGAGGAATGAGGTCAAGGAAATAAGTGATGGGTCTCATGGGCAAGATGAGCTTGGCGAGGGCATGAGAGGAGATGGGAGAGAAACTAGGTAGATACTCGGGTTCAGGACTGGGGCAGGGGGAGCCTTGGGTGGGGGGAGGGCATTTGGCTTGGTGGGAAAGGGAAATGGAGGGACGCCACAGAGGCAGCTGAACAGTGGATCTCAATTTAGTGATACATAAGTCCATGGGCTCTTCGCACTTGTTAAAGGTGAGGGTGGAGTGGGCAGGGCAGAAGGGTGTAAGGAGATGGTTGTTAATGGAGAAAGTAAGTTGAGTTATCTTTGATCTTCAGGATGACCCTGGAATAGTGTGCAGTTTTGGCAGAGGAGAGTGAAGCCCAATTGTACTTGATGTGGTCCAGCCAGATCTGATGATGGCTACTCCTGCTCCTATTTCTTATGTTCTTATGTAAACCAGTTGTGTGCCAGATATGGTCAAGTCTGCACTGCTAGAGCTTGAGGGAGTGAATACGCGGGCCGTAGCAGGGGGAATGACCAGGATGGGAGAGTGTAAAGGTTTTGCTGGGGCTAAGGGCATCAGAGGTGGAGATGAGGGAGTGATTGAACAAATCAGCATCTGCAGAAGTATTGTGGTCAATGCTTTTTAAAAAATCAGCTCCCAGATAGTTGATGAACAATGACTGTAAAAGTTTCAGAATCTTAACAGATCATTATCTTATTTTTAGTCTGTGAAAGAGGAAAATTTGGTCACAATTGCCAGGAAGAATGTAACTATCAGAGGAGCTGCAGTGGATACAGGTTCTGTCTGCCCGATCCCTATGGGTGCTCCTGTGCCACAGGTTGGCGTGGGAGAAAATGCAGTGAAGGTATGTATATAAACCAATATTCACTTTATAGAGGTGCCTTGAAGCCTTGTTATGCGGTGGACAAAACTAAAATGACAATGAAATGTTATGCTCGTGATCAAGGAATGTGTAATGGTGAAGGCCTGGGACTGGGTAATTGCATCATAAGAATGCTTTCAGACAACAAATTCTGAGTTCAAGCACAGCTATTGCACTTGGCACTAATCTTGTTTTGTCCCCAGAACACCGCAGGGTATATTTCTCAGGCCCAGACTATTAATTTCCATCCGAAGCCACAGAGGGGTGGCGGGAAGAGTTACTCCGGTTATTAAGTGTAACAATATCATAGCTGCATTGAAAAAGAATATATTATCTCCGTCTCTACAACCATAGCAATTTTTCCTTGAATATAAGCACAAATCTCCATTCGCCCATAGAAGCATAGAAGATAGGAGCAGGAGTAGGCCATTCGGCCCCTCGAGCCTGCTCCGCCATTCAATGCGATCATGGCTCATCATCCAAATTCAGTACCCTATCCCTGCTTTCTCCCCATATCTCTTGATCCATTTAGCCGTAATAAATATATCTATCTCCTTCTTGAATATATTTAATGAATTGGCCTCAACTGCCTTCTGTGGTAGAGAATTCCACAGGTTCACCACTCTCTGGGTGAAGAAATTCCTCCTCATCTCAGTCCTAAATGGCTTACCCCTTATCCTTAGACTGTGACCTCTGGTTCTGGACTCCCCCGCCAACAGGAACATCCTTCCTGCATCTAGTCTGTCTAGTCCTGTTAGAATTTTATAAGTTTCAATGAGATCCCCTCTCATTCTTCTAAACTCTAGCGAACATAAGCCTAATCGACCCAATCTCTCTTCATACATCATTCCTGCCATCCCAGGTATCAGTCTGGTAAATCTTCGCTGCACTCCCTCCATGGCAAGAACATCCTTCCTCAGATAAGGTGACCAAAACTGCACACAATACTCAAGGTGTGGTCTCACCAAGGCCTTGTACAACTGCAGCAAGACATCCTTGCTCCTGTACTCGAATCCTCTCGCTATGAAGGCCAACATACCATTTGCCTTCTTAACCGCCTGCTGCACCTGCATGCTTACCTTCAGCGACTGGTGCACAAGGACTCCCAGATCTCGTTGCACTTCCCCTTTTCCCAATCTATTGCCATTCAGATAATAATCTGTCTTCCTGTTTTTGCCACCAAAGTGGATAACCTCGCATTTATCCACATTATACTGCATCTGCCATGCATCTGCCCAATCACCCAACCTGTCCAAATCATACTGGAGTTTCTCTGCATCCTCCTCACAACACATATGCCCACCCAGCTTTGTGTCGTCCGCAAACTTAGAGATATTACATCTAGTTCCCTCGTCTAGATCATTAATGTATATTGTGAATAGCTGGGGTCCTAGCACCGATCCCTGCGGTACCTCACTAGTCACTGCCTGCCACTCGGAAAAAGACCCGTTTATTCCAACTCTTTGCTTCCTGTATGCCAACCAGTTCTCTATCCAAATCAGTACCTTACCCCCAATCCCATGTGCTTTAACTTTGCACGCTAATCTCTTATACGGGACCTTATCTGAAAGTCCAAATACACCACATCCACTGGTTCTCCCTTATCTATTCTACCAGTTACATCCTCAAAAAATTCCAGTAGATTAGTTAGGCATGATTTACCTTTTGTAAATCCATGTTGACTTTGTCCGATCCTGTCACTGTTTTCCAAGTGCTCTGCTATTACATCTTTTATAATGGACTGTAGCATTTTGCCCACTACCGATGTCAGGCTTACCAGTCTATAATTCCCCGTTTTTTCTCTACCACCTTTTTTAAATAGTGGGGTTACATTAGCTACCCTCCAATCCATGGGAACTGTTCCAGAGTCTATAGAATTTTGAAAGATGACTAGCAATGCATCTACTATTTCTAGGGCTACTTCCTTAAGTACCCTAGGATGTAGATTATCAGGCCCTGGGGATTTATCGGCCTTCAATCCCGTCAATTTCCCTCACACCATTTCCCTACAAATACTGATTTCATTCAATTCCTCCCTCTCATTAGACCCTATGTTCCCCGACATCTCTGGGAGTTTATTTGTGTCCTCCTTTGTGAAGACAGGACCAAAGTATGTATTTAATTGGTCTGCCATTTCTTTGTTCCCCATTATAAATTCTCCTGATTCTGACTGCAAGGGACCTACGCTTGACTTCACCAATCTTTTTCTCTTCACATATCTATAGAAGCTTTTACAGTCAGTTTTTATGTTCTCTGCAAGCTTACTCTCATATTCTATTTTCCCCCTCTTAATTAATCCCTTTGTCCTCCTTTGCTGAATCCTAAACTGTTCCCAATCCTCAGGTTTGCTGCTTTTTCTGGCCAATTTATATGTCCTCTCCTTGGATCTTATGCTGTCCCTAATTTCCCTTGTTAGCCACGGTTGAGTCACCTTTTTTGTTTTATTTTTATGCCAAACATGGATGAACAAATTCTGTCGTTCATCCATGCGATCTTTAAATGTTTGCCATTGCCTATTCACCGTCAACCCTTTAAGTAACGCTCCCCAATCCACCCTAGCCAACATCAGAATGGAGAGGCTCCACAGAGTCCTCGTTCACTCGGGAAATGTGTTTCTAATTCAACTGCCTCAGATTCTTCTATCTTTTCCTCTTTGCCACAGGAAGGAGCTTTCTTCCTCTGCCACCACCCTGAACAAATTCAAACATAACAGGAAAAAACTGCATTTATAGACTGCCTTTCACATCCCAAACCACTTGTGGCTGAGTAATTACTTTTAAGGTCCAGTCACTGTTGTGCTGTGGGCAAACAACAGTGACTACAAGAAAGAAATGAAACAGGCGTGCTCTCTCCACAGGCCTCGTACCAGCTATCAGATTCACCAGAGAAAGCTCCATACACGTACACTCTGAGCCCCAAGGTAATCAACCGAAACTCCAGAATAATTATCCATCTCTTAACATTTAACCTGAGCCACTCTCCTTCACAAACAAAAAGCACCCCCTCCCACCATTTCCATCATCAAGTTTCATGGAGCACATCACCAGTTAGCTACCAATGACAGCTGGTTGCTGCACGTTCATAGTGGTTATGTGACTGGACTAGTAATCCAGAGGACCTAGATTAATGATCAGGAGACGCGAGTTCAAATCCCACCACAGGCAGCTGGGGAATTTAAATTAAATTAATTTGGAATTAAAAACTAGTATCTGTAATGGTGACCATGAAACCACCGGATTGTCGTAAAAACCCATCTGGTTCACTAATCTCATTTAGGGAAGGAAATCTGCCGTCCTTATCTGGTCTGGCCTATATGTGACTCCAGACCCACAGCAATGTGGTTGACTCTTAACTGCTCTCTGTGGTTCAAGAAGGCGGCTCACCACCACCTTCTCAAGGGCAATTAGGGATGGGCAATAAATGCCGGCCTTGCCAGCGACGCCCACATCCCATGAACAAAGAAAAAAAAAATTAGCTCTCCAGTCCGCTCACCAGTGCCTTACACAGATGAGCAATGCAATGGGGCGTGGGGCTGCCCAGTTTCAGCTATATTTTTTGGGGGGGCGGGGTAGAATGCTATGCTTCAAGTTTTATTTCTGATTTAGTGACTGCTTCTAAAATGTTCATTGCAATCTGCCTCCGAATCTCTCATGCCCGGCTGAACAAAATGCCATCAGCGGCTGCAGGTAACATCTCGCTGTTTCACTCAGCTAGCGAAGGGACAACTAGTCAGGGATTCAGAGGCTGAATAATATATAATTAGTGGGAGCTGTTGTATTGTTCACTGTGCTCAGCCTCTGAGTGCCCGTGTGCTGCCAAACAAAAAACCACCAGTTTAGCGAGTTGTCACTTAGTGCCCTGCTGTCTCGCCCAGCTGGCCAGTTAAATAACAGCTTTTTGGGGGGTTCAAAGGCTGAGCATTTTAAAGAGCTTTTAAAACAGTTAACCTTGTTCAGCCTTTGCAGAAAAATGTACAGGTTCCTAGCTGTCCGTTTTCTGGTAAATTTATTTGAGTGATCATTAGAGTAGCCCATTCCTGAAATTGTCATAATTAAATTCACAATTCTAATGTTCAAATCCATGAAGAAAGTGCAAGTACACAACAGGATTCCCACCTGTTGCACCTTGTTCTAGCAGCTGCATGTTATCCTAGAATAAGCAACTAGCTGTGTGTTCTCTTATGTGTGTATTATACAACTCGCTGTGTGTTGTCCTGTATAAAATACACAACTAGCAGCAAGTTTTCTTGTATGTAGTAAACTCCCAGCTATGTGTTATGCAGTATGTAATGTATTACTAGCTGTCGATTATCCTGTAATATTTCATTAGCTACATGTTATCCTATAAGTAATACGCTACCAGCTGTGTGTTTTTCTATAAGTAACATATCAGCAACATGTTATCTTATATGGACTGCACTACTGGCTGAATTTTATCCTTTATGTAATATACTGATAACTGCATGTTGTCCAATATGTAATACATCACTAGCTGCATATGATTTTACCTATTCTGACCCAGTGATTATGATTTAAGTCACCTAATTATTTTATTGTTTGGTGTAGATAGCTACCTGATTAAATTATGTTCACAGACTGTAGCCCTGACACCTATGGACCAGAATGTAGGCTGAAGTGTCAGTGTCAAAATGGAGCATCATGTGATCGATTCCATGGCTGCAAATGCCCAGTGGGATGGCACGGCCAGTACTGTGAGAAATCAGGTACCAGACAGCATGATTTCACACGTGTGCGTGTGTGTGCGTGTGCGGCATGTGTGTGCGGCGTGTGTGTGTGCGCATGCGTGTGTGCATGTGTGAGTGTGTGTGCGTGCGGTGTGTACGCGTGCACGTGTGTTTGCTTGTGTGCATGTGTGCGCGTGTGTGCATGTGAGTGGGCGTGTGTGCATACATGCGTGTGTGAGTGTGTGCGTGTGCCTGCATGTATGCACACGTGTGTGTGTGTGTGTGTGTTTGCCTGTGTGCATGTGTGTATGTGTGTGTGTGTGTTTGCCTGTGTGTGCGTGTTTGCATGTGTGTGTGTGCCTGCATATGTTTATTTTCCTAGGATGGATGGTTGTTTGTTCCAAAATAAATAGCACCACTTTTACAAAAAGGGTTTTCTTCTCCTTTGATCTTGGGTCATCAACAAAAGTGCAATGTTACTTGATACTCAAATCATCATGTTTCACCCATCAGCACTCACCATACTATGATTCACTCCAGTATTACTTGTGAAAAATGAAAAAAATCTCACTACTGCGGTAGGATTCCTCCTTAAAGGTTGCACGTAAGGCCGGTGGTGGAGTAGAATAAACTTTACTCTGTATCTGGCTATCCTACACCTGACCTGAGTGTGCTAGACACTGGGTTCAAAAGTGGAACTAACACCCCTCACCTTCATGAGTACAAAACTTCACCAAGATTGGCAGACAAAACTGTAATAAAACAATGGGCTGCCTTTAAAGAGGAGATGGTTCAGGTACAGTCGAGGTACATTCCCACGAGGGGGAAAGGTGGAGCAACCAAAGTCAGAGCTCCCTGGATGACGAAAAAGATAGAGAGTAAAATGAAGCAAAAAAAAGGGCCGTATGACAGATGTCAGATTGAGAATACAAGTGAGATCCAGGCTGACTATAGAAAATTCAGAGGGGAAGTGAAAAAGGAAATAAGAGGAGCAAAGTGAGAGTATGAGAATACATACAAACATAGAAGATAGGAGCAGGAGTAGGCCATTCTGCCCCTCGAGCCTGCTCCGCCATTCGATGAGATCATGGCTGATCATCCAAACTCAGTACCCTGTACCTGCCTTCTCCCCATATCCCTTGATACCTTTAGCCTTAAGAAATATATCTAACTCATTCTTGAATATATTTAATGACTTGGCCTCAACTACCTTCTGTGGTAGAGAATTCCACAGGTTCACCACCCTCTGGGTGAAGAAATTCTTCCTAATTTCTGTCCTAAATGGCTTACCCCTTATCCTTAGATTATGACCCCTGGTTCTGGACTCTCCGACCATCGGGAACATTCTTCCTGCATCTAGTTTGTCCAGACCTGTCAGAATTTTATATGTTTCGATGAGATCCCCTCTCATTCTTCTATACTCCAGCGAGTATAAGCCCAATCGACCCAATCTCTCCTCATATGTCATTCCTGCCATCCCAGGTATCAGCCTTGTGAATCTTCGCTGAACTCCTTCCATGGCAAGAACATCCTTCCTCAGATAAGGCGACCAAAACTGCACACAGTACTCAAGATGTGGTCTCACCAAGGCCTTGTGCAACTGCAGCAGGACATCCCTGTTCCTATACTCAAACCCTTTCGCTATGAAGGCCAACATACCATTTGCCTTCTTCACCGCCTGCTGCACCTGCATGCTTACCTTCAGCGACTGGTGCACAAGGACACCCAGGTCTCGTTGCACTTCCCCTTCTCCCAATTTATTAGATTGGCAGCTAATATAAAAGGGAATCCAAAAGTCTTCTATAGGCATATAAATAGTAAACGGGTAGTAAGAGGAGGGGTGGGGCCGATTAGGGACTAAAAAGGAGACCTACGCATGGAGGCAGAGGGCATGACTGAGGTACTAAATGAATACTTTGCATTTGTCTTTACCAAGGAAGAAGATGCAGTCAAAGTCATAGTGAAAGAGGAGGTAGTGGAGATACCGGATGGGATAAAAATTGATAAAGAGGAGGTACTAGAAAGGCTGTCTGTACTTAAAGTAAATAAGTCACCAGGACTGGATGGGATGCATCCTAGGATGCTGAGGGAAGTAAAGGTGGAAATTGCGGAGGTACTGGCCATAATCTTCCAATCCTCCTTAGATACGGGGGTGGTGCCAGAGGACTGGAGAATTACAAATGTTGCACCCTTGTTCAAAAAAGGGTGTAAGGATAAACCCAGCAACTACAGACCAGTCAGTTTAACCTCGGTAGTGGGAAAACTTTTAGAAATGATAATCCAGGACAAAAATTAGCAGTCACTTGGACAAGTGTGGATTAATTAAGGAAAGCCAGCACGGATTTGTTAAAGACAAATTGTGCTTAACTAACTTGATTGAGTTATTTGATGAGGTAACAGAGAGGGTTGATGAGGGCAATACGGTTGATGTGGTGTACATGGACTTCCAAAAGGCGTTTGATAAAGTGCCACATAATAGGCTTGCCAGCAAAGTTGAAGCCATGGAATAAAAGGGACAGTGGCAGCATGGATACGAAATTGGCTAAGTGATAGGAAACAGACAGTAGTGGTGAACGGATGTTTTTTGGACTGGAGGAAGGTATACAGTGGTGCTCCCTAGGGGTCGGTACCAGGACCACTGCTTTTCTTGATTTCTATTAATGACTTGGACTTGGGTGTACAGGGCACAATTTCAAAATTTACAGATGACACAAAACTTGGAAGTATAGTGAACAGTGAGGAGGGTAGGGATAGACTTCAAGAGGACAAAGACAAGCTGGTGGAATGGGCGGACACGTGGCAGATGAAATTTAACGCAGAAAAGTGCGAAATAATACATTTTGGTAGGAAGAACGAGGAGAGGCAATATAAACTAAAGGGTACAATTCTAAAGTGGGTGCAGAAACAGAGAGACCTGGGGGTATGTGTGCACAAATCGTTGAAGGTGGCAGGGCAGGTTGAGAAAGCGGTTAAAAAAGCATATGGGATCCTGGGCTTCATAAATAGAGGCAAAGAGTGCAAAAGCAAGGAAGTTATGATGAACCTTTATAAAACACTGGTCCGACCTCAACTGGAGTATTGTGTCCAATTCTGGGCACCGCACTTTGGGAAGGATGTGAAGGCCTTAGAGAGGGTGCAGAAAAGATTTACAAGAATGGTTCCAGGGATGAGGGACTTCAGTTACTGGATAGACTGGAGAAGCTGGGGTTGTTCTCCTTGGAGCAGAGAAGGATGAGAGGAGATTTGATAGAGGTGTTCAAAATCACGAGGGGTCCAGACAGAGTAGATAGAGAGAAACTGTTCCCATTGGCGGAAGGGTCGAGAACCAGAGGACACAGATTTAAGTTAATTGGCAGCAGAACCAAAGACGACATGAGGAAAAACCTTTTTACTCAGCGAGTGGTTAGGATCTGGAATGCACTGCCTGGAAGGGTGGTGGAGGCAGATTCAATCGTGGCTTTCAAAAGGGAATTGGATAAGTACCTGAAGGAAAAAAAAATTGCAGGGTTATGGGAAAAGGGCGGGGGAGCGGGACTAGCTGAAGTGCTCTTGCAGAGAGCCGGCACGGGCTCGACAGGCCAAATGGCCTCCTACTGTGCTGTAACCATTCTATGATTCTATAAAAATCTTTAGTTAGTAGATAGTGGCCGTGTTGGCTTGTTATATTGCCTATGATGATGGTCACTGTAATATTTGTGGGAATGATGATGGCGTCAATAATCAGAGATGACAATGGATGCAGTGTTTTATTTTTATTACACTTATTTTCATCCTACCCTCCCTTTCTGAAGGTCTCTGTCTTCGCTGTGGCGTGGTGCATTGATACTATTTGCCCTCAGCTACCTTGCTGAAGTGGCCATTTTTCATTAGGGAGCCTTGACACTGAGTGGCGGCAGGCCGTTCAACCACGGAAGGAATCACAGGCCAAACCCGATCCTCTCCTCGTGCATGCAGTTCCAGCAGGAGAGTTAGCAGGAACAGGAACCATAGCTGCTTCCCCTCCTCTGTAACCCAGAGGCACTGAGTCGAGTTTAGTGCTCCCTCCGCCGCCTGGGTGAGATCAGGATGCACCTAAGAGAAAACCTGAGACCTTCCTGGTGGTAAGGCCCAGCTATTCCCTAGATATATCCACTGGGCCATCAGGGAAGCTGGATGTTCAGGGGTTGATTGTTGAGGTGGAGGTGTTGGTGGCTGTCATGAAAGAAATAATGTTAATTGTCATAAAGATCTCGTGAAATTGCTGATGAAGGTGGCCATGGTGATGTTTCTCATGGTGTTAGGTGGGGTACTTGTTGGGGTAAAAGTTGATTAATGTTTTCTGCTGATTACTGTACATGATTTAATGTAGGACATGAATTCTTTGTGGTGGTGGTGGTTGTGATAATGGCAGATCAGTTGATGATGTGGGTACAGTAGTCGAGTGGTTATGTTACTGGACTAGTAATCCAGAGTCCTTGGACTAATAATTCAGTAGAAGGTGAGTTCAAATCCCACCGTGGCAATTTGAGAATTTCAATTCAGTTTTTTTGAAATCTGGAAATAAAAATCTGGTCTCAGTAAAAGTGCCCATGAAGCTGCTGGATTGTCCTTAAAAACCCGTATGTCCTTTAGCGAAGGAAACCTGCCTTTCTTACCCGGTCTGGCCTACATGTGACTCCAGTCCCACACCATCGTGGTTGACTCTTAATTGCCTTGGGAAGTGGCCGAGCAAGTCATTCAGTTGTATCAAACAGCTCAGCAGCTCATGAAGAAGGCCCACCACCACCACCATCATCTCAGGGCAACTAGGGTTGGGTCAATCAATGCCGGCCTTGCCAGCGACATTTGTATCCCGAGAATGAACAATAAAGGAAAAAGGTAGTGACATCGTTGGAGGCAGTGATGTTGGTGCTTGGAATGGTATGGAGATTTTGGAGCTGCTGATAACATAGACGGAGGTGGTCTCCACAATATTGTATACTTAATAGAATATTCAGTACCTATTAAGTAATGTAGTAATATATTTAGTCACATTTACTAATATATAGTTGATTTGTTTCCCTTAAGATCACATCCCTAAGATAGTGGACACCTTTACTGAAGTTGAACTGAACCTTAAGTCAAGTCCGGTGATGACATGCTCTGCCTCAGCAAAACCCCTACCCGCCAACAGCGACATTAAGATCCGCAAATCTAATGGAGAAATTCTAAAGGTGAGTCTCCCACGGGATATTTCTCTAACTTGCGGATATTGCACACCTGAATTGGGCTTCAGAGCTCGAAGTACAGGCCAAAAGATTGTTACCACCAACATTTTTTATTTATCGGATCAACAGTTAAGGACATTATTCCAAACTTTTGCCATTAGCAGGAATTCCTACATCCACACTATTACATAGAATTATGTAGAATTTTACAGCACAGAAACAGGCCATTCGGCCCAACAGGTCCATGCCGGTGTTTCTGCTCCACACGAGCCTCCTCCCACCCTTCTTCATCTCACCCCATCAACATATCTATGACATTATAGAGAAGTGTGACAGTAGTATGGTCACAGGAGGAGAAACAAGAGCTATAGACACAGCAACATGGTCGTAGGGGTGAGGTCTGTGAGCTATGGACACAGAAAAATCGTCGTAGGGGAGAGGCCTGTGATTTGTACACACAGCAACCTGATCGTAGGGGAGAGGCCCATTAGCTCTGAACACAGCAACCTGATAGTAGGGGAGAGGCCTGTGAACTCTGAATACAGCAGTATGATCGCAAGGTGAGACACAGGAGAGCTGTACACACAGCAATTTGATTGTAGAGTGAAACACGAGAGGTTTGCACGCAGAAATATGATCACAGGGTGAGAAGCGAAACATTGCAGTCAGGTTTGCAGAGTCTCCTAATCTGATGATAAGCACAATGTGGACCGTGTACATTGCTCTGTATGGCTTAGTCACCCCAGCTGTGCTTATCAATGGAGAAACATTTCAAACAATGATTGATGTAAAATTTGAACACACCTTCTGTAAAAGAGGTGAAATATTGCTTGGTTGCTCATTAATCATTTACTGGCATTAATAAGAGTCAATAAAATTGCAACTCTACATAACCAGTAATGACTTAAACATCAAAGTCGGTGTGGGCACTAGGAGCTCAGTAAAGCGGACATGTGAAATTTAACACTTTGTCCCCTTGTAGTGTTATAGAACCATAGAATGATACAGCACAGAAGGAGGCCATTCGGCCCATCGTGCCTGTGCCGGCTGTTTGGTAGAGCTAGTCAACTATTCCCACACCCCTGCTCTTTAATCCAAAAACACTTGGTGGTACATTTGGATTGTAGATTTTAAATCCAAGCTTGGACTGTCTCTGCAGAGATCGTTTTGAGCTCTGAAGTACTGGTGGTGCGGAGCAGTTTGAGATGATAAATTAAAAGCATCGTCTGAGAGCCAGAGGGCCAACTATTCTGAGTTTAGCAGCCAAATAGCACCTCAGAAATATGTTGCCTTTCAGATGGCGGCACCTGACTGGGCCTGAAGAGGGCACGACAATGTAAATTACAGGCAAGTGAATGTCAGGTGCCTTTGCACTCAGATTCCCTGTAACAGCACCAGGTGCAATTCAGGGACAAACTGCTCGCTGAATTACCTGACGCTACAGCCTCCAGTCCTGCCGTTTCCGTGCTAACTGTCATAAGAGATAAAAATGAGAAGTCGCACAACACCAGGTTATAGTCCAACAGATTTATTTAATTTTACAAGCTTTCGGAGCTGTCGCTCCTTCGTCAGGTAAGTTAGCAATGAGAGAATCTCCCAGAATTCACAATTTAAACCCAGACAAAATCTATTCACATTATTCGCTACAACAAAGAGCACAGCCAAGACAATGAGATGTGTCCCGGGGGGTCCAACGTGTCAAACCACCTGCTGGCTGCATATCCTGTCAATTTGTGTTCTTGTGTTAGCCTTTTAAAAAAAAAAAAACACCTGGGAAGACCGGCCATGACGTCAAGTCACGTTCTGTATCGTGACATGAACCCGATATCGCGATTGAGGCCATCCTCATGAGTGCGGAACTTGGCTATCAGTTTCTGCTCTATGATTTTGCGCTGTCGTGTATCTCGAAGGCCGCCTTGGAGAACGCTTACCCGCAGATCCGAGGCTGAATGCCCCTGGCTGCTGAAGTGTTCCCCGACTGGGAGGCAACCCTCCTGCCTGGCGATTGTTGCGCGGTGTCCGTTCATACGTTGTCTCAGTGTCTGCATGGTCTCGCCGATGTACCATGCTCTGGAGCATCCTTTACTGCAACGTATCAGGTAGACAACGTTGGCCGAGTCACATGAGTATGTACCGTGTACCTGGTGGGTAGTGTCCTCACGTGTAATGATGGTATCTGTGTCCATGATTTGGCATGTCTTGCAGAGGTTGCCGTGGCAGGGTTGTGTGGTGTCTTGGTTGCTGTTCTCCTGAAAGATGGGTAATCTGCTGCGAACGATGGTACTTTTGAGGTTAGGCGGCTGCTTGAAGGCGAGTAGTGGAGGCGTGGGGATGGCCTTAGCAAGGTGTTCGTCGTCATCGATGACATGTTGAAGGCTGCGAAGACCCCCTGGGACACATCTCATTGTCTTGGCTGTGCTCTTTGTTGTAGCGAATAATGTGAATAGATTTTGTCTGGGTTTAAATTGTGAATTCTGGGAGATTCTCTCATTGCTAACTTACCTGACGAAGGAGCGACAGCTCCGAAAGCTTGTAAAATTAAATAAATCTGTTGGACTATAACTTGGTGTTGTGCGACTTCTCATTTTTGTCCACCCCAGTCCAACGCCGGCATCTCCACATCATAAGAGATAGGCTGAGATTACCAAGAAAGGGTTTTTTATGTTTGGATTTTGACTGAAAATTGTTGGAATTAATGAGGGAGGCCGTGCTTAGTGCCTTGACACCTCTGCCTTTGTTAACTTACATAGAGTGGTTGAGACGGAAACCACTGCATCTTTTAAAGGAACATTGAATGTTGAAGCAGAAGAAGGTACAGGGCTATGGGGAGAAAGCAGAGCAGGGGTTGGATTGCTCTGGTAACGAGCCGACACAGATACAGTGGGCTGAATGGCCTTCCTCTGTGCCTCTATGGTTCCAACTAACGCTCCATCTCCAATCTCCCTTTTCACTCCAAGGTCCTTGGACATGTTGTCACCTCTGACATTCATGCCCATTTCTCCTGCAACACCCACTTTGAATCTCTCCAATCAGGTTCCTGCTCCTGCCACGGCATTGAAGCAGCCCGAGCCACAGTCACAACTGACATTCCCTGCGACTGTGATGCGTTATCCCTGCTTATCGTCCTTGACCCCCCTGCAGCCTTTGGCACAGTTGATTGCACCATCTTGCTCCAACGTCTCTCCTCGGTTGTTCAAACAGGAGATCAATGTTGTGAACAATCTGGCTCAGCCTGAGATATTGGTCAAGAGGGAGCGGGAGCGGGGGTGGGGGCTGATGGAGGCAGGGTGTGGAGCTTGTGCTAGGGCCTGAAGATGATGACTTGTCTTCCCCATGTTTAGCTGAGGGAAATTACAATTCATCCAATATTGGATGTTGAACAAACAGGCTGATAGCATAGAGTCAGTAGAGGAGTCAAGAGAGATGGTAAGAAGTAGAGTTGGGTGTCATCAGTGCACATGTGGAAACTGAATCCATGTTTGTGGATAATGTCAGCAAGGGGCAGCAGATGAGGAGGAGGGGACCAAGGATAGATCCTTGTTGAGGGAGTGGCAAGCCATTGTTAGAGAAGCTCTGCCTACAATTAGATAAAAGTGAGAAGTCGCACAACACCAGGTTATAGTCCAACAGCTTTATTTGAAATCACAAGCTTTCGGAGCGCTGCTCCTTCGTCAGGTGAAGTGAAGAAATACAAATGGGCACAGCATATATAGACAGAGATCAATGCCTGTGCAGAGAACAATGCCAGACGACTACAGTTAATCTTTCTAACTGCCCTTTATCATCATGGCTACAATTAGATAGATAAGAGTGGAATCAAGCGAGGGCAGTCCCAAGCTGAACAACAGAGGAGAGGCATTGGGGCAAGATGGTGCGATTGTCTTTTACTGTACCTGCTCCTTTAATGATGTTGCTTCCTTTAAGGCCCAAATTGTTCCTGATATTCCTGGGCCTGTACCCAATAGTGCGTCTCCAGATGTGTCCAGAGTCTGCCCTTGGTGGTGCAGGTATGTGGTTGATAACTTGCTGCGAGGTCACCATCATTGTTGTTCCCAGCTTACCACCAGGATGCACATCACTACAGGTCCAGGGAGGAAGTTCTGTCTGATGCTTTTCTCTACTTCCCTAAGGAAGGTGCCTTTTCCCTGCTCAGGGCCTCCCCCTGCAGTGGTACAATTCAGTAGGAAACACAGTGAGTTAGTGATTAAACATCTGTCCCATTACTCAGTGATGCTATGTGTCCTCTAATTAATTAAGTAGGCAGATTCCACAGCAACAAAGATTGATCCTAGTCTATTGAATGCAGTGAGTTTGAGGTTTATTCTCAATACATGTAAGGAATATGGACTGTGTAACTGTACGGAATTCCTTATTATTTTGTTATAGTCCAACAGATTTATTTAAAATTACAAGCTTTCGGAGCTATCGCCCCTTCGTCAGGTAAAGTTACAATGAGTGAATCTACAAAAGTTCACAGAATATAAACACAGAAACTGCAGAGATACAGTTTCTCTGCAGTTTCTGTGTTTATATTCTGTGAACTTTTGTAGATTCACTCATAGTAACTTTACCTGACGAAGGGGCGATAGCTCCGAAAGCTTGTAATTTTAAATAAATCTGTTGGACTATAACCTGGTGTTGTGCGACTTCTCATTTTTGTCCACCCCAGTCCAACGCCGGCATCTCCGCATCATTATTATTTTGTAGCATAAGGATTAATTACCATGTTATTGCGTGGAGGTCCATTTTCTACAGCAGACACATGGTCACTAAGAATGACCACGTTCGCATATTGTCAGGAATGATCTGAAATGAATTGCAATGTATTTTGTATTTTCATCTCAGGCAACCAAATCCATCATGCAAGGGAATATAACCACTTCAGAATTCAAATTACCACTGATCAGTTCACGGGATGAAGGTGTCTGGGAGTGTGGAGTCAGTACATCCACCGGCACTGACTCTAGAAGGTTCAAAGTCATTGTAAAAGGTAGGAGACTCCAAAAAGCTTAATCCTTTGGGCCCAGATTTTCACTTTTTAGCTGATCGACGGAGTCTTTTAAAATGTGACGATATGCAGCATCATTATTGGAAGCGCGGTGCTGCCAATCCTGACAAATCCCACGGCACATGTAACTTGCTGTTTCATTCTCATTGTTGGCCTCTGCCAGCACTACATATGAAGCACTGGAGAACACAGCTTCCAGTCCTGTCCGGCACAATCGCTCTCAACCTGTGAGCTGCACTGAGGAGGAGAAGTGGCTGAGTTGCTTGAGTTTAAGGAAAGGTGATTAAATGGAGGTGTGCCGGAGCTGTGTAATTGCTTGTGTCGATGTGTAAATTAACACACAAATCCTTGAATGACCAAAGAAAAATAGGAGAAAAGCAGTGAGCGGAACCTCCGTCCCTGAACTCTCGATCCTACCAGACCGACGTGTTGAAACTCTCCTCCATCCGATGGTCTGAATGGGAATGAGTTTAATCAGACTTAACCTAAATCTTCTAGCAAAATACTGCGGATGCTGGAAATCTGAAATAACAACAGGAAATGCTGGAAGCACTCAGCAGGCCAGGCAGCATCCGTAGAGAGAGAAAAAACGTTAACTCTCTTTCTCTCTCCACGGATGCTGCCTGGCCTGCTGAAGTGAGAAGTCGCACAACACCAGGTTATAGTCCAACAGTTTTATTTGAAATCACAAGCTTTCGGAGCGCTGCTCCTTCGTCAGGTCACCTGACGAAGGAGCAGCGCTCCGAAAGCTTGTGATTTCAAATAAAACTATTGGACTATAACCTGGTGTTGTGCGACTTCTCACTTTTGTCCACCCCAGTCCAACACCGGCATCTCCGCATCATGGCCTACTGAGTGCTTCCAGCATTTTCTGTTGTTATTAACCTAAAGCTTAGAGGGAGTTCAAAATTATTCTTCACTGACCGACATGAGGACACCATCTTCTTTCCCTCCTTTTCCCAAACCTCTTTTGAGCAACTGACAGGAGTTGCCGAACAGCCACATGTGGATTTGCCTTTTGTTGCAGTTTTTTTTTGGTCGCACTAGTGGATCCTCTATTAGTTTCTTTTTTCTTATTTCAAAAACAAACACTCATTGTTGTTCCAGCTCCTCCTACCCCAGTAAGCACACCAGAAGTCCTGGAAAAGAAAAGCAAGCAGCTAAAAGTGAGCCCAAACAGTGAGACCTTTACTGGCGATGGGCCGGTGAAGTCGGTCAAACTCCTCTACAAGCCAATTGACAGCGGGGCACAGTGGTCTTCAATAGTAGGTAAGTCATATCAAAGAAATGAATAATATCGCTGTTAACAGAACAGTAAGGGATAGGAGGTTATATCAATCTTTGCGAACTTTATGTTAAATTAAGAGAGTAGAATTTTCGCCAGACTAGTTTCACTCTACTTAAAGACCAATTGACAGGGTTTTAGCAGAGAAAACATTTGATAGGAGTGCCCTCTAGTGGACCGCTTCAGTATTGCAGTTAGCTCCATCCTTAAAAGTTGCTGGGACCGAGGATACTCTTTCTGGTGCTAGTCGTGGCTAAACAACAACAACTGGCATTTATATAGCGCCTTTAACATAGTAACACGTCCCAAGGCGCTGCACAGGAGTGTTATAAGGCAACAAATTGACACCGAGCCACATAAGAAATTAGGGCAGATGGCCAAAAGCTTGGTCAAAGAGGTAGGTTTTCAGGAGGAAAAAGAGGTCGAGAGATTTAAGGAGGGCGTTCTCCCTCCGTAAACCAATCAAAGGTTAAGAGATGGTGCAAATTCCGCCTGAGTGGTAATATGATAAAATCACTCTAACTTCCTAGGTTAGTTCATTTATATATTTATACACAGACGCAGATATATACTGAGGCAAGTGTAGGGAGCATACAAGCAATGCCAGAGAACATTTGTGTGTCAGTGAAATTTAAAGGGGTGGGGACAATTGGAGCCTCCGCATGCACTAAACCTCTGCCAAAGTCTGGCCACTTCTGTCTGCAGATGTGGGTTTGCAGGTATCGGCGGGTGGGTACGGAGACCCTCTCGTGCTGCCCACCCTGCCCAGCACCTTTCCAGCAATCCTCCGCTTTTTCCGAGTGCAGATGGGGGTATTCCCCTTAAGGAAACCCAGTGATGTCAGTAATGGTGCTGTGCGCATTCCCGTGCATTATTCAGTGTTGGTGGTCACACACAGGTTGTATGTTGATTGAGTGGAATCTTTTGTATTCCTATTTGTACAAATAGAGGTCATGATGTGGAGATGCCGGCGTTGGACTGGGGTGGACAAAAATGAGAAGTCGCACAACACCAGGTTATAGTCCAACAGATTTATTTAATTTTACAAGCTTTCGAAGCAGTTCGCTCCTTCGTCAGGTAAGTTAGCAATGAGAGAATCTCCCAGAATTCACAATTTAAACCCAGACAAAATCTATTCACATTATTCGCTACATTATTGGCTGTGCTCTTTGTTGTAGCGAATAATGTGAATAGATTTTGTCTGGGTTTAAATTGTGAATTCTGGGAGATTCTCTCATTGCTAACTTACCTGACGAAGGAGCGAACTGCTTCGAAAGCTTGTAAAATTAAATAAATCTGTTGGACTATAACCTGGTGTTGTGCGACTTCTCATATTTGTACAAAGCCTGGGGACTCCAATTCACTTCTATGTTGCAACAGATGGCAGATCGGCAGCAAATAGTAACGTAGTGTGACTACAAAGACAGAAGTTCCCCACAGTGCTCGCAAATGACACTGTCAAAGACTAGTTAATGGAACTTAATAAAATCTTTGCTTAAGTTAAGAAATGTTTTGTCTGCATTATTTCAGTTGATAATAATGAGCCAATCACACTGATGAACTTGAAACCCTCGACAAGTTATCTGGTTCAAGTGCAGCTCACTCGCCCAGGAGAGGGAGGAGAGGGACCCCCAGGTCCTGAAACCATCTTAGAAACAGATTGCCCAGGTAATTACCTGCAAGTTTTTGGATTTCTTTGACTGTTAATGGAGTCTGTTGCTAATCTATCTCACAAAATCAAATATCTCAATGCAAACTCTTATATATGTACAGTATGCAGTAGCTAAAGCGGATAAATGTAGAATACTGTAAGAGTGTTTTATGCCTGGAACTAACCCTTGTACACGTGCAGGTCTTTATTCTGACTGCATGCTCCTGGTGCAGAGCCTTGCCTACCAGAAACACATATTGAGTATTCGACCCAATACAGTATAGACAGAATAAAAGGGAATGATTCATTGATGTATAATGCCGTATAGCTCCTATCAGTGTCAGCTCCTGAACATATTGCATACTAGCAAGGTAGTAATTTGCTTGTGTAGTACATTATGGCTTGTGGATATCTTCATGCCAACTCCTGTCCATATGTGACAAGATTAAAGCTGTATGCCCACCTCAGCAAAGGAGACAATATTTAAGATTATGTTAGTGATAAAGGAACTGATATCGATTAGTCTATAGCCATATAACTAGCATGTCTCCTATAGAGGTAATGTCACATTTCCATATGATCTGTGTATTAATGTCAGCTTTTTGCATAGTTTGTCGTACATGTCCTTACCATCTATCCATTGGCACTGCACCATCCTGGCTTTGTTCATTCTTACATCTCATCTTCCCAGTTACAAAATGCACCAGAACTTCCTTCCTTTCCCTTTATTCAGAACCCACCACGGTGCCAAAGATTGACCGCATCTTGGCCGAGGGCAGGGACACCATCTCCATCAGCTGGAACATTTCCAAAGATCACGAGACCGGAAGTGGGTTTGTCGTCCGAGTCACTGGCCCCGGGAATTCTATTAAGAGAGAGGTTCGGGTGCAGCCCCTCTCAGTGCGGTCCACGCAGATAACCAATCTGGAACCTGGAAATGCATATATGGTGGATGTCATGGTGTACCATTGTGGCAGCCTAGGGCCACCGTCTGACTCAGTCATGGTGCAAGTGGACGGAGGTAATCTGAAACATTGGACAGCTTTTTAGTTATTCCATACAATTAAACCTGGCAAAACAAAGGGAGGGATTTCTGGCTGCTTTTAACCAATTGAGATCCGCAGCATTCTATACGAAAGTTTTTTTTAAAAGTTAGGGTGGCATGATGGTATAGAGGCACCGAATGAAAGCCGAGCACTTCCTTACCATGAGGAAGGGAGGGATCAGATGAATGGTCATTACTAGACTATTCTCACACATTTCTTAGTTTTGTTTTTATTTTTGTGCTCATCAAGGTGAGGGATGTTAGTGCTCGGGAAACGGAAATCTCTCCCGGTGTCTGCATCAAACCCTCCCAGGTCAGATATAGCGCAGCCAAATGCAGATTGGGATTGCCAGCTATTGATGAATAAGGATAGTTTGCTACATTGGGACTGTTCAAACTTGTTTCACAGAGACCAGCAAGTAGAGAAGTCCCATCAGTAAGAGTTGGATTTGAACCTAGTGTCTAACCCACTGCGCCACCCCTAACAGCACTGTGGGAGTACCTTCACCGCACGGACTGCAGCGGTTCAAGAAGGCGGCTCACCACCACCTTCTCAAGGGCAATTAGGGATGGGCAATAAATGCTGGCCTTGCCAGCGACGCCCACATCCCATGAACGAATAAAAAAACAAACTTCCCCACCCTAATTTTGTAACTTGCATGTTACCCAATCTGTCTCCGAGGATCACCTGTGCCATTGCATCAGTTGCCAATTCGCTGTGTTGCAGACAAACTTGTCAAGTGCACTGCTCCATGGCCCTGTCTCCAACAATGCAGTTGAGAGATATACTTGTAAATGTAGGAGTCCGGAACTGGCACTGCTGATCTGGGAGGCTTGTAAGGTATAGGGACAAGAACCTGAAAACTGGTCAGTACACACACACCTGGGCAGAGCAGAATGAGAGGAAAGTTAAAAAAATAAAATGAAATAAATGAAATTATTACAATTATGGAATTTGTGCAGTGAACATTTTCAACATTTTTAAGACCTAGTACAGTTCGTTCTTGCCCATCAACATTGAACACTAGTGATTTCTACAGCTATTTTCATACCATGTGTAAAGTCAACATACCAGTGGCAAAAATAATTTTGCATACCTGCTTGTCCCTTTAAGGTATTTTCATCTGAAACCATAGGATCTACAGCTTTCTATTTTCCTGTTTAAAACCCATATTTCTGGTCAAGGTTACCAATGAGAATATGAGAAATGTCAAATGGAAGATTTGAAACCAGGCTGTAAAACACAATTCTGTCAGTATACACAGAGCTGCTATTTTGGCCTTCCTCTGCCCTTTTGAAGATAAAAGCTCTGGCAGAAGGTGGATTTATGAGAGTCAGGGAAATTGGGTCCTTTTTAAAAAAAAAACCCACAGTGTCATATTGAAACCTGTAGATACACAAATCTACGTATTCTCTGTTTTGAACTTTTGCCTACAATTGATATGAAGCACCTCATATAGAAAAGTCCCATTTTCATGACACGTTCCTCCGAGAAGGTAGAGTACATAGGCTTATCGTTGACCAGTTTCCCTTAGTCGGCTTGCGCACAGAGCAGATTTAACCAATTTTAAAAATTGTTTCAAATGGTGGTGGACTTCCGTCTAACCCAAGAAACACCATCTTTCTGCTGTGCCTCGCATAAATGTGCATCGGGACAAAGGTTTGGTATTACGTATGTCTCTCTGTTGCTATGTTAACAGAAATAACAATACTGGAAACCTTCCCGCAACTGCTCAATATAGCTAGCATTTTGCGTGACTATTTTAACAAACAAAATCTATTCTTCGGTCGTAGTTTTCACTCTACCATCTAACAGGGAAAAGTCTCCTCTCCCCTCCTGCCAACATAACAGTGGCACTACATGGACTACCTTTACTGCTCTGGAATGGAGTATCATCTGCAGTTTGGTAGAGACATGCCTTGGATCCTATGCAACCATGGTTTTGTCAGAGGTTCCCATGGAATTCTACGGCACCTCAAGGTCAAGTTCTGTGACATGAGAATATAAATTCCATGGCAAGGCGGTCCCGGGTTTGGATACATCTCATTATATACAAAATTATATGCAAAAAGGAAAAGGAGGTGGGGTGGCGTTGTTAGTCAAGGATGAAATCAGAGCAATAGTGAGAAAGGATATTGGCTCATAAAATCAAGATGTAGAATCAGTCTGGATGGAGCTAAGAAGCACCAAGGGGCAGAAAACATTGGTGGGAGTTGTCTATAGGCCTCCAAACAGTAGTGGTAATGTAGGGGATGGCATTAAACAGGAAATTAGAGATGCATGTAACAAGGTTACTACAGTAATCATGGGTGACTTTAATCTACATATAGACTGGCAAAACCAAATTTGCAATAATACTGTGGAGGATGAATTCCTGGAGTGTGTACAAGATGGTTTTTTAGACCAGTACGTTGAGGAGCCAACTAGGGAATAGGCTATCCTAGATTGGGTATTGTGCAATGAGAAGGGGTTAATTAATAATCTTGTTGTGCGGGGTCTGACATGAATCTTGTCATTCATGTATGAAGTAATACTGGGCGACCTGCTGGTGGCGCTGTCCGGGGTGAGTATAAATACTCGGGCATGGGCCCAGCTTGCTTAGGACATTCCTCAACAGGAACTAGCGAAGGGCACAACTAGATCTCCATGTTGAAAAACAGTTGATTAAAGCTTTGTTTAATGCTTAGACCAAGTGCCGAGTAGTTTTCTTATGTCAGGGTCCTTTAGGGAAGAGTGACCATAACATGATAGAATTCTTCATTAAGATGGAAAGTGAAAAAGTCCAATTCGAAACTAGGGTCCTAAATCTAAACAAAGGAAACTACGAAGATATGAGGAGTGATTTGGCTATGATAGATTGGGGAGCTTCATTAAAAGGCATGATGGTGGATAGGCAATGGCTAACATTTAAGGAACGAATGCATGAATTGCAACAGTTATACATTCCTTTCTGGCGCAAAAACACAAAAGGAAAAGAGGCCCAACCATGGCTAACAAAAGAAATTAAGGATAGTATTAGATCCAAAGAGGAGTCATATAAAGTTGCCAGAAAAAGTAGCAAGCCTGAGGATTGGGCACAGTTTAGAGTTCAGCAAAAAAGGACCAAGAGATTGATTAAGAGCGGAAAAATAGAGTATGATATTAACTTGCAAGGAACATAAAAGCGGACTGTAAAAGCTTCTACAAGTATGTAAAAAGAAAAAGATTAGTGAAGACAAATGTAGGTCCCTTACAGTCAGAAACGGGAGAATTTATAATGGGGAACAAGGAAATGGCAGAGCAATTAAACAAATACTTTGGTTTTGTCTTCACGGAAGAGGACACAAATAACTTCCCAGAAATCCTAGGGAACCAAGGGTCTAGTGAGAAGGAGGAATTAAAGGAAATTAGTATTAGTAAAAAAAATAGTGCTGGAGAAATTAATGGGACTGAAAGCCTATAAATCCCCAGGGCCTGATAATCCGCCTCCCAGAGTACTAAAAGAGGTAGCCATGGAAATAGTGGATGCATTGGTTGTCATCTTCCAAAATTCTATAGATTATGGAACAGTTCCTGCAGATTGGAGAGTGGCAAATGTAACCCCACTATTTAAAAAAGGAGAGAGAGAAAAAACTGGGAACTACAGACCGGTTAGCCTAACATCAGTAGTAGGGAAAATGCTAGAGTCTATTATAAAGGATGTGATAACAGGACACTTAGAAAATATCAACGGGATTAGACAAAGTCAACGTGGATTTATAAAAGGGAAATCGTGTTTGACAAACCTACTGGAGTTTTTTGAGGATGTAACTGGTAGAATAGATAAGGGAGAACCAGTGGATGTGGTGTATTTGGATTTTCAGAAAGCCTTTGATAAAGTCCCACATAAGAGGTTAGTGTGCAAAATTAAAGCACATGGGATTGGGGGTAATATACTGGCATGGATTGAAAATTGGTTAACAGACAGGAAACAGAGAGTAGGAATAAATGGGTCTTTTTCAGGGTGGCAGGCGGTGACTAGTGGGGTACCGCAGGGACCAGTGCTTGGGCCCCAGCTATTCACAATATATATCAATGATTTGGATGAGGGAACCAAATGTAATATTTCCAAGTTTGCTGATGACACAAAACTAGGTGGGATTGTGAGCTGTGAGGAGGATGCAAAGAGGCTTCAAGGCGATTTAGACAAGTTGAGTGAGTGGGCAAATACATGGCAGATGCAGTATAACGTGGATAAATGTGAAATTATCCACTTCGGTAGGAAAAACAGAAAGGCAGAGTATTATTTAAATGGTGATAGATTGGGAAATGTTGATGTACAAAGGGACCTGGGTGTTCTTGTACACCAGTCACTGGAAGCAAACATGCAGGTGCAGCAAGCAGTTAGGAAGGCAAATGGTATGTTGGCCTTCATTGCAAGAGGATTTGAGTACAGGAGCAAGGATGTCTTACTACAGTTACACAGGGCCTTGGTGAGACCACACCTGGAGTACTGTGTGCAGTTTTGGTCTCCTTACCTAAGAAAGGATATACTTGCCATAGAGGGAGTGCAGCGAAGGTTCACCAGACTGATTCCTGAGATGGCAGGACTGTCGTATGAGAAGAGATTGGGTCGACTAGGCCTGTATTCACTAGAGTTTAGAAGAATAAGAGGGGATCTCATTGAAACGTATAAAATTCTGACAGAGCTAGACAGACTGGATGCAGGGAGGATGTTTCCCCTGGTTGAGGGGTCTAGAACGAGGGGTCACAGCCTCAGGATACGGGGTAGGACATTTAGGACTGAGATGAGGAAAAATTTCTTCACTCCGAGGGTGGTGAACCTGTGAAATTCTCTACCACAAAAGGCTGTGGAGGCCAAGTCACTGAATATATTTAAGAAGGAGATAGATAGATTTCTAGACACAAAAGGCATCAAGGGGTATGGGGAGAGAGCGGGAATATGGTATTGAGATAGAGGATCAGCCATGATCATATTGAACCGCGGAGCAGACTCGAAGGGCCGAATGGCCTACTCCTGCTCCGATTTTTCTATATTTTTATGTTTCCAAATAAATATTTTTAAATACCACATCGAGTGGTGCTAAACTGGTAGCTATTTTGCTTAGAAAAAAATATGCATTTCAAAATGTTCTAAACACAGTTTACGACGGGTTTGAATCTCTATGTGCTGCTTAGCTGTTTTCAGTAATCGCTGCTACTTAATAGCCATCTGTCTCACCCTGACTTTTCACATAGTCAGGTAAGGCAGCTAGGTGTTAAATATAAGCATTACCTGATGTAACAGTACCTGGTGTTTTGATTCAGAATGGTGTAATTTTACACCAATTTTCTAATCCTGTTTGATTTAACAGTTTGTAAATCTCCTTGCGCTCTTACCTGCTCTACTAGACTCAGAGTTTCTGCAAGCTATTAAGGAGTCACTGTCAATGGGATTACATAATCTTCATGCATGTGCTTACCTTGCACACTTCAGGTGGCGATGAGAAAATGGTGTTCCTTGGCACCATTTGGAATCAGAACACTTGGTAAATGCTTTTCTTGGTCACCCAGTACACCAAGACAGGCATTGATTCAATGGCTACAATGGGGGAAAGTGGACTACATAGGCAAAGAATGGCAGAGAAGGCTTTCTGTGTCAAGCATGGATTCTGCTGTGATTTCCATGGAGCACTGTGGACCCAGCATGTAATAAATTAAGATAAAAAGATTGCATTTTTCCTTAAAATTCTTCTGCTTATCAACAAGAAGGATGTTGGTGCTTCCCAGATCAAGCACCTAGTATCAGCACATCTCCGACTCTTCTCTTCCCTTCCTTGACTTCTCTTTCTCCATTTCTGGCGATCGGCTATCGACAAACATCCACTACAAGCCCACTGACTCCCACAGCTACCTGGACTACGCTTCTTCCCACCCCGCTTCCTGTAAGGACTCTATTCCATTCTCCCAGTTTCACCGTCTCCGCCGCATCTGACCTGACGATGCCACCTTTCATACCAGTGCTTCCTACATGTCTTCCTTTTTCCTCAACCGAGGATTCCCCTCTACTGTGGTTGACATGGCCTTTGACCGTGTCCGTTCCATTTCCCACACTTCTGCTCTCACCCCTTCCCCTCCCTCCCAGAACCACGGTAGGGTTCCCCTTGTCCTCACCTTTCACCCCACCAGCCTCCACATTCAACGGATCATCCTCCGCCATTTCCGCCACCTCCAACGTGATCCCACCACCAAATGCATCTTCCCCTCACCTCCCCTTTCAGCATTCCGAAGGGACCGCTCCCTCCGCGACACCCTGGTCCACTCCTCAATCACCCCCAACAGCTCTTCCCCTTCACCTGGCACCTTCCCGTGCAAGCGCAGGAGATGCAACACCTGCCCTTTTACCTCCTCCCTTCCCACTGTCCAGGGCCCCAAACACCCCTTTCAGGTGAAGGAGTGATTTACTTGTACTTCTTGCAATTTAATATACTGTATTCGCTGCTCACGATGCGGTCTCCTCTACACTGGGGAGACCAAACGCAGATTGGGCGACCGCTTTGCGGAACACCTCCGTTCAGTCCGTAAGGGTGACCCTGAGCTTCCGGTCGCCTGTCACTTTAATTCTCCGCTCCACTCCCACTCTGATCTCTCTGTCCTTGGCCTCTTACATTGTTCCAATGAAGCTCAACGTAAGCTCGAGGAACGGCACCTCATCTTTCGATTAGGCACTTTACAGCCTTCTGGACTCAACTCAATTTCAAACTATAACCCCTGCTCCCATTTTTCATGCTGTATGATTTTGCCACCCCCTTTGCAACATTTTATCTTTCCTGCCTCTTACCTCAGCACAGTATATTCCTTCAATTCCTTCCTCCCCTCCCACCCAGCCTGCCCCTCTCCCTGTCTCTGCACCTGCTTAATATCTGTTACATCTCCAGCTTTTTCCAGTTCTGATGAAGGGTCCCAGACCTGAAACGTTAACTCTGTTTCTCTCTCCACGGATGCTGCCTGGCCTGCTGAGTGTTTCCAGCATTTTCTGTTGTTATTGCAGATTTCCAGCATCCGCAGTATTTTGCTATTGTCCCACAGAAAGACTGTTTTATACAGGGCACAGTCCCATAGTATCTCCATGTTACACAGGGCACAGTCTCATGGTATCTCTGTTAAACAGGACACAGTCCCATTGTATCTCCATGTTTTGCAGGGTACAGTCCCGTAGTACTTCCACGTTACACAGGGTATCCATATCAATTTATTACACTGATTATAGTGCCATGGTATTACACAACATGAATGTTGTGTTACTGAAAGTTAACATGCAGGTACAGCAAGCAATTAAGAAAGCAAATGATATGTTGGCCTTTATTACAAGAGGTTTTGAGTATAAGAGTAAAGACGTCTTACTGCAATTATATAGGGCCCTGGTGAGACCACACCTGGAGTATTGTGTACAGTTTTGGTCTCCTTACCTAAGGAAGTATATACTTGCCATAGAGGGAGTGCAACGAAGGTTCACCAGACTGATTCCTGGGATGGGGGGATTATCCTATGAGGAGAGATTGAGTAGACTAGGCCTATATTCTCTGGAGTTTAGATGAATGAGAGGTGATCTCATTGAAACATACAAAATTCTTACAGGGCTTGACAGGGTAGATGCAGGGAGGATGTTTCCCCTGGCTGGGGAGTCTAGAACCAGGGGTCACAGTCTCAGAAGAAGGGGTGGGCCATTTAGGACTGAGATGAGGTGGAATTTCTTCACACAGAGGGTGGTGAATCTTTGGAATTCTCTACCCCAGAGGGCTGTGGAGGCTCAGTCGTTGAGTATATTCAAGACAGAGATCGATAGATTTTTGGATATTAAGGGAATCAAGGGATATGGGGATAGTGCGGGAAAGTGGAGTTGAAATAGAAGATCAGCCATGATCTTATTGAATGGCGGAGCAGGCTCGAGGGGCCGAATGGCCTACTCCTGCTCCTATTTCTTACGTTCTTATGTTCTTACATAAGGTATAGTACTATGGTATCACTCTGTTACACAGGGACAGTGCAGTATGATGTACGGCACATGTTACAATTTTTCATTTTACCCAAGCTACTTTCGCAGAATATTCTGCTTTGCACAGGTGTAGTAGCACAGAGTTACACAAGGTTTCAGTATCGAGGCAGTGACATGGCTCATCCTTGGCTCAGTACCATGAGATCGCTTTGTTCAATTATGAATACCCTAGGTGGGTCCTCTTTGAGAGTCAATGCAATGTAAATGAAGAAGTTGGTTCTTGTCTATGCAGGCCCCCCACCTCCCAGACGCCTACAGGCCATACCATTGTCCCTGACCAGCATACACTTGAAGTGGCTGCCACCCCTCAGCACAAAGGGAATCAACAAGTACACCATCGAGTACCAGCAGATGGAGCCACCCAGCGAGCCCACGTGGATCGATACAGCCGCTGGAAATGAAACTGTCAAAGAGCTGAGTCCCAGCACACAGTATCAGTTCCGTGTCCGTGCGCAGTCCAATGTTGCAGGTGAATGGAGCGCTCCTGTCACATCTTGGACCTTCAGTGACTGTAAGTGAGATTTTTCCCTGTTTCAAAGTTGCCCTCTTTGGCAGTTTCTCTCTGTTGAACCCGCTCTGATTGCCTCTTTTGCGATTGCCGATTGTCTCATTCTCTGATAAAGAAAGACCTGCATTTATATCGCGCCTTTCACGACCACCGGACGTCTCAAAGCGCTTTACAGCCAATGAAGTACTTTTGGAATGTAGACACTGTTGTAAGGTGGGAAGAAGAAAGATAAGTCATAAACATTTCCCTTATTATCAATTATAAAAGTAGACACTGATAATCTACTGTCCTTTCAGAAACTAGGCCGGGACCTGGATGTGCCGGGATCGAGGCCTGAACCCTTGAATTTTAATTCTTTTTTTCGAGTAACCCCCTTTGTACAGGGGTATCAGGGTGGGGGGAGTAACTGCACGCTTCTTCCGAGGAGGGCCAGGCACCCCGGCCCCCTTTCCACCATCCCCGGCTCAGCATTCTTCTCCTGGACTTTCCGGCCTCATGTGAATGGTGGGCGTCCCAAATGCGTCCCGAGTGGCGTGGTACCTGTCATTGGGATGATAATTAAGGGACCTCCCCCTGACCCTTCAGATGTTGGTGGGCTCAGCCGCAGAGGTCCGGGGCGGCAGCAGCTCAGCACTTACACTGAGAGGCACTTCCCTGTGGATTTTCAGGGCCAGCACCTTTTTTAAAAATGGCTAACCATACGGAGCTCCTACCTATTTGAAAGGGCGCGGACACAGAAATGTTCCTCGAAGCAAACCTATTCAGGTTTCCCTGTGTGCCTCCAAATCCAAACACTCCTGAGTGAAGACAAACCGCCTTCAGCATCCTTGATGGTCACTGACTTTACTCTACGTCCCACAGAGTGACCTAATCTGCTCCAGATTTGTTTGTTTTTTGCCAAAACGTTGCTACATTTTCCTTTAAATACTTTCCTGTGTAGTTGTCCTACATATTGTCAAAAGCCTAGAAAAAAAGCATGTAAACAGTACAATTGTGCAGCTGTTTTGCTAAATGGCGAATAAATACTGTCTATGTGCTTGCTAATTATTATGCCCAGTTATCTCATACTGAAGTAACGCCACCCAGCCCATCAGCCCCTAGCTGACAGGGTCAGATCTGTCAAGACACGACAGAGCAGGACTAGCAGTGGGAGGACTGTTTCTACATAGAGCCAATTTTAAATTTACTCAGAATTCGATTTGCTTTATCACAGGCAAATCCACAACAAAAAAACTGAACACAAGCACCAAAAATGTACAGTAGCATCATAAAATATCAAAGAGGTGAACTCAATTTAAAAAAAAATTACGCAGCTTTCTTGTGCACACAGGAATCCTGTTATAAAGAAAGAAAGGCTCGCATTTATGTAGCGCCTTTCACAACCTCAGGACGTCCCAGAGTGCTTTACAGCCAATGAAGTACTTTTTTTTGAAGTGTAGGGACTATTGTAATGTAGGAAACGCGGCAGCCAATTTGCGCACAGCAAGGTCCCAATAATGTGTTAGTGACCGGATAATCTATTTTTTAGTGATGTTGGTTGAGGGGATAAATATTGGCCAGGACTCCCCTGCTCTTGTTTGAAATAGTGCCATGGGATCTTTTACATCCACCAGAGAGGCTCATCTAAAAGACGGCACCTACAACGGTGCAGCACTCCCTCAGTACTGCACTGAAGTGTCAGCTATAATTTATGGTCAAGTACCTGGAGTGGGACTTGAACGCACAATCTTCTAACTCGGAGGCGAGAGGACTACCAACTGAGCTACAGCTGACACCTGGGAGTCGAGTATTTACCAGTAAACTGAGGTGAAAATATCTCTAATAGAAGAGAGCATGAGAATCAAAGTGTTTATGTATCCAGAATATTGGTATGACATTCTGTTCCCCTTAGAGCTTTACCAAGGTGTGTACTTACTACCCAGCAAAAACCCTGGACTCTGGGGAAGCCTGCGGGTGCCTTTAATAAACTAAATGAATGATTATTCTCTCCCTTGTTTTTAACTCCAGCTATTCCGCCAGCACCTTATGATGTTAAGGTATCAAACATTACCGACACATCTGCAGTGATCTCCTGGGTGGTACCGAGAAAACATGCCATCTCCTCTGTGGTTATAAGGTGTAAGGTCTATGGGGCTGCAAAATATACTGAAGTCACACCGATCAATTTGGCAGAGATGCCAACTTCAGAGTACGTCTTGCATGGGTTGCAGGCCGAGACCCCCTACCTAGTGGAGGTTTTAGCCAAGAACAATAAGGGAGAAAGCCAGCCAAACCCAATGAAAGAACTTCGAACAGCGACAACTCCACCAGGTAAGAATTGTAAGAACTCAGCTAACTACAGTACACATCTGGATTTGTGCACATACATATGTATATACGTTTATATATGTGTACATGGGCATATATTACTAATATTCAGTCTGTATATGTGTTAAAGGGCATCAGGCCAATCTTAGCCTTTTTTCCGAACACAACAACATGCAACTTCTAAAACGCCTTTAACGTAATAAAATATCCCAAGGTGCTTCACCAGAGCATTATCAAACAACATTTGACATCGAGCCACATAAGGAGATATTAATCAGGTGACCAAAAGCTTGGTTAAAGAGGTAGGTTTTAAGGAGCATCTTAAAGGAGAGAGAGAGAGGGAGGCAGAGAGGTTTACAGAGTGAATTCCAGAGCTTAGGGCCTAGACAGCTGAAGGCCCAGCCGCCATTGGTGGGGCGAAGGAAATCAGGGTTGCACCAGAGGCCAGAATTGGAGGAACGCAGAGTTCGCAGAAGGTTGCAGGGCTGGAGGTGCAAGGCCGTCGAGGGATGTGAGCACAAGGTTGAGACTTTTAAATTTGAGGCATTTCTAGACTGGAAGCTAATGTAGGTCAGTGAGCACAGAGGGGATGGGTGAACGGGACTTGATCCGAGTCAGGATATGGTCAGCAGAACTTTGGATGAGCTGAAGGAAATAATAGGAGGGGAAGGAGGTGGGGGGGTGGGGTTTAAGGAGGGTCTTAAAGGATGAGGGAGGCGGAGAGATAGAGGGGGTTAGGCAAGTAATTCCAGAGCATGGGGCCTAGGAAGCTCCAGGCACACCTGCCACTGGTCGGGCAAAGGGAGCGGGGGTGCACGAAAGGCCAGAGCCGGAGAACCCCAAACTACCGCTAAATGTCTTAGAGTCAGCTTACTTGAGTGGGTGCCCTACTTTCAGGATCTCACCTGAGCGGAAAATCCAGGCAGAGCGCTTGTATTTAGGGAATTACAGACTGGCTAACCGCAAAATGACACGCCTCTGCTCCTGACACAGATCCCTGGAAGCTTCAGAGCTGAGATTCATTGAATGAGCTCAGTTATACAGTGGTGTTTTACAGAAGGTGCACTTGCACAGTTGGCAACACCCAGGATCCTCACGAGTCCAGCAAGGCCATAAGCCAATTGTTGCACTTGCAATTGCTTTCTGGCTAAGTGGAGGATTTCCCTGTCATTTGGTTGTATGGCTGATTTAAGAGACCCGAGGACATGTGAGGAATAAGAACGAGATCTTTCCAAGTTGCTAAAAAAAGACTTCTGTTTCCTCACGTTGGATCTGTTCCTTTTCCTCAGCTACTTCGAGTGTGCTTCAAGTATCGGGGAGTTTGGAGCAGCCCCCTGCTGGTGACCAGCAGCTCTTGATGGCCATTGTGGGCTCAGTGTCGGTGACCTGTCTGACCATCCTCCTCGCACTCCTGGGCCTCTTCTGCGTACGTAAAACCCTCTTCCAGCGACGTCGAACCTTCACTTACCAGTCAGGATCTGTAAGTACCACACAAGTTAAATTAAATACATTGTGTAATCTACTGGCTTTATTCAAATTAAAGTTTCAAATTAAATCTTATTCCATGGAAATCTCGCAGTGCTGTTGCTAATGATTCCCTACTGGTTGTGCAAATGCACATTTAGATTTGTTGCTGATTCAGGACTGCCAACCAATCGGATTTTATCATGGGAATCCTAACTTTGGCCATTTTTGATTGGCTTTCACAATACCAAGCTCGTTTCACTTTTTCTTTCTCTCTCTTCTTTCTGTATTTTTTCCTGCTCTATTTGCACTCTTTCTTGCCTTTGGAGTTTACTTTTCACATCTTTCTCTGGCAGGCAAAGTGATAGAAGCAAAAACGTAGGGCATTCAAAATGAGGCTGAATGTAATAAAGGGAAATGTCAGGGCAGTAGAAGGACGAGCTTCGATGGACCAAGTAAGCTTTTTTCATCCTTGACTTTTCTTATGTTTTCTCCTTTCTGCCCCTCAAATCTGCCTTTTCTTTCTTTTTTTTTTCTTTCTCTCTTCCTGGAGCTGGTCTGCCTTTTGTTTTTCGACATCTTTGTTGACCATCTTCTCTTCTTCTTCTTAGGCAGTCCCTCGGAACCGAAGATGACTTGCTTCCACATTAAAAATGAGTTCTCAGGTGACTGATGAGTCCAATGCGAGACCTACAGTCTCTGTCACAGGTGGGGCAGACGGTGGTTGAAGGGGCGGGTGGGTGGGGTGCTTGGGTTGACGTGCGCTTCTTGCGCTGCCTGCGCTTGGCTTCCGCTTGCTCCCGGCAAAGAGACTCGAGGTATTCGGCGCCTTCCCGGATGCTTCTCCTCCACTTTGTACGGTCTTGGGCCAGGGATTCCCAGGTGTTGGTGGGGATGTTACACTTTTTCAAGGAGGCTTTAAGGGTGTCCTTGAAGCGTTTCCTCTGCCCACCTGGGGCTCTCTTGCCGTGCCGGAGCTCCGAGTAGAGCGCTTGTTTTGGGAGTCTCGTATCGGGCATGCGGACAATGTGACCCGTCCATCGGAGCTGATCGAGCGTGGTCAAAGCTTCGATGCTGGGGATGTTGGCCTGAGCGAGAACACTGACGTTGGTGTGCCTATCGTGCCAATGGAGTCGCAGGATCTTGCGGAGGCAGCGTTGGTGGTACCTCTCCAGTGCTTTGAGGTGCCTGCTGTACATGGTCCATGTCTCGGAGGCATACAGGAGGGCAGGTATTACTACTGCTCTGTAGACCATGAGCTTAGTGCCGGGTTTGAGGTCCTGGTCTTCAAACACTCTCTTCCTCAAGCGACCGAAGGCTGCACTGGCACACTGAAGGCGGTGTTGGACTTCATCATCGATGTCTGCCCTTGTTGACAGTAGGCTCCCGAGGTATGGAAAGTGGTCCACGCTGTCCAAGGCCTTGTCGTGGATTTTGATAATCGGGGAGCAGTACTGTGTGGCGGGGGTAGGTTGGTAGAGGACCTTTGTCTTACGGATGTTTAGTGGCCCATGCTCTCGTACGCTTCGGTGAAGGTGTTGACGATGGTTTGGAGTTCGACCTCAGAGTGAGCGCAGACGCAAGCGTCGTCTGCATACTGTAATTCGATGACAGAGGATGGGACGACCTTGGATCTGGACTAGAGGCGACGGAGGTTGAACAGTTTCCCGTTTGTTCTGTAAATTAGCTCCACTCCAGTGGGGAGCTTACTGAGGGTGAGATGGAGCATTGCAGCAAGGAAGATCGAGAAGAGCGTTGGTGCGATGACACAGCCTTGCTTGACCCCGGTCCGTACGTGAATTGGGTCTGTGGTGGAACTGTTGGTCAGGATCACGGCTTGCATGTCGTCATGAAGCAGGCGGACCATCAGGCTTCCAAACACTCGCAACATTGAGGAAACGGTACAAGTTGAACAGGCTATAAAAATTATCTGGCTTCAACAAAAACTGTGTTGGTCACTAACCTTAACGTGTAAAGGGTCTTTTGTCTGTCAATCCATGAATCTCTTGACTTTTTTTTTACACCACAAACCTTCGTGTTTTTTTTTAATGAATTGTATGACTTTTGCACTCTGGAGATTGGCATTAAGAGTGAGGTTATTGTCACTGGTTCCTTGGCAATGCAATAGTTCACACTGAGACTGAACCATACAATCAGTTATGATGTCACTTGCTGCATGGAGCCCACTGGTATTGTTTAAACTAATTTCAACTGGAACAGATCAAAGTTAACCTCAAAGCATTTATCCCATTTCTATCAAATAGAACATCCGCAGTATTTTGCTATCGTATTAGTGTTTGGTTCACTGCCACCTCTCTTCTAGGAATGCCTACCTTGAAGAAGTTCTGCTCTTCTCTTTGACGGGACTTTTGTTTGTCTCTTCAACCTTGTTACTTGCTTTAAATCTATTTCATTTCCTGCTTTTTTCCAGTTCTGACGAAAGGTCTTTGACCTGAAACGTTAACTCTGTTTCTCTCTCCACAGATGCTGCCTGACCTGCTGAGTTTTTCCAGCGTTTTCTGTTGTTATTTAGAACTTTATTATAGGCCTGTGTTGTTTAAGGAATGGATTCCTTGTTGAAATTCTTTCAGATATGTACTTTCATATTCTTAATTGTTATAACTCATTATCCTGGGATAAAAAGAACAGTTTATAACCTGCATGAACCACTTAAGTTTCTGCTGTTGCTACAACATGCTGTGACAGTCCTGTATAGCCAACGGGCAACAAAAAGACAGCAAGTAGATAACCTTTGGTTTTATTTGTTTGTTCTGAGGGTGAAGAGACCGTCCTTCAGTTTAATTCTGGAACTCTGACGCTCACACGCAGGCCAAAGCCACAGCCCGAGCCCCTCACCTACCCCATCCTACAATGGGATGACATCAAATTTGAGGATGTTATTGGAGAAGGAAATTTTGGGCAAGTCATCAAAGCTTTGATTAAAAAGGATGGACTGAAGATGAACGCTGCAATTAAAATGTTAAAAGGTATCTCTTTATTTAAAATGGCGCCTATGGCCTGGAGTTTCCGCGCAATTGCGTTGTTTTTTTTTAGCGCAGTTCCCCCGATATCGGTGTAGCCGCGCAAAAGATCCCGAAAGTTTAAGCTTAAATTGCGTTCGACGCAACTCGAGTTTTCGCGATTTTTTGCGCTCGTTTTAAAAACTGGCCTCGCCCCCCAGGCTGAATTAATCACCACTGGGAGTTTCTGCAAATTGCGCTCGTTTGCAGGCCTTCGAGGAGGCTTCAAAAATCAAGCTGGATCTTTTGGGCACAAGGACACTAAGAGGTACGTTTTGAAAGGTTTTGAATGAAATTGTTTTAAGGAACTGACTACTGTACACCAATCTAACTAGAAAATAGTTTTGTATATTTTTTAAAGGTCATTTTCAGTCATTTAAAATCGGGTTACTCACAGGTGGTGGATTGACAATGGGCCAGAAATTCGGCTCTCCGGCTTCCTGCGGGTGCAAGCATCGCGCGTGTACTTACCTACCACGCCTGCCGTTGTGCTTCGGGCCCACGAGGAATTCGGGTCCTGGGCCTCCTGCAGCTGCCAGCGCGCAGTGCTCGCGTATCCCAGGAGCGCAGTTAGTTCAAAGCATCCCCTGGGATCACGTGGGCCATGGAGAGCCAATCCTAGCAGGGAATTTTCATTCATAGAGAATAGAGATCGTCCCCAAAACCACACAAAAACTTCAAATAAATGTTTTAAAAACCATCACATTTTTAAAATAACTATAAATTACATAAATTAACGACATTAAACAAAAATTTAAATTTTTGAAAAAATTAATTAAACTTTTTAACGATGCTAAAAATAAACTTACCTTTCTTTAAAGTATGTAAAAAAGATAAACCTGTTGAAAAAATGTTTAAATTGTAATTAATTCACCACTTACCTTGTTAAAAACAGGCCTTGTGCCTCCTTTTTAAAAGCGCAGCTTCTCCATACTTACCCTCACGGAGAAACCTGAAAAAAAGAACGAAGTTTGCTGCGTGCGCGCTGCCTCTCCCGCGCACGCGTTCGACTTCTGAACCCCTTCCTTCAGGGGAACGGAAGTTCCAGTTTCCCGCGCATGCGCAGTGCATGCAGGAAACCGGCACTTCAGGTGGCCTTACGGGTGAGTACACAGCGCGTACTCACCCGACAAGAGCCGAATTTCTGGCCCAATGATTTTAAAATGCTTATTTTTCGTGATAAACCCATTTTCAACTGTATTAACCAAACTGCAACTAGTTACCACTCTTAAACATATCACGGAATATTTGTTAAAGCAAAAACATTTTTAAGGAATTACATTTTAAAACGCTGCCCGATTGCACTGGTTCATGGCAGATTTTGCATTTGGCAATATGCCAATGAGTTTGAGTGGAAACTCAGGGAAAAGTAAACACTTTTCAAAACGGGCGCAATTTGCGTCAGAATTGCCGATTGCGCCCAAACCGAAACTCTACCCTATGTCTGTAACGTTCACTCGTGGAGATTTTCTGATTGGCCCTCTGATTGGGCGTTAGTCGGACGGTGCTTCATAACCTTCATTTACGTAGTTTGGTTGAGCATCTCATCCATATTGGGCCTCGCATTGGAACCTGCTGGAGTGGGCTCACGTGGGGTGCTGGGTACATTTAAAGGGATGTGGCCACCTAAAGGTAAGTGGCCAAATAAGGGGGCAAACATATTGCTAGCTCTGCAAAGACTTCTAATATTTTTATATACAGGAAACTCTTTTTTAACCGGCACCCAAATATCCGGAAATCTCTCTTAACCGGCAAAATTCTTGAGTAGGTAACCGGGGTTTTCCTTCATCTCTCGTTTAAAATTACTTTAAAAAAACCCCGAGGCGTTTGCCTTGTATCGGAGCGTGTAGATTGGGAGGGGAATGTGCAGCCCGGGTAGGCAGCGGACACGACAGATGGTCAGCTGGCGGTCCCCGGGGAGACGGAGCTCCGAATGCAGGCTCATGTCAGTGTGTACGGGGCTCTCGTACGTTGGGAGATATAACTCTCCGTTATCCGGACTTTTTGATTAACCGGCACCACGCCGGTCCCGTCGGTGCCGGTTAATAAAGAGTTTCCTGTATATTCCAGCCTTTGCAAAGGCTGTGAGGGTAACAAAAATGGCAAATGATAAATCTAACGACGAGCGCAATAAGTGTAGAAGCGATAAAAACGAGTCTTTGACCAAGGAACGGAGTGGTACAACAATCAAACCCCGCTGTGTAATGGCTGGGGAAGCTGAAGTGGTGTTGCATGAGGTGGTAGCGAGGAGTGTGGCCCTGTTTGGTGTTCTAATGTAGAGAATGGCTGAAGGAGGCAGGGGCAGATAATTTGGGAGGCCACAGCTGACCTTACTAATACTAGCAGTGCCAACCCTATGGTGCATGTCAGCTGTAGATGTCCTTCCAGCCGATGGCACAACTCTGTCACTGCCTGCTTGGCGACTTGGAGTATCTGCAGGCAAATTATTACTGGCAAATCTAGGTAAGTCTGCCTCTGCCTGTAAACATGGGTGTGAGGGTACCACTGGATGAGTGCAGTCAGCTTCTGGAACAGCCTAAACTGCCTGGCATCCTTCCATTGCAGCTCTTTTTCTTCCTCCAAATAGCATAAGTGAAGTGGGAATCCCAAGGCGCGACCCATTGTGCCAGTATGGTGGAAGTACCAAACTAAGGAAGTGCACAAACACATAACACAACGCTTCCTCAGTGCTAACCGGGTCGGGCGGGGGGCGGGGGAGGGGGAGGGGGGGAAACAAAGAAGCTGAAAAACATACAATGCAACCCATAGCAACCCTGGACGTCCATTTTATAGAGACGTGTTCATGACTCCTCATGCAATTCTGATGCAAAATCCAAGGTGTTGTGTTGACATCAGGGCCTCGTTGAAATGTTGCAACTGGGAACTGGTGGGTGTTTCTTACGCCACTTGAAGACATAACTGGCAAAAGAACCAGAGGTGACCTGAGGAGACTTTTTTTTAAGCAGCGAGTTGTTATGATCTGGAATGCACTGCCTGAAAGGGTGGGGGAAGCAGATTTAATAATAACTTTCAAAAGGGAATTGGATCAATACTTGAAGGGGGAAATATTTACAGGGCTATGGGGATAGAGTGGGGGAGTGGGACTATTTCGATGGCTCTTTCAAAGAGCCAGCACAGGCACGATGGGCTGAATGGCCTCCTTCTGTGCTGTATCATTCTATGATTCTATAACCAGAAAATTAAGTGGAGCGCTAAATGGGCAGCAATTTGCCGAAGCAATTTCCGTCCATATTTCCAATCAGTTACACCCACGTTATGCGTGTTTATTGAGAGCAGTTGATTCGAAAATCTAGCCTCCTTCATCTTTAGGCAGGAGGCAGCTGTGTGAAAACCATGTTGTCCAGTACGTTGGCCACGAGTCACATGTGGCTAATTGAGAATCCAGATGTGGCTAATGTAATTCCTGATTCGTAAATAATAAATGAGTAACAGACACCTTCGTTGGGCAAGTGATCTCAATATTCATATTCGCATGGCATATGCATGTGAACTTTAACCTTCTTGTGTGTTTGTTGGTAAAATGGTTAGACGAAAAGCAGAGCGTGTTTTGAACATTGCTCGTGCTGTATTTCCCTGGTTACTGAATGGTGGTAGCTGTTTCTTAAGTAAATATACACATGCAAAGTACTTTACCTGTACTGGGTAAGTGTATGTAAGGAGTGTTTTTTACTAAAATTAGCGCATGTGGATAAAACGGTGTCACCGTAGCCACACCTGTCGGCGATCACTATGCTAAAAGTAAGTAACAACATTGTATTGTACTTTACACAGAATTTGCCTCGGAGAATGACCACAGAGACTTTGCAGGAGAGCTGGAGGTTTTGTGTAAACTTGGGCATCATCCCAACATCATCAATCTGCTGGGAGCCTGTGAGAACAGAGGTAAGAATTGGGGCCCAACCAAATTCTACACAAAGGTCAAAAAAAAACAGAATACAGGACTCAGCAACATGAAGGCGGGTCCGTCTAAGTATATCAAACCCTATGGGCTGGAGTTTACCAGCCCTGAGGAGGCGGGTTTGGAGGCGGGACTGTTGGGAAAATTTGAAAAAATGACGGCGGGTTCCGGTCCCGCCGTCAACCCGCCTCCGCTCAACTTTGCCAGAGACGGGCTTGCAGAGTCCGTTTCGGTCGCACCGCCAGGCGGTGGGATAGGCCCTTAAGGCACTTAACTACCACTTGAGTACCTCTATAATCCCATTTTGAGAGGCCTTTCAAATTTTGCCACATTTCCAGCGTGCTGCACGTCTCTCCTGAAACACGCCATCTAATCCTGTCGGGTTGACAAGTGACTGGCTTCCGAACAGCTGCAGCTCCACCATAAAAACGGAGCTCTCAACAAGGATCAGTTGCAGATGGCAGAACTTTGTTTTTTCAGGTCTTGGAGAACGTTTTGCAGGTCCACTGATTTTGGATGTGGTGAAGCAGAGATCCATCTCCACTGTGACCTCCTGGGAAAACCCTCTCCCCACATTGACTGAGCGCTTCCTCAACTGAGGTATCTACCAGCAGCATGGGAACCATTTATTTCCTTTCATCCTGGACCTCAGATCCGGACGAAGAGCAGCCGCAGCAGCAGCAGAACCAGGCACAACAGCATCAACAGCAACAGCAACAACAGGAGCGCCAACCTGCTGCTCACCCACCTGATGGTGCACAGGACAGAAGGCGGCAGCGCAGGGAAGCACGTCGCCGCAGGAGATACCCCCAACAAAGGGTTAACAGGCTGAGGATGAGCTTCCTCAACATGACTGAGCAGCAGTGCCAAAGGAGGCTGAGACATTCGCAAGAGGTAGTGGGTGACATCTGCGCAATGCTGCACCAACACCTGGAGCCCAGAGGAGTGGGTGGACACCTCTTACCAGTGGCTGTCAATGTCACCACCGCACTCAACTTTTTTGCTTCAGGCTCCTTCCAGGGATCATCAGCAGACATCAGCGGCATCTCCCAATCGGCCACACACACTTGCATCACACAGGTAACCGATGCCCTCTTTGCAAAGGCGCACAATTACATACACTTCTCCACGGATCAAGCAAGTATAACCGCACATGCAGTTGGCTTTGCAAATATGGCAGGCTTGCCAAGGGTGCAGGGCGTCGTAGACTGCACACATGTGGCCCTCAAGGCACTCCATCACAACCCAGCTATTTTTGTCAACCGCAAGGGCTTCCACTCCCTCAACGTGCAGCTGGTGTGTAACCACAAGAAGGACATTTTGCATGTTTGTGCCAAGTACCCTGGCAGTTGCCATGACACGTTCATCCTGCGGCAGTCTAGTGTGCCTCCGCTCTTCAATCCGCCAAACCAACTTTCGGGATGGCTATTTGGAGACAAGGGCTATCCCCTGAAGACGTGGCTAATGCCACCGTTCAGGAGGCCATCCAACAAAGCTGAGGAGCGCTACAACTCCAACCACATTTCGACCATAAGAACATAAGAAATAGGAGCAGGAGTAGGCCATTCGGCCCTTCGAGCCTGCTCCGCCATTCAATGAGATCATGGCTGATCTTCTGCTTCAACTCCTATCGCCATATCCTTTGATGCCTTTACTAGTCAGAAATCTATCGACTTCTGTTTTGAATATACCCAATGATTGACCCTCCACAGCCCTCTGGGGTAGCGAATTCCAAAGAATCACCACCCTCTGTGTGAAGACATTTCTTCTCATCTCAGTCCTGAATGACCTACCCTTTATCCTGAGGCTGTGGCCCCTGGTTCTAGACTCCCCAGCCAAGGGAAACACTCTCCCAGCATCCACCCTATTAGGCCCTGTAATAATTTTGTATGCTTCAATGAGATCCCCTCTCATTCTTCTGAATTCAAGGGAATACAGGCCTAGTTTACTCAATCTCTCCTCATACGACAGTCCTGCCATCCCAAGAATCAATCTCGTGAACCTTCGTTGAACTCCTCTATGGCAAGTAAATCGTTCCTTAGGTAAGGAGACCAAAATTGTACAAATTACTCCAGGTGTGGTCTCACCAAGGCCCTATATAATTGAAGTAAGACTTTTTTACTCCTGTACTCAAATCCTCTTGTAATGAAGGCCAGCATACCATTTGCCTTCCTAATGGCTTGCTGCACCTGCACATTCACTTTCATAAGAACATAAGAAATAGGAGCAGGAATAGGCCACTTGGCCCCTCGAGCCTGCTCCGCCATTCAATAAGATCATGGCTGATCTTGGGCTCAAAGCCACTTCCCTGCCCGCTCCCCATAACCCTTCACTCCCTTATCTTGCAAAAATCTGTCTATCTCCACCTTAAATGTATTTAATGACCCAGCCTCCACAGCTCTCTGCAGCAGAGAATTTCACAGATTTACTGCCCTCTGAGAGAAGAAATTCCTCCTCATCTCAGTTCTAAAAGGGTGACCCTTTATTCTAAAACTGTGCCCCCGAGTTCTAGATATCCCCACGAGGGGAAACATCCTCTCTGCATCTACCTTGTCGAGCCCCCTCAGTATCTTATATGTTTCAATAAGATCACCTCTCATTCTTCTAAATTCCAATGAGTATAGGCCCAACTTGCTCAACCTTTCTTCATAAGTCAACCCCCTCATCTCTGGAATTAACCTAGTGAATCGTCTCAGAACTGCCTCCAATGCAAGTATATCCTTCCTTAAATAAGGAGACCAAAACTGTATGCAGTACTCAAGGTGCGGTCTCACCAATACCCCGTACAGTTGTAGCAGGACTTCCCTGCTTTTATACTCCAACCCCCTTGAAATAAAGGCCAACCTTCCATTTGCCTTTTTGATTACTTGCTGTACCTGCATGCTAACTTTTTGTGTTTCATGCACAGGGACCCCCAGGTCCCTCTGAACTGCAGCATTTTGTAATCTCTCTCCATTTAAATAATTTGCTTTTTTATTTTTCCTGCCGAAGTGTATAACCTCGCACTTTCCCACATTATACTCCATCTGCCAAATGTTTGCCCACTCACTTAGCCTGTCTATATCCCTTTGCAGATTCTTTGAGTCCTCTGCACAACTTGCTTTCCCACCCATCTATGTATCATCCGCAAACTTGGCTACATTACACCCGGTCCCTTCATCCAAGTTATTAATGTAGATTGTAAATAGGTGAGGCCCCAGCACTGATCCCTGTGGCACCCCACTAGTTACCGTTTGCCAACCGGAAAATTACCCATTTATCCCGACTCTCTGCTTTCTGTTAGTTAGCCAATTCTCTATCCTTGCTAATATATTACCCCCAATTCCATGAGCTCTTATCTTATGCAGTAACCTTTTATGTGACACCTTATCGAATGCCTTCTGGAAATCCAAATACACCACATCTACTGGTTCTCCTTTGTCCACCCTACTCATTACATCCTCAAAGAACTCCAGCAAATTTGTTAAACATGATTTCCCTTTCATAAAACCATGCTGACTCTGCTTGACTGCATTATGATTTTCCAAATTCCCTGCTACCGCTTCCTTAATGAAGGACGCCAGCATTTTCCCAACGACAGATGTTAGGCTAACTGGTCTATAGTTTCCTGCTTTCTGTCTCCCTCCTTTCTTAAATAGGGGTGTTACATTTGCGGTTTTCCAATCCGCTGGGACCTCTCCAGAGTCCAGGGAATTTTGGTATATTGCGACCAATGCATCCACTATCTCTGCAGCCACTTCTTTTGAGATCCTGGGTTGCAGGCCATCTGGTCCAGGGGACTTGTCGTCTTTTAGTCCCATTATTTTACCAAGTACTATTTCCCTAGTGATAGTGATTGTCTTTAGTTCCCCCCCTCCCTGTGGCCCCTTGATTATCATTTTTGGGATGTTGTTAGTGTCTTCTACCGTGAAGACAGATACAAAATATTTGTTCAGAGTCTCTGCCATTTCCCCATTCTCCATTATTAATTCCCCAGTCTCATCCTCTAAGGGACCAACAGTTACTTTAGCTACCCTCTTCCTTTTTATATACATGTAGAAGCTCTTACTATCTGTTTTAATGTTTCTTGCCAGTTTTCTCTCATAATTGATCTCTCTCTTTATTTTTTTAGTCATCCTTTGCTGGTTTTTAAAAATTTCCCAATCCTCTGGTCTCCCACCAATCTTGGCAACATTGTATGCCTTCGTTTTCAATTTGATACCATCCTTTACTTCCTTAGTTAGCCACGGATGGTGCTCCCTTCTCTTAAAATCGTTCTTTCTCACAGGAATATATTTTTGTTGAGAGTTATGAAATATCTCCTTAAATGTCCGCCACTGCATTTCAACTGTCTTACCCTTTAATTTAATTTTCCAGTCCACTTTAGCCAGTTCTGCCCTCATGCCATTGTAATTGCCTTTGTTTAAGATCAGGACACTGGTTTGAGATACAACTTTCTCACCCTCCAAATGAATTTGAAATTCAACCATGCTATGATCACTCTTTCCTAGAGGATCCTTTACTATGAGATCATTTATTAATTCTGTCTCAGTATGCAGTACCAGATCCAAGATAGCCTTGCTCCCTGGTTGGTTCCATTACATACTGTTCCAGGAAACCATCCCAGATGCACTCTATTAACTCCTCCTCTAGGCTACCATGGCCAATTTGATTTGTCCAATCAATATGGAGATTAAAATCACCCATGATTATTACCGTACCTTTTTTACAGGCCTCCATTATTTGTTGATTTATACTCTGTCCAACAGTATTGCTACTGTCCGGGGGCCTGTAGACTACGCCCACCAGAGACTTTTTCCCTTTATGGGCCCAGAAATTGATCTCGCTCTGTTCCCGCGGGGGTAAGCCTTCCCCGCGATGTCTCACCTCGCTTATGCTTTTTCAGATCCAGCTCGCACGAACTTGATGTTCCAGACATCAGCTGTGCTGGGCTTGCGTATCCCAGCGGCGTAGTGAATTCGTGCGAGCTGTGGGATCACGTGACTCAGTTAGAGCCAATGGCAGCACACCATCTTCCATTCATAAGTCTCACAGAATGGCTGTGAAATCTATGAATCTTACACCCCCCCAAAATAACAGCTAAACCTCAATTAAATTTTTTTAAAAAACCATCACATTAATAAAATAAGTACAGTTAATTAAATTAACCATTTTAAATAAAAAATTAAATTTTTGAAAAAATTTAAAATCTTTTAAAAAGTTATAAAAATAAACTTACCTGTCTTTAAAGTCTCTAAAAAGATATACCTGTAAAAAAAAATTCAAAAAAATACTTAATTCACTACTTACCTTCTTAAAAGCGGGTCTTACTCCTCCTTTTTACATTTCCAAAATCTTCCCTACTTACCTGCGCGTCCAAAGCATGAAGTGCACAGCGTGCGCGCAGCCTGTAGCGCGCACGCGATGCACCCAGGCCCCGCCCCCTTTTCAGAAGAGCAATTGCCGGTTTTCAGCGCATGCGCAGGGCATGCAGAAAACCGGCAATTGGAGTGGGAATACGCGAGAGTACGCAGTGCGTACTCTCGCGTCCCGGGATCAATTTTCGGCCCATTATTTTTTATCTCCACCCAAACCGATTCTACATCTTGATCTTCTGAGCCAATATCACTTCTCACCACTGCACTGATCCCATCCTTTACCAACAAAGCCACCCCACCTCCTTTTCCTTTCTGTCTGTTCTTCCAAATTGTCAGATACCCTGGAATATTCAGTTCCCAGCCCTGATCACCTTGCAACCACATCTCTGGAATGGCAATCAGATCATACCTATTTGTGCCGTCAACTTATCTATCTTGTTACGAATGCTGCGTGCATTCAGATATAGAGCTTTTAACTTTGTCTTTTTACCATTCCTCCTTGTTTTGGCCCCATTTTCTGTTGCACTCTTATTTTTAAACATTCTATCCCTTCCTGTCACACTTTGGTTATTATTTCCCCCATCTCGATCCTTCTCTATTGTTTTCTCATTTCTCATTGACTTTTTAAATTCCCACTCACCTGCATCCTCCCCCTCACTATTTAGTTTAAAGCCCTCTCTACAGCCCTAGTTATTCGATTCGCCAGGACTCTAGCCCCAGCATGGTTCAAGTGAAGCCCGTCCAAACGGAACAGCTCCCTCTTATCCCAGTACTGGTGCCAGTGCCCCACAAATCGAAACCAATTTCTCCCACACCAGTCTTTGAACCACTCGTTCATTTCTCTGATCTTATTTACCCTATGCAAATTCGCTCGTGGCTCAGGTAGTAATCCAGAGATTATTACCTTTGTGGTTCTGCTTTTTAATTTAGCCCCTAGCTGCTCATACTCTTTCAGCAGAACCTCTTTCTTTGTCCTATCTATGTCATTGGTGCCTACGTGGACCGTGACAACTGGATCCTCCCCCTCCCACTCCAAGTTCCTCTCCAGCCCAGAGGAGATGTCCTTAACCCTGACACCGGGCAGGCAACACAGCCTTCGGGACTTATGCTCTCGGCTGCAGAGAACAGTGTCTATCCCCCTAACTATACTGTCCCCTATCACTACAACATTTCTTTTTACTCCTCCCACTTGAATGGCTCCCTGTACCACGGTGCTGTGGTCAGATTGCTCATCCTCCCTGCAGTCCCTGCCCTCGTCCACACAGGGAGCAAGAATCTCGTACCTGTTTGACAAGGCTAAGGGCTGAGGCTCCTCCATCACTACCTCCTGGATCCCAATACCTGCCTCGCTTGTAGTCACACCCTCCTGTCCCTGACCATGAGCCAAATTGAAAGTAATTACTCTAGTGGGTGTGACTGCCTCCTGGAACTTAGCGTCCAGGTAACGCTCCCCCTCCCTAATGTGTCGCAGTGTCTGAAGCTCGGACTCCAGCTCATCAACTCTGAGCCGAAGTTCCTCGAGCAGCCAACATTTGCTGCAGATGTGGTCGCCCTGGACCTCAATGGTGTCCGCCAGCTCCCACATGCAACAACAACAACACATTGCCTGGTCTCCCATCTCAATTAATTAATTAATTAGTTTTAAAATTTGGAACACGTATATCTTTTAATCTACACCAAGGCACTTAAATTTAGACTCCCAAGTTTGGAAAAAAAGCGAGAAATATAGAATTACTCAGCAACCAATCACTTACCTGCTTTCTGGTGACGTCACACTTAGATTACTTTTTACTTCTTTACACTCATCGGTCTGTTGTGCTCCCGGGCTCCCGCTCTCCCGGGCTCCCGCTCTCCCGGGCTCCCGCTCTCCTGGCTCCCGCTCTCCCGCTCTCCCACTCTCCTGGGCGCCCGCTCTCCTGGGCGCCCGCTCTCCTGGGCTCCCGCTCTCCCACTCTCCTGGGCTCCCGCTCTCCTGGGCTCCCGCTCACCTGGGCTCCCGCTCTCCTGGGCTCCTGCTCACCTTTAGTAGCGCCGAACTTCAGTGACTCATGTACAAGGACACCCAGGTCCCTTTGAGGATCTGCATTCCCCAGTCTTTCACCATTTAGGAAATACTCTCAAATACCAGATCCATCATCGAGCAAACCATTGGCTTGCTGAAGATGCGATTCAGATGCCTTGACAGATCAGGTGGAGTCCTGCAGTACTCAGCAGCCAGGGTCTCCAGAATCGTCGTGGTCTGCTGTGCACTGCACAACATCGCACAGCATCGTGGCTTGCAGCTGCCTGAGGAACAAGTGGCTCAGCGCATAGCCTCCTCAGATGAGGAGGTAGATGAGGAGGAGGAGGAGGAGGAGAAGGAGAACGAGAACGAAGAGCTTGCGGATGCGCATCAACCAGCTGCAGCAGCACGCAAGCACATTGCTGCCCGGGATGCACTCATCTTGGCCAGATTTGCCTACGTTGCCCATTCAAAGACATGTGCCTGGCACCTTCTTACCACACCATAGACAATTGACAAGAACCTGTGGCTTCCTATCACTCTGACCACCATCATGGCAAATACAATTCGCCCTGAGCCCTCAATGTGGAACTTCCATTTCCGAAATGACAGAGTCCAGAACTTCAACAGTTTGCCATCACTTAATTTTAATACATTGACAAAAGGATGACATTTAACAATTAAACACAACACAACACCCAAATGACTACCCTTGTGACTTCTTGTGCTTTATCTTCCTCTTACATGTGTTCCTACGTGGTGCTTCCCCTGTGGCTTCAGCAGATGTGGAGGCCCTTGCTCACTCTCATGCTGCTCCTGCTTCGACACCTTTGGCGGGCATCCTCTGGGGTTGCAAGCCTGTGAGGGCTTGCCAACAGTCTGCTCCTCTTGTGGCTGTGCAGGAGCTGAGACGCCCATCTCAGTTGGGTGAGGACTCTGGTGGGGCTCTGACCGAGGGCTTTGCAGTGGCATGGTCATGTAAGCGCTTGGAGAGGAGCCCCCACTTCCTTGTTCTCTGCCACCAACATCCCTCTCATGGGTCAGCCCCACTTCAGAGCTAGCAAGTGGCTTTACAGCACCTTGCTGCACATCAGGGGGGCCATGAGGACCCGTTTCTGCACTGGCAGTCCTACTCCAGTGGACTTCCATGAAGGTCTGGTTTCTCTGATCAATAGCTGTCCATCGCTCCTCCAGAGATGTCAGTCTATTGTGAACATTCACCATGTTTTCCACACTCTGGCAACTTAGCTCCTCCATGGCCATAGCCATCCTCTCCTCTACCGTAGCCATCCTTTCCACGGAGGTAGCCATCCTTTCCACGGAAGTTGCCATCCTTTCCGCGGTGATGTGTCCATGCGCCAATGCCTCAACAAAGGCTCTGCTCATGTTAGCGTTAGACTCCTCCATCCGCTCCACACTCGCAGTGACCTTGGAGACAAAACCTGCCAGAGACTCCTGCACCTGTTCCTGGAGTTCCAGCACCGCTCTCCTTTTGGATGGACCCGGAGGCACAGGGTCAACATGCAGCTGAGCAGAGCTGGGAGCGCCCTGCGGCCTCCGACGAGGACTCTCCACTGCTTTCCCTGTCTCCATCTGCTGATGCTCACTTGTGAGCTGTGATACACCAGGTGACAACACTACTCTATGTCCCGAAGGTCCCACCGAGGTGTGCGTATCTGCGCTAGTGCTCGGTGCGCTTACTTCTGCTGACGCTGCGCCCTCGGAGGTTGCAGGTTCCTCTGAGGAGTCTTCCGGCTCAGCCTCTTCCTCCTGGACAGTGGGGAGGGGGGCTGTCGATGGTCCTGTGGGGGAGTAAAGGCATGAGTTAGACATGTGATATAAACGTAGCATGCACATGGAATAGTGCAGATGATCATCTGTTTGAGCATCGGAATCCATATCAGTCACTCATGCAATGTCAATGAGAGAGATGCAAAACTATTCTGTCACCAGCTTGCTCTGATGTGCCCGTCTGTCCATCCTCCACTTCCACATCCTCCTCGGCACCAATGATCTCTAGGGCCGCCTCCTCAGCGCTGGTAAGATGGGCTATTGAGGGTGGCCCTCCTCCTGTCTTCGCCCTTTCCCTCTTATTGTGGGCTCTCTTTTCCTGCAATGAGGGACACAAGTGGAGTTTGAGTGAGAATGATGGAGTGAGTGTAGATAATCCATAGCATAGATTCTTAGAAGGACACAAAGATGGAGTGAGGTCCCAATACTAAGAGCTCTCCCTGCGTGTTGTTAGTTGTTGTCATAGCATAACATCGGGAGTGTGAGGGCAGCATAGTCGAATAGTTAAGTGATTGTGCACATAGAGAGAGAGGGAATGGTTAAGGGTGCAGGGATATAAGGGTAAAGTGGGATGTGTAGGCGTAGGTTGACAATGCAGAGTGATGGTGCTGAGAGGAGATGGGGAGCAGAATGAGGGTAAAGGTGATGCTATACTCACTTTTCCTGTGCGGACAAGGTCATTGAACCTCTTTCGGCACTGCAGCCAGGTTCTGCTGCACAACGATCTGGAGCTGACCTCCTGGGCAATTTGCAGCCACACAGCTTTGGTCTGCTGGGGAGGTTTTTTCCTCCCAGAGGAAGGAAAGAGCACCTCCTTTTGTGCTCTAGCTCCCTCCACCAGAGCATGGAGTGAGTCATCATTAAAGTGTGGTGAGGCCTTGGGCCTTGAAGTCGACATTCCACTAGCTCCAAAAACTATTGTGAACAGAAGCAAACACAAGCGTAGAGGCATAAAATGAACCAAGGCTGCTTGGAGCCCTTAAATGCAGCTGGAGAAATGACATCATCAGAGGCGCGTTTCAGTCCCAAAAAACTAATTGGGCCAGGGGTGTGCACACACTGGGAAACGATTGCCCAATTCGGGCAAAATCGTAATTTTTCCCGCCCGACAGCGGAGGTGGGATCGGGACCCGCCGACCACCTGACCCGCACCCTAACCCGCCACCAATGGCAAAATCGAGCCCTATGTATTTTCAAATACAGGTGAAAAAGGGACTCGATGCACAGATTTGCACGCAGCTAGCCTTCACAATCAGAGTTAACTGCACAGCACCAGACAGTAAATCTCAAAAGACTTTCAGGCTCACACATATTCCTGCATCTTTATATTTGTTTGAGATTATATCAGGTAGTGTGTAGGAGTCAAGGATTAGGTCAGCGAGTGTGCAGGAGTCAAAGGTTAGGTCAGGTAGTATACAGGAGTTACGAGTTAGGTCAGAGAGTGTACACGGATTAAGGGTTAGGTCAGGTAGTGTGTAGGATTTAAGGGTTAAGTGAGAGAATGTGCAGGAGTCAAAGGCTAGGTGAAGAAGTGGGCATGGATTAAGGGATAGGTCAGAGAGAATGCAAGAGTCAAGGGTGAGGTCATGAAGTGTGCAGGCGTCAGTCACAGTAACTTTGTGGAGTTATCAGATTCTGATGTGATGGCTTAAATGTGTCTGTTTTATGACTGCCCAGGTTACCTGTACATCGCTATTGAATATGCCCCATATGGAAACCTGTTGGATTTTTTACGGAAGAGCAGAGTTCTGGAAACAGACCCAGCATTTGCCAGGGAGCATGGAACTGCATCAACGCTGACCTCGCAACAGCTGCTACAGTTTGCATCTGATGTGACAAAGGGAATGCAGTATCTGAGCGAGAAACAGGTGAGCAATGCTATTCAAGGTGTTATAGCTTTTATTTATTTACTTGGCATCATTATGGTGTCAACCGATGAGAATCTTAATCATTGTGAGTGTGCAGGTTTAGCAGTGTGTGTGTGTACGTGTCTGTGTGTGTGGTCCATATATTCAAACACATCTGTACAGAGTTGCTGTGCACTGGATAGAAACATAGAAACATAGAATCTAGGAGCAGGAGTAGGCCATTCGGCCCATCGAGCCTGCTCCACCATTCAATACGATCATGGCTGATCATCCAAATCCAGTACCCTGTCCCTGCTTTAATCCCCACAGTACACATATCCCACCCTACCCCCGTAACCCCACGTATTTAATTCCCCCTAACATATCCCATCCTATCCTATCCCCATAACCCCACATATTTAATCCCCCCCTAACACTAAGGGTCAATTTATCATAGCCAAATCAACCTAACCCGCACATTTTTGGACTGTGTGCATGTCAGTGTGCACCAGCTATGTATGTGTGCACAGGCTGTGTGTGTGTGTGTGCACCAGGTATGTATGTGTGCACAGGTTGTGTGTGTGTACCAGGTATGTATGTGTGCACAGGTTGTGTGTGTGTGTGTACCAGGTATGTATGTGTGCACAGGCTGTGTGTGTGTACCAGGTATGTATGTGTGCACAGGCTGTGTGTGTGTGTGTGTGAACCAGGTATGTATGTGTGCACAGGCTGTGTGTGTGTGTGTGTGTGTGTGTGTGTGTGTGTGTGAACCAGGTATGTATGTGTGCACAGGCTGTGTGTGTGTGTGTGTGTACCAGGTATGTATGTGTGCACAGGCTGTGTGTGTGTGTGTGTGTACCAGGTATGTATGTGTGCACAGGCTGTGTGTGTGTGTGTGTATGACTGTGTGTGAGTGTGTGCAGTGTGCAGTTAACTCTATGAACATGAAGGGGGTTGTTTGCAATTCTGTGTTCTGAGATGGCAAAGGTTTTAACCTGTGTGCACTGAGTACTATGTATGTTTGAATATTGGGTATGTATAAAATAGTGTAGTTAGCTGAATTAATGTGCGTGCCGTGTGCTGCAATAGTGGCTGACCATGTGAGTGTGAAGAGGTATGCAATGCTGGATACTAAGTATGTAGTTTACTATATGAAAGTGTGTAGTGGCTGCAGGTGAGAGCCTGAGGTGGGCTTGTAAAAGTGTGCAGTGAGCTGTTTGTGTATGCTTGCTGAGAGTATGTGAGTGTATGGCCTGGCTCTGAGTGGGTGTGTATACCTGCATACATGTTCATAAGTGAATGTGATGGCAGAGTGAGTATAATAAACTAGCTCTGTGCGTATGTGTGTGTATTTCCTGATGCTATTCTGGCAGAATAAGGATGCATTGCTGTACCTGAGTTGTGTGCCTGCTGCCTGTGAACCCATCTATGTGATTGGTATATGCCCATGCACACATTGGCTGTGCATTCATTTGTTGGTGTATTGGCTGGATGAGGATTTACTGGTCGTTTGTCGGTACTCAAAGCAGAATTAATTGAAAACTCCTGCTGATTGTTGTTGTCAGCATCAGTTATGCGCTTACACATCTGTACACATCAACACACAGAAAACTGCACAGACAGCAGTACACAGAACTCCACACAAATAGGCACAACTAGTTCACATGGATACCCAAATTACTTTACTTTTTTCAAACCTCAATTCCTGCCACACTGTCAGATTATTCTACCATCCCTGAGCCTCAATCCCACTCTGATTGTATTCTTTGAGCTTTGATCCCTGTATATTGCTGAAGTACTCTTCTATTTCCAATTGCTGTGTGCAAATTGGCTGCCACGTTTCCCACATTACAACAGTGACTCCACTTCAAAAGTACTTAATTGGCTGTAAAGCGCTTTGAGACGTCCGGTGGTCGTGAAAGGCGCTACATAAACGCAAGTCTTTCTTTTCTTTCTTTCCAAGTCTGATGCAAAATTTGTCTCAGTTTATTCACAGGGATCTCGCAGCCAGAAATGTGCTAGTGGGAGAAAATCTCGTGGCTAAAATCGCAGATTTTGGACTGTCCCGAGGGGAAGAGGTGTATGTAAAAAAGACCATGGTAAGATTGAATAAATCAATATTTTATCCTGCAGATTGTTAGCTTATTTCTCCCTCATTAAAGCCTCCTGTGAATCATGTGACCATATTGTTCTACACTGATAATGACTCCAGGACTTGAGCATGTTATCTAGGCTAACACTTTAGTCCACTACTGAGGAGTGTTGCATTGTCACGAGTGCCGTCCTTCAGATGAGATGTTAAACTGAAGCCACGTCTGCTTGTTCCTGTGGTTCACATGGATGTTAATGATCCTATGGCACTATTCAAAGGAGAGCAGGGAATTCTCTTGGTGTTCTGGTCAACATTGTTCCCTCAACCAACACCAACACAAATAGATTAACTGGTAATTTATTGCATCTGTTTGTGGGATCTTGCTGTGTGCAAATTGGCTACGTAACACCAGTTCCTCAATTTCAAAGTGCTATATAAATGTTAGATTTTTTTTTCTTATCGCGAAGAATCCATTACATTTTCATACCCTGACCTGTAATCATTCTTCTGTAATGAACCTTATTCGGGACACTGTTTTTTCCCCCTTGCTAATTGTTTAGGGGCGGCTCCCAGTCCGATGGATGGCAATCGAGTCCTTGAACTACAGCGTCTATACAACAAAAAGTGATGTGTGAGTAACCAATAATTAGAAGGACGCGACTGTTGTCAACGAACTGGAAGCGTTCTGCGCATGCGCGCTGTCGGTCCGTCACAGGAGCAGGCCCGGTAAACACATTTTTAAAAAGCCGGGAAGGGCATTAAACAGGTACCCATTATACACCCTGCCCGATTCTCCTTTCCATTCACCTAAACAGAAAGTAGGGTCGGGTGGAGTGTATAACAGGCGGCCGATCCGAATCCGCCCGTTTTACACTGAAATCGAAAGCTGCATCCATGATTTCTAAGAATGCAGTTTCGTTAGTTGTGAAGAAAAACTGTCTCCCAATTATTAGTAAAGAAAGAATTCCCCTCCTGGTTCTTACTGATATCAAACCAATAGAAATAAACCATGATTTTTTAAATGTTTTTAATAGCATTTTATTTATTAGTTTTATGCATTAATAAATATTTATAAGGTTACAGATTATCCTGTATTTATACAACAAGCAATTCCATTTTTTTAATTTAACAGAAAGATTATTGAAATCAATCCCCTGTCAATGCATGCATACAGAAGAGAAAAAGAACTGTTTAAGGCAGTGATATCTGACTCAAGGCCATCCTTCTTCAGAGTGTCTCTTTGACACCACTGTGTCAGCCAATGAGTTGAAGGTGTGGGGCAGGACTCACAGCAAACAGTCTATTTCACAGCAAACAAAATCTATTTACTCAGCAGACGGAGTCTATTTAAATAGCGCACTACAGCAGTCTACAGAGTCTATTTAAAAAGAGTCTCTGTGAACTACAACTCATGACCAAAACTACAGCAACTTCTCCCGATAAAAGCAGGGTGATTTCTCCAGCAAAATGCAGCGAGTGGAGGATAGTTACATAATACAAATTATGTGCGTAAAATCAATCCTAGCCACTTACAGCAGTGCGGTCTCCAGGCGTGATTGACGGGGGAATTACCCAATCATCTCCATTCTGGCCGGGAATAGTGGTGTCGCTATATACAGCCATCCTTCTTTGTAATCTGACATTGTTTGTGAAAGTGCTTCAGCTCCCTCCTCTGTACCCATCCAAGTCTCCTTCCAGAATTGACGATATACTTTAAAAATGGAAAATGGAGCACAGTTGTATCATTATCATTACGCCCCAGGGAGATAGATTCTGGCCATCCCTGCTGCTAGGCTCTAGCTTGGTTCTGGTCATCCCCATCACTGGGCCACAAACAGGTTCTTGTGTTTCACCAAATGTGTTTTACAACACTCTGCACCACAGCAGGGTTTGCAGGCAGTTACGAACTGACCAATGATTACAAGATCACCTGATAGTTACAGGTGAGGAAGGCCATTCCGCCCATCTTAATTTCTCCATCCAGAAAGACCCCACCTCCCCCAATTCCAGCATCTAATTGTTTCTTAAATGATTCCAGGATTTTTACTTACTGCATCTGGGAGTTCATTGCGTTTGCTGATCATTCTTTATGCAAAGAACTTCCTGATATCAGTTGTACCTTTCACTAGTTTTATCCTGATAGCTGTATCCTCTCAATTCTGGTAACATCCTTGTAAATATGTTCCGCACTTTTTCCAGTGCTTCAGTATCCTTTTTGTAGTATGCAGACCAGACCTACGCACAGTACTCCAAGTGTGATCTAATTAAGATACTATATAAATTTAACATTACCTCCCTGATTTTGGATTCTATTCCTCTAGAAATGAACCTCAGTACTTTGTTTGCGCTCTTTATAGCCTTTTCTGGCCTTATCCCTTCCTTTCCTAAACACTGGAAGTATACCACAGAATATTACTTTGCATCCCTATCTTTGAGTTCTGAGGCAATCCACATATGGCCTTTCTGGTCCTTATATTATTTCTCCCTCTCCCTGTGTCGTTTACCCCTAGGTGGACTATTACCATTGGATCCCTTGCAGTTAACCTTCTAACCTATCCTCAATATGAATTGTTGTAGCTCTTGGTACGCAGCTCACTATCCTACAGTTATCATCTTTACAGCATACCTGGCTATCTACTTCCCTGACAGAAGAATCCCCCAAAACTACAGTCATTCTGTCGCCTGCAAATTGTGTCTTAAGTCCAGGCTGTCCTCTCTGGTTTTCTTGCTGCCATTTCTTCTAAGACCTATTTTCCTTATGATCACCATCTTATTAAGTTATCGTTATCCTATTGAGTGATTATCCCCCTCACCTATGGGCATCATTTATCTTTATTTTTGTACTTCAGTGGAATATATATCTAAGATAGGACTGATACACTGCAATGATTAAATGCTGATGATGCAGAGTAGGTCTCCACTCCTGTGGAGTACTTTCTATATTTTGTTATCAAGCTGATTCTACAGGAAATATGACTCTGTTCACTGATGCTCTCAGTCGGAACCATGCGAGTAAAGATAACTTCTCTCAGGAAGCAGCTTGTGTTCATTCAACCACAGTTTGCGTCCAGTGGTGTGAGGCACAGATACTCAAAAATAAAACAAAAAGTGTTTCCTGGATTTCAGGCCAATATAACTCTAACCACATGGATAGCGATGGACTGCTTACAGGGCAGTCATTTACCAGGATTCCAACACAGAGTAACCCCTGAATAAACCCTGGCCATTGGATTCAGAGTCACTCAAATGAGTGGTAGGGATGAAAGTCTAGATTTTCTGCTTTTTAGACCCGAGTGGTTATTGGTGGACAGGCTCAAATGAAAGTTTGCTGTTTGCTGTTTATACCCGGTTTTCCGAGGTCATCTTATTAACGTTGCTTCATATGGAGCTTTGTTTTGATGTAGGGAGCACCCGAATCATGTGAGGAAAATTACACACAAGTGACATTTAAAACGTTATATTAGGGTGACAAAAATTCTGAAAGCCTTTGGAAAGCCTCAGAAAGCATTTCAACCTATTAGCAGCTCAAGCTGGAGTGCAGGGGACTCAGAAGTGACGGGCATAAAACGAAGGGAAAGGAAACCCAAGGTGCAAACATGAGTCTGCAGGCAAGTGATGGAGCCCACAAATCCCTTTGTGATGGCTGCTGAAGTGGAGTTGTTGCAGCATGATACTGGTCCTCTCTACCACTACATGGTGTCATCCCCATAGGTCAGCACACATAGTGACACAAGCCATTCTAAGGGTGGCAACGCTTGTAAAAGAACCTGTTCTTTAAACTACATAGCACATTACACAGCAAACAACTATAAACTAGGGACAAAATACTCCATTTTTGTCATATGATTAGTTTGAGTTACTGCTCAGAACCATCAGGATAGTACGCCCCACTGTCAATGCCCACTTACTGCTTGGAGCTGTCAGGATTATTGTTTGAGCTATTAGTGATCACACGCTGTTCAAATTACATCTTCTGTCAATCAAATTGCAAATGGTTCACATATGAATTTTATCTTTTCCTCAGCTGGTCATTTGGAGTGTTGTTGTGGGAGATTGTCAGCCTTGGTAAGTGACATCAGCACCGCATTTCTGTAGTGTGCTGGAGAATTGGTTTCTTTTGCGTGTGTGTGTCTCTCTGTCTCCTCTGTGCGTCTCTCTGTTTCCAACTTCTCTGTCTCTAAATCACTTCACAATATCTCTGTGTTGATTTTTCAAATGATCAGTGTCACTATTGGGATGATACAGCCACCCCTATATATCTTTGCTAGCTTTTTATTTAAATGGAATTCAAATTCTCAAGCTGCCATGGTGGGATTTGAACTCATGTTCTCTGGATTACTAGTCCAGTAACATAACAACTACGCAACCATAGTCTTCTCTCTTACTCGTTTCAAACTTGCTGGTGGCCTGTATTATGGATCTTGTTCTTTCACATGGGTTTCTTAATGTATCTGTATTTATCTTGTGCTAATTGCTGTCTGATTGTGGTAGGTGGAACACCATATTGTGGAATGACATGCGCAGAACTCTATGAGAAATTACCACAGGGCTTCCGATTGGAGAAACCCCTCAGCTGTGATGATGAAGTGTGAGTAACTACCTGCTGATCCTCTCATATTTCCAGTTGCCATGCTGACTCTGTAACCACAACCTGAGTTGTTCTCACAAAGATTTTTGTCTTTTTAACTTCTTTAAGTCTTTATTTTACATTTGTTTTCCACATTGGTGAGCATTTCATTCCATGTGCAGTACAACTTATATATTTCTTTCAAATTTCTGATCTCTCATTCTGATCAATCTAAATATGTTTTAATAACTGACGATTATCCGTGAGAACTTCCAGTTTTATCTTTTAGGATTGTTTGTGTCAGTGTATGTGTGTAAAGACGATAGAGAGAAAGGATCTTAGCTCGGAAAATCAAGAAGTAGAGTCAGTTTGGGTGGAGCGAAGAAACAGCAAAGGGCAGAAAACATTGGTGGGAGTTGTTTATAGGCCCCCAAACAGTAGTTGGAATGTAGGGCAGAATATAAATCAGGAAATTAGAGGCACATGCAACAAGGGTAATACAGTAACCATGGGGGACTTTAATCTACATATAGACTGGGCAAACCAAATTCGCAGTAATAGTGTGGAGGACGGATTCATGGAATGTATGCAAGATAGTTTTCTGGAGCAGTATGTTGAGGAACCAACTAGGGAACAGGCTATTTTAAATCTAGTATTGTGCAATGAGAAATTGTTAATTAATAACCTTGTAGTAAAGGGGCCTTTAGGGAAGAGTGACCATAATATGATAGAATTTTATATTGAGTTTGAAAGTGATTTAGTGAAGTCCAAAACTAGGATCTTAAATCTAAACAAGGCAAACTACATAGGTATGAGGAGCAAGTTGGCTAAGGTAGATTGGGAAACTACATTAAAAGGTATGACGGTAGACAAGCAATGGCTAACATTTAAAGATTTAATACATAATTTACAACAAATATACATTCCTTTGAGGCACAAAAATCCCACAGGAAAAGTGGTCCAACCGTGGCTAACAAGAGAAGTTAAAGATAATATTAGATCAAAGGAAGAGGCTTATAATGTTGCCAAAAAGAGTAGTAAGACTGAGGATTGGGGGGATTTTAGAATTCAGCAAAGGAGGACCAAGAAATTAATAAGGAAAGAGAAAAAAGAATATGAGAGTAAATTAGCAAGAGACATAAAAACAGATTGTAAACGTTTCTATAGGTATGTAAATAGGAAGAGATTAGTGAAAGTAAACATGGGCCCATTAGAGGCAGAGACAGAAGAAATTATAATGGGCAATAAGGAAATGGCAGAGACATTAAACAAATACTTTATATCTGTCTTCATGGTGGAAGACACAAAAAAATCCCGGAAATAATGGGGAACCAAGGGTCTTGAGAGAATGAGGAACTTAAAGAAATCAGTTTAAGTAAAGACATAGTACTGGAGAAATTAATGGGACTAAATGGTGGCAAATCCCCTGGACCGTACGACCTGCATCCTAGGGTTTTAAAAGAGGTAGCTGTAGAGATAGTGGATGCACTGGTATTAATCTTCCAGAATTTCCTAGATTCTAGAACAGTCCCCAAGGATTGGAAGGTAGCAAACATAACGCCGCTATTTAAGAAAGGAGGAAGAGAAAAAATGGGGAACGATAGGCAAGTTAGCCTGACATCAGTAGTAGGCAAAATGCTAGAATCTATTATTTGGGACGTGCTAACAGGGCACTTAGAAAATCGTAATATGATTAGGCAGAGTCAACATGGTTTAATGAAAGGGAAATCGTGTTTGACAAATCTGTTACAGTTTTTTGAAGATGTAACTAGTAGGATGGATAAGGGGGAACCAGTGGATGTAGTATATTTGGATTTTCAAAGAGCTGTCACCTCAGTCACTGATGCCCTATTACCTTTAAGAACATAAGAACATAAGAAGTAAGAGCAGGAGTAGGCCATGCGGCCCCTCGAGCCTGCTCCGCCATTCAATAAGATCATGGCTGATCATCGATCTCAACGCCCGATTTCTATATCCCTTGATTCCCCTAGAGTCCAAAAATCTATCGCTCTCAGCCTTGAATATACTCAAAGACTTAGGAGGAAAAATTCAGCTGCTTGCGCCTCCCGTTGGCGCCTTAAGAGGGCGCTAATGGGGCGTAAAGCAGCTAACGCCCGGGCGCAGCGCCGCCCACGCCTCCCGAAAAATTTAGTGGGAGGTTAGCGGCGGCGGCAGCCGGTAGCGCCCTGTGGCGCTGCGCCGCCGGCGATGACGTCATCGCCGTGCGCAGCACCCCGCTCGCGCCCCGGCCGTGATCTTCAGTCGCGCCCCCTGATTTACCGCCAGACGCTATGTCCGATGGGTTCAGGGAGGCGTACGTGCGGCCGGGGCGGCGATATTTAAAGGGGAGGTGGCAGGCGGCCATTTTTGTTGCTGGCCGCCTGCCAGCACCTGCCCCCGTTGCTGTCCTCGGCCCCCGTGAAGCCCCCCCACCGTGAAGTGCCGGCTGCGCTCCAAGAGCCCGGCACTTCTCTTGAGTGCCGGGCTCTTTTGCCGGCACTCCCGATCCCTGGGGGCCCAGCTGGGCCCCGGTTCGCGCTGCGCAGGGTCCCTCCCCTTTAAGAAGGGGAGGAAGGCCTGCAATACCGCGGCGCGACGTGCCGCAGCGCCAGGATATTCACTCGCAGCGCCCCCAAGAGGGATGCGGGGTGCTTCCAGTTGCGCTCCGCTTCCCTCTTGGGGCGCAACCACTGAAGTTCCGGCGCGGGGCCGCTAATTTTTTCGGGGCGCTAAAAGTCGCGCCCCGGCGAGGTTAGCGCCCCAAATGGGGCGCGACTCAATTTTTATCCCTTAGCATTCACAGCCCTCTGGGGCAGAGAATTCCAAAGATTCACAACCCTCTGAGAGAAGAAATTCTTCCTCATCTCAGTCTTAAATGGCCTACCCCTTATCCTGATACTATGCCCCCTAGTTCTAGACACTCCAGCCAAGGGAAACAACCTCGCAGCATCTACCCTCTCAATCTCCTTCAGAATCTTGCATGTTTCAATGAAATCACCTCTCATTCTTCTAAACTCCAGAGAGTATAGGCTCATTCTACACAATCTCTCATCATAGGACAGCCCTCTCATCCCAGGAATCAATCTAGTGAACCTTCATTGCACCGCCTCCAAGGCAAGTATATCCTTCCTTAGATAAGGAGACCAAAACTGTGCACAGTACTCCAGGTGTGATCTCACCAAGGCCCTGTACAATTGTAGCAAGACTTCCTTACTCTTATACTCCAACCCCCTTGCAATAAAGGCCAACATGCCATTTGCCTTCCTTATTGCTTGCTGTACCTGCATGCTAGCTTTCTGTGTTTCTTGCACAAGGACACCCAAATCTCTCTGAACACCACCATTTGAAAGTTTCTCACCATTTAAAAAATATTCTGTTTTTCTATTCTTCCTACCAAAGTGAATAACCTCACATTTCCCTACATTATACTCCATCTGCCACCTTACTGCCCACTCACTTAGTCTATCTATATCCCTTTACAGACTCTTTGGGGTAAAAATTCACTTGGTTGCGCCTCCCGTTAGCGCCTTAAGAGGGTGCTAATGGGGCGTTAAGCCGCTAACGCCCGGGCGCAGCGCTGTTTGCGCCGCTCGAGAACTTAACTTGAGATTGTGCGGCAGCGCTAAAACTTACCGCTGTGACCACCTGCGCGCGCAGATTGTGACGTCATTCCATGGTGCAACGCCCTTGGGGCGCCCTGGAGCGGAAATTGAGTGGCGCCCCCTGCCTTACCGCCTGGCGCTTCCAACGACCGGAAGACTGGAACGTTATCAATCGGTGTGGGGCTGGGGGGGGCGCTATTTAAAGGGGGCCTCTTCCTGTCTTTTTCTGTGGTCGACATTTATGCACCACTCGTTCTGAGAGAGAGAGAGAGATTCGGAGAGAGAGAGAGAGAGACTTCTACATTGACTCAACGCTTTGTGAGGTAGTTTTGCCTAGTTCATCCTAACTTTGTTGCTACTTTCGTTGCTGTACCTCATTACTTTTCTGGCAAAGAGAATATGGGGGCTGCAATGATTGGGGGCGTCGTCCTGCTCCAGCTGAATCGGAGGATACTGAGACGCAGACAGAGAGTGGCAATGATGGCCAGACGGAGGAGGGCCATCAGGCGCATGTACAGGAGAGCTTACCCTCCCAGGGTATATCGTGAACAGCTCTCCTACATCCATATGTCCGAGGAGCTGTGTTTGCGAAGGCTGCGATTCAGCAAGGAGGTGGTCACTGAGCTCTGCCACCTGCTGCAGCCAGATCTGCAGCCTCAGCTGAGGTCCAGGACGTCTCTGTCGGTGGCAGTGAAGGTCACAGTGGCTTTGAACTTCTACGCCACTGGCTCATTCCAAGCTGCTGTTGGGGACCTCGCCAATATCTCCCAGTTTGCGGTGCATCGCTGCATCCGGCAGGTCACCAATGCCCTCTTCAGAAGGAGACGAGACTTCATCTCTTTCCCTATGACCCCAGACAAGCAGCGTGACCGTGCTCTGGGCTTTGCGAGGGTAGCGGGCTTCCCCATGGTGCAGGGCGCCATTGACTGCACGCATATGGCTTTGCGTGCTCCGCGAGAGAATGCAGAGGAATTCAGGAACAGAAAGGGGTTCCATTCCTTGAATGTGCAGTTGGTCTGTGACCACAGACAGGTGATACTCGCTGTCAATGCCCACTATCCGGGCAGCTGCCACGATGCTTTCATCCTGCGCCAGACTACTGTGGCAGAAGTTTTCGAGGCACCGCATCAGCCAGTTGGTTGGCTTCTGGGGGACAAGGGGTACGCATTGAGCACCTGGCTGATGACACCGCTCCGTACGCCAAACACCCCTGCTGAGCTGCGGTACAATGAAAGCCATCAAGCAACCAGGAACATTATTGAGCGCACAATCGGCGTGCTGAAACAACGGTTCCGCTGTCTGGACCATTCCGGAGGAGCCCTGCAGTACTCGCCTGAGCAAGTTTCGAACTTCGTAGTCGTGTGCTGCATGTTGCACAACATGGCAATCCTCAGGACCCAGCCAATGCCACCAGGCCTTGTAGCACCACCAGAGGAGAAGGAGGAAGAGGAGGAACAGGACGAGGACGATGATCATCAGCAGCACCAAGGCAGGAGGGCGGCCCACAATGGTCAAACTGCAAGGGCCGTCCGTCAACGACTAATAGCAAGCCGCTTCTAGGGCCCCTGCCATTGCTACAAACACTAATCAACCCAGCACGCAACCCCTAAGCCGGCCAAGGCACCAATAATTCCAACCACCAGCCATGTATATTTTGAATACAGAAACTTATTTATTTTACAAACTCTGTGTGTGTCAATTCCTCATGACAAACTCATAGAAATAAACACAAAAAAACAGTCAATAACATAACTGGTTCTCACAACCTGGAGATAATGTCCAAAACACTAAACAAAAGTTGGACCATGAACCTCGGCCTTTAATAAAAAAATGACCAGCATTTTGGCACACCTCCTACTTTTTGCCCTTCGAGGGTGATCTCCTTCCCTTGCGCACTTCCCCCCTTCTAACCCTACTGCTCCTCCGTAATGGGACCTCAGTGGCTGCAGCAAGGCTGGTGGAAGGCTGCTGCTCGTCAGACCCTGACACTGCAGATGCCCCTGAAGGACGGCCTCGACCACTTCTGGGCCTGGAGGGCCCGGCTGCAGACTGCACCAACTCTGCATGGGCGGCAGCAGTCTGTCCTACAGGCGGTGGCAAGTGCAGTGGAGAAGTGACAGTGTTGGCAGCAGGAATGCTGTCATCGTGAGAGAGGCCAGCAACTCCCTGCTCGCCCGACACACTGGCACTCCCACGGGGCAGCACTTCAGCATCCGGAGCAATTTGCCGGAGAACAGATTGCTGGCCTGCTGCGGCGCGGTGACAGCCCCGGGGACATGTGCACGAACCATTGAGGTTGGCAGCAGTCTGTGCTCGCGTGGCCTCCATCTGAGTCTGTATGAGAGCAGTCAGAGGTGGGATCACGGCAGCCATTGACTGAATTGCAGCACTAAGCGTTAGTGTGGCATCCGCCTGTGCTACAGCGAAGTGCTCCACACTCCTTGCCAGTGACTCAATGCAATCGGGCACCCTTCCCACTGCACCCATGAGCTCAGTGTGCATGCCCACCGCCTGGGTGTTCATTTCTGCAATCAGCCGCTTCTCCTCTGCGTCCATTGCAGTAGGAGTGTCTGGCATACTCTCCCTCTGGGGAGAAGGCCCCCATTCTTCCCTACCCCCCCCATGGCGTTGCTGCAGCCCGCTGGGTCCTGGAGCTTCACCATCATCAGCCCCTTCCCCCCTGCTCCCCTCCGGGGAAGGCGTGTTCCCAGTGTGGGCATGGGCTTCCTCGGGAGAGGGTGGCACTGATGCTCCGGCTTCCTCTTCCTCCTCAGCTGCAGCATCACTCCCAGTGGCAGCTTCAGGGCCCGTCTCCTCAGCTGGTGAATCACCATCTGAAAGCAGGGAGGTACAAGAGTGGCTTTAGCGTGAGGACAGGGTGGCAGTAAGGGAGGAATAAGTGCAGCGAGTTAGCAAGTTGGATTGAAAGTGTCAAAGGCTGGTATTGTGAGGGACAAGTGGAAGGACAGAGGACAAAAAGGTGATGACCTTACCATTGCTGTCCACAACGGGGTCGGCGTCTCCAGTGGCGACGGGACCGATCACCCGGCTTGCCACAATCCTGTGGACGCGCTCCTCCAGATCGCTGAGGGGTTGCAGCTGAAGCCGCCCTCCACCCGTCCGTTGCTGCTGTCTCCGATTATGAGCCAGCTTAGCCTGCAAGAAAAAGGACAGCATCTGAGTAAATATACAGCCATGGTCTTGCCTGATGTGCCTCCCATAGGTGAATAGCCCTTACTGTATGCAAAGTGTGGAATGTGTGTGTGTGTTTGATGAAAGGGCCATAGGTGTTGGATGAGTGTTGTGCATTGGGGTTTTAAGACCCTCTGGCCATAGAGTGAGGTTGAGATGGAGGGATGGAGAGGTATTGAGAAAAAGCCACTCACCCTGACGACCCGAGTGAGGTCGTTGAACTTTTTGCGGCATTGAACATGGGTCCTGGGCACCATGCTCCTGGAGGAGACGCTCTGAGCCACCTCCCTCCACACTCTTCTGAACTCGCGTGGCAAAGGCCTCCTGCCACTCTCCGGGAACAGCATGCATCGTCTGCGCTCCACTGCGTCAACCAGAGCATCCAAGGCCCGCTCGGTGAAGCGATGAGCGCGTTCTCTCACCCTCTCCATGCTTGGCAGCAAAATGGATTACAGGTCTCTCCAGGCTGAGATTCAAGGCTGCAATGAGCAGGGTGTGGCTGGGGAGCAAGTGGCCCCCCCCCGCTTTAAGAAGTGTCCGGCGCCATTGTGTCTGTGTTCCCTCGCTAACTGGCAGCAGCTGCGCTGCGCTCGTGCGCTGAGTTAGCGCCTCACTCCTTGGCCTTTGCGCCTTAAGAGAGGTGTGCAGCGCCTACTTTAGCGCTCCACTCACCTCCCGGGGCGGTAAAAGTGAAGTTTCCTGTCAGTGCCGATAATTAGCGCCAGGCGCTAATATTTGCGTCCGGACGATATTTGCGCCCCAAATGGGGCGCGACCTAATTTCTACCCCTTTGTGTTCTCCTCACAGCTTACTGTCCCACCTAGCTTTGTATCATCAGCAAACATGGATACATTATACTCGGTCCCTTCATCTAGGTCATTAATATAGATTGTAAATAGCTGAGGCCCCAACACTGATCCTTGTGGCACTCCACTAGTTACAGCCTGCCAACCTGAAAAAGATCCGTTTATCCCTACTCTCTGTTTTCTGTCCGTTAACCAATCCTCTTTCCGTGCTATTATATTACCCCCAACCCCATGAGCCCTAATCTTGTGTAATATTCTTTTATGTGGCACCTTATCGAATGCCTTTTGGAAATCCAAATATACTACATCCATTGGTTCCCCTTTATCTACCCTGCTAGTTACATCCTCAAAAAACTCTAATAAATTTGTCAAACACGATTTCCCTTTCATAAAACCATGTTGACTCTGCCTAATCATGTTATGATTTTCTAAGTGACTTGATACCACTTCCTTAACAATGGATTCCAGCATTTTCCCGACGACTGGTGTCAGGCTAACTGGCCTGTAGTTCCCTGTTTTTTCTCTCCCTCCTTTCTTGAATAGCAGTGTTACATTTGCGACCTTCCAATCTGCTGGGACCATTCCAGAATCTAGGGAATTTTGGAAGATCTAAACCAAAGCATCCACTATCTCTTCAGCCACCTCTTTTAGAACCCTAGGATGTAGGCCGTCAGGTCCAGGGGATTTGTCAGCTTTTAGTCCCATTAGTTTCTCTAGTACTTTTTTTCTACTTATATTAATTACGTTAAGTTCCTCACCCTCATTAGACCCTTGGTACCCCACCATTTTTGGTATGCTTTTTGTGTCTTCTACTGTGAAGACAGATACAAAATATTTGTTTAACGTTTCTGCCATTTCCTTATTCCCCATAATAATTTCTCCTGTCTCAGCCTCTATTGGACCAATGTTTACTTTTGCTACTCTTTTCCTTTTTACATACTTGTAGAAACTCTTACAATCTGCTTTTATATTTCTTGCTCATTTTCTCTCAAATTCAATTTTTTCCCCTTTTTATCAATTTTTTGGTCAACCTTTACTGGTTTCTGAAACTCGCCATTTACTCTTTCCTGAATCCTCCCACCGCCCCGCCCCCCCCGCCCCCCCCCCCTCTCATTAGTTTAAAGCCCTGTCTACTGCCTAGTTATTCGATTCGCCAGGACACTGGTTCCAGCCCAGTTTAAGTGGAGCCTATCCCAGCGGAACAGCTCCCTCTTTCCCCAGCACTGGTGCCAGTGGCCCATGAAGCGAAACCCCTGCCTCCCACACCACTCTCTCAGCCACGCATTTAACCTTCTAATCTGCTTATCCCTATGCCAATTGGCACGTGGCTCAGGTAACAATCCAGAGGTTCTGCATTTTAATTTGGACCCCAACTCCTCAAACTCTCTCAGCAGAACCTCATTCCTAGTTCTACCCATGTCGTTGGTGCCTACGGGACTTTTTTGTGTTGCGGGGTACCGCAAGGATCAGTGCTTGGGCCTCAGCTATTTACAATCTATATTAATGACTTAGATGAAGGGACTGAGTGTAATGTATCCAAGTTTGCTGATGATACAAAGTTAGGTGAGAAAGTAATCTGTGAGGAGGACGCAGAGAGGCTATCGACAGGTTGAGTGAGTGGGCAAGAACTTGGCAAATGGAATACAATGTGGGGAAGTGTGAAGTTATCCACTTTGGTAGGAAAGCAAAAAAATAGAATATTTTTTCAATGGTGAGAGACTGGGAAATGTTTGCATTCAGAGGGACCTGTGTGTCCTTGTACATGAATCACAGAAAGTTAACATGCAGGTACAGCAAGCAATTAGGAAAGCAAATGGTATGTTAGCTTTTGTTATGAAGGGATTAGAGTATAAGAGTAAAGAAGTCTTGCTACAATTATACAGGGCATTGGTGAGGCCACACCTGGAGTACTGTGTACAGTTCTGGTCTCTTTACCTAAGGAAAGACATACTTGCCTTAGAGAGAGTGCAACGAAGGTTCACCAGACTGGTTCCTGGGTTGAGGGGATTGCCCTATGAGAAGAAATTGAGTAGACTAGGCCTATATTCCCTAGAGTTTAGAAGAATGAGAGGTGATCTAATTGAAACATAAAAAATTCTTAAGGGGCTTGACAGGGTTAATGCTGAGAAAATGTTTCCCCTGGCTGGGGAATCTAGAACACGGGGCCACAGTCTCAATTAAGGAGTCGGCCATTTAGGACTGAGATGAGGCAAAATTTCTTCACTCAAAGGGTTGTGAATCTTTGGAATTCTCTACCCCAGAGGGCTGTGGATGCTCAGTCGTTGAGTATATTCAAGACAGAGGTCGATAAATTTTTGGGAACTAAGGGAATTAAGGGATATGGGGATCGGGCAGGAAGGTGGAGTTGAGGTAGAAGATCAGCCATGATCTTGTTGCATGGCGGAGCAGGCTCAAAGGGCCAAATGGCCTACTCCAGCTCCTATTTCTTATGTTCTTATGTTTGTGTGTGTATATTTATACGCAAGTGTGCACCTAAAGAGTGCCAGGGAGAAGCCAATTCCAATATAATACCAAACCATTTAATCCTAATTTACCTGGAATTCATACCAAACATCTCTACAATAGGGTATATGCTCTCCAATGGGATATACTCTCTCCTTGTCTTTAAATCCTCACTTTGATGGGTATTCTCATTTTTTGACAGAACATTTCAGAACTCTTTGCAAAGAAAAATTCTCCTTTACTTTAACACGCAACACCCTCTCTGTTGAATCAGCTTATTTCCTCCTTTCTTCACCTTTTAATGGAAATTCTTTATCAAATCAAAGCACCATGTTTCCGAGTTCACACTTTTTATAAACAGCTGAAAATTCAGAATAAGCTAAACAGAAAAACCTGAAGTCGACTTTCTATGGTTTGATATTTCTTGCTGCATCACTTTAAAATTCAATGAGATCAGAAGTATTTTTATGTAAATCAACAGTTATTGGTTAAACCTCTCATCTTTGTTTATTTAAAACCTCCTTAGCTATGAATTCATGAAACAGTGCTGGAGGGACCGGCCCTATGAGCGACCGACCTTTGCACAGATTTCGGTGCAACTGAACAGAATGCTTGAAGCAAGAAAGGTAATTTATCTGAAGTGATGGAAAGTAGTTGAGATTATTAACTGACTGTGAGCAGTGGTCAGTCATACAAAGAGCCCAAGAACAGCTGGTATTGACATAATAACATTCACTGTAAGTCCAAAGGGCACCTGTTGTGGGCTACACAGCAGCTGGTGTGGGTTCAGAGTGCTTGGTGTGTGCAGGTGTATAAAGGAGCGATGTGTGGAAACCTCAACGAAATAAAAATTTCTCTGTAAAAATAAACATTTGGATTTTCCCCAGATGTAAGTCGAGGGTTTTTTTTTAAATTATTTTTCCCTCCAGTTTTTTTGTTATCTCTGCAGATCTCCCTCAGTGTGGGGTGCACAGAGGTCGCAGCCCGTGTGTCTTCCCTCACTGCAGGGCCAAATGCATTGTGTTCCCTCTCTGTGGGGCCAGACACAGTGGTCCTGAAATTCCACAGGCAATGACTCCGCCAGCGGCTCCGTCCAACACTGAACCCCCGCCAGAGTTTGTGGGGTCTGTGGGAGGGAACCTCATTGGCACGTGGCCAGCAGGAGGATGTACTACAAGGGGTGCTTCTTTGGTGCCCACCTACCCCATACTCCAGGAAATTGGGGCAGCCACCGAGCTGTGAGGAGGGGATGTCGCCCAGCCCCCGCCCCCCATCTCTGGACAGTACCGATTGGCCCCAGAGTGGAGACCCCGCCCCACCATGGACACAGTGATCCTGCAGGCACTAAGGAAATTTAGTGTGCATCTTGGTGCCTGTTAGGAGGCTGACATATCATATTGATGCTTATATTTGCTATACCAATGTTTTCGAGGCAGTGTAACAGTTCATTTGTCCAACCTTGCCTCCTGGCCAAGAACTGGTGGAACTGATCGCATGTATGGCCAGTAAGTTGCAGTGTCAAATCCGCGAATTGGAAAGTGATGGCTGTAATGGTTCTACACTGTGGCTTCATCTTTTATAAGTATATCTTTAATGAGGAAAGTGGGCAGTACAGTGGAGTGGAACAGTCATCTCTGGAATCTGGGTTTGATTCCTACCCAAACTGCTGAGATGCAGTCTGCCCAGAACTGGTCCCGAGCAAAACGAAATTGGCAACTCTGACCCTAGCCCCTGGTGATTGTGAGTCTGTATCGGAAACGGCCCTTGCTTTGGCTAAATCGGCAATCTTACTCAAAAAGACCATAAGCTTGTGGGAAATGGAAATGTCACACCCGTGCAATAGTAGGTGCTTTCTTGTTGGTGCACAGTAGAGGAGGATTTACTCTGTAGTTGATGCACTGGGCACATAAAACGAGAAAGTGATTTTCATAGTGCAAGCATCCCACAGCAATTTTTTTTTTTAAAAGCTTCCCTATTGGCTCTGTGAGTTGACCCAGTGAGCCTGGGTGAGCTATACAGACTAAGAAAGTCCCAGGTTCAATCCCTGATAGGCTGACCTAGCTAATCTTAACTGGGGAGTTGGTAGGGACACTGGTCTCAGTGGCCTTAGGCTAGGTTGGGAAACAGCAAAGCTAGCTGGAGTCCGCATCTGCGGATGTCAGGTGAGGACAGGATTGGCCCCTGACTGTAGTGCCTCCTTTATTCACTGACACTAGGGCAAGGTCCCAGAAAGCGATCATTGCCGACAGCACCACACCCAGCAACATGTCAGTGCTTTAAGGAGACAAGGGAAAATAATTGGTGAGAAAAAAAGAAAGGAAAAGAAATATACCTTTAATGAGCGTTTGAACTTGTTAATTTCTCCCCAGGCTTACGTGAACACTGCTTTGTTTGAAAACTTCACTTATGCTGGAATAGATGCTACAGCAGAAGAAGTGTAACACACGGGCTATCCCTGGGCTCGTGCAAATAGGCACAGTACCCGAGGTCATGTAGTTCCTGCTAATGACACTCACAGACTGTTCCATAGGGAGCAAGTTCCAATGACTGCAGTCTCTGTTCAAAGAGACAGCAAGAAGCCTGAAGTTGACTGCTTGCACCATGAGCCAACACCCAGAGTAATGTATGAAACAAGATCCTTTCTGCAGCATTATAAAGATCAACGTGAGTTTAGGACCTGTGCATGGTTCCCGTGACAGGGTGGATGACTGTGTCTAACCCCAGTGATGGAATGGGGATCTTCATACTATCTCAAGTTGTGGGATCAAGGCAGCCTGCCCAGCTTAACCTGGAAGTCAGCTGTGGAAATGGTGCATTTACATCCCATGAACAATGTGACGTTTCTCAAGTCAAATTTAAGAGCTGGACTCCCTGCAACGTGGCACTAGGAATATAAGGACTGAGTTAAATAAAACAGTCATGATGGAGTCAGTCGATTGGATGAGTGCGACTTAGAACACTGCTTTCAATATAATTGGTGTTGTGCACATATGTATATATGCACTCAAAACATTCACATAAAGTATTTCTTACTGTATAAGCACAATGGTTATGCATATTGTGTCTGTGTATATATACATATTGCACAAATCACGACTTCAGTTGAGAACAATGAACTATTCTGGATCAGACCATTGACTTCTGGGGTATGTGTGTGAAAGCAGTTTGTTTGATTGGAAAGCAAACTTGACAGCAGGTGACTGGCTGAGAGCAACTGACACTTAACCCGTGACACTAGGCCAATGACTCCATATCCACAAGGTTCTATACGCCACAGAATGTGTCAGGGATTCCAAGAAGGATTTTCTGTGATTTGTTGAATCCCAAATAGTCAAGCTTTAATGTGTCCCAGTCTGTCCAAGTTACGCTGGGCTTTAGAGCTGGTGTAAAGACTCCTTTTCGGTGACATAACACTTCTCAAAGTTCGGGCTCTAATTCCACGATGTGCATCTCAGTATTAATGTAAACAAAATTCATTTTCCTGATGTTCAATAAATGCATTTATGCAATCACCAGAATTTATATGTATGGAGGTCCTGAAAAAAATGGTTTAAGGCTCATAAGATGAAGTGCAAAAGTGCTGGCATGTGATAGTGGAAAGCTGAATGAAATCGTCAGTTTTAACATGTGTCGGGAACAAAGAAGGGAATATGCACAAAGAAGGGAATATTGGGAAAAAGCTGGGGTATGGGACCAATTCGGACTGCTCTTTCAAAGAGGCGGCACTGGCACGACGGGCCAAATGGCCTCCTTCTGTACCGTAAGAGTCTATGGATTCTATGTTAGAAATGAGATGGATCTTGGAGCTAGGACAACATCTAACTGGACAAGGAGATAGAGCACTGAGCCAGAACTTGAGAACCAATTGGGACAAATGAATACAGGTCTCACTCAGAGAGGTCACAAGATGGAAGAGGAAAACAATATCAGTAAGGGGACTCTTCTGAGGTTGGGGCAGAAGAGAGGGGGAGCTTTACTCTGCCTCTGGCTGTGTTGTCCCTAACCCTGGAGTTCTTGTTGCTGACACTGGGTTCTCTAAAGCAGTGGTTCTCAAACTCAAACGATATAGTGAACATTGATGCGATTGGTGATGTGAAAACTTATATCTTCCCTTCAGCTGAAAGGTAACCCTACAGGTTCAGCAACATGCCTGTTGAATACTTCACAGCTTCGACAAGATCCAGGACAAAGCAGCCCACTTGATTGGCACCCCATCCACCACCTTAAACATTCACTTCCTCCACCACCAGCGAACCATGGCTGCAGTGTGTACCATCTACAAGATGCACTGCAGCAACTTGCCAAGGCTTCTTCGGCAGCACCTCCCAAACCCGCGACCTCTTCCACCTAGAAGGGCAAGGGCAGTAGGCGCATGGGAACACCACCACCTCCAAATTCCCCTCCAAGTCACACACCATCCTGACTTAGAAATATATTGCTGTTCCTTCATCGACGCTGGGTCAAAATCCTGGAACTCCCTCCCTAACAGCACTGTGGGAGTACCTTCACCACATGGACTGCAACAGTTCAAGAAGGTGGCTCACCACCACCTTCTCAAGGGCAATTAGGTATGGGCAATAAATGCTGGCCTTGCCAGCGACGCCCACATCCCATAAACAAATTTTTAAAAAGCTTGACACCTCCCTGCTCTGCCTGGAGATTAGGCTCGGTGGCTCCTGTTGGGAACACTGGCGCCATTTCAAGTGTAACCCTCCACCGCCCGCCTACTCACTGCACAGCTGCTGAGTGTTTCAGGGCTTTTTTCCTCCCCCTCTGCTGTTTACCGGCCTGTCTGCACTGGAATATCGTTGACAAGCTGTTTGGTGTGTGGCATTTCCGCCACCCGGGACACCGCCAGTACCCGGGACCGCGGCTTTAGTCCGGGTCCAGTCACAGGCCCAGCTGCCGTACTCAGTGAACGATGCTCCACTTGATCGTCATTCCAGGCCCCTGGACAAAGGCTGACGTGGCGGCTCCTTCCTACCCTCCCCCAGCCCTGCGAATCCATTCCCGGTGTCTCCGGGGCCTCTCGTCTCCTCTCTCGGGATTTCTCAGTCAGTCCGAGGCCCCGCTAATCCGGTTCCGTGTCCGTTTCCAGAGCTGCCTCGACCCCAGTGCCCGCCCGGCGATTGCTTACCAGCATCTTGCTGTGCGAGTGCACCAAGGCCCCCGGGCCTGACATCGAACTCCCCGGTGCGCGAGCTCTCGGCTGCGCCGCTCAAGAAGGAAATCAAAATAACGGCCAACAGCGGGCGCCCGACCCGCGCCATCGCAGCAACGGATCCCGTTCACTTTATTTCGCGGACCCCCGGGGGTCCACGGACCACAGTTGAGAACCACTGCTCTAAATGGGACTTTCATTCCTCAGCATTAACCTCCCTTATCTTAGTAAGCACAATTTTCTTTTAATCCAGTGTGCCACGTTAATATAACCCAGATTTGTTGTGGATTGTTAAGAAGAACCTAAATGACAGGATGAGTTGTAAAGGGATGAGTACCTTCCTCCCACTCCTGCATTCTTACTACAAGCAAAAGATAAATTGTCAACACAAAGTTGTAATTGAGAGAGGATATCAGTTATAAGATTATTGGTCTGTTTCCTGACAGTTTCCTTCTTCTGGCCACTGAGCTGTGAGGCTGGTTCCACAAACCCATTGTCTTAACTGAGTGGACAGACGAGCCTCAACACAATCCTTTCTTTTAAAGGGGCAGCTACATCAGAACTCAAAGTTCAAGGAGGAGATCCAGAGGGCTCAGACCAAATATGTGCCTTTAAAGAAAAAAGGTGGGACAAACAAATCTAGAGCCCCCTGGATGTCTAGGGACATACAGGGTAGGATAAAGAAAAAAAGGGAGGCGTGAGGAGTACAGAAAGTGCAGGGGTGCAATTAAAAAGGATATTAGGAAAGCAAAGAGAGAGCATGAAAATTCTTGGCAAGTAAAATCAAGGAAAACCCAAAAATGTTTTATAAATATATTAAGAGTAAGAGGATAACTAAAGAAAGGGTAGGGCCTATTAGAGATCATGAGGGTAATCTGTGTGTGGAGGCGGGAGATGTCAGTAGGGTTCTGAATGAATACTTTGCGTCTGTTTTCACAAAGAAGGGGGGCGAAGCAGACATTGTTACCAGGGGGGAGGAGTGTGAAATATTAGATGAAATAAACATAGTGAGAGAGGAAGCATTAAGGGGTTTAGCAGCTTTAAAAGTGGATAAATCCCCAGGCCCGGATGAAATGTATCCCAGGCTGTTAAGTGAAGCAAAAGAGGAAATAGTAGAGGCCCTGACCATCATTTTCCAATCCTCTCTGGCTTCAGGTGTGGTGCCGGAGGACTGCTAATGTGGTACCCTTGTTTAAAAAGGGAGAAAAGGATAGACCGAGTAATTAAAGTCCAGTCAGCCTGACCCCGGTGGTGGGAAAATTATTGGAAAGAATTCTGAAGGACAGGATAAATCTTCATTTAGAAAGACACGGATTAATCAAGGATAGTCAGCACGGATTTGTTAAGGGAAGGTCGTGTCTGACAAATGTGATTGAATTTTTTGAGGAGGTAACAAGGAGGGTAGATCAGGGTAGTGCGTTTGATGTAGTGTATATGGACTTTAGCAAGGCTTTTGATAAGGTTCCACATGGCAGACTGGTCACGAAGTTAAAAGCCCATGGGATCCAGGGCAAAGTGTCAAGTTGGATTCAAAACTGGCTCGGAGGCAGGAAGCAGAGGGTAATGGTTGATGGGTGTTTTTGTGACTGGAAGGCTGTTTCCAGTGGGGTTCCGCAGGGCTCAGTACTAGGTCCCTTGCTTTTTGTGGTATATATCAATGATCTAGACTTGAATATATGATTAAGAAATTTGCAGATGATACTAAAATCAGCTGTGTGGTTGATACTGAAGAAGGAAGCTGTAGACTGCAGGAAGATATCAATAAATTGGTCAGTTGGGCAGAACAGTGGCAAATGGAATTCAATCCGGAGAAGTGTGAGGTAATGCTTTTGGGGAGGGCTAACAAGGAAAGGGAATACACATTAAATGGTAGGACACTGAGTAGTGTAGAGGAACAAAGGGACTTTGGAGTGCATGTCCACAGATCCCTGAAGGTAGCAGGCCAGCTAGATAAGGTGGTTAAGAAGGCATACGGAATGCTTGCCTTTAATAGCTGTGGCATAGAATACAAGAGCAGGGGGGTTATGCTTCAACTGTATAAAACACTAGTTAGGCCTCAGCTAGAGTACTGCGTGCAGTTCTGGTCACCACATTACAGGAAAGATGTGATTGCACTAGAGAGGGTACAGAGGAGATTTACAAGGATGTTGCCGGGAGTAGAGAATCTTAGCTATGAGGAAAGACTGGATAGGCTGGGTTTGTTTTCCTTGGAACAGAGGAGGCTGAAGGGAGACCTTATTGAGGTGTTTAAAATTATGAGGGGCCTCGATAAAGTGGATAGAAAGGACCTATTTCCCTTAGCAGATGGGGTCAAAAACCAGGGGGCACAGATTTAAAGTAATTGGTGGAAGGTTTAGAGGGGATTTGAGGGGAAATGTCTTCACCCAGAGGGTTGTGGGGGTCTGGAACTCACTGCCTGAAATGGTGGTAGAGGCAGAAACCCTAACCACATTTAAAAAGTACTTGGATGTGCCCTTGGGATGCTCTAACCTGCAGGGCTATAGACCAAGAGCTGGGAAGTGGGATTTGGCTGGATAGCTCTTTGTTGGCCGGCGCGGACACGATGGGCCCAAATGGCCTCCTTCCGTGCTGTAACTTTCTATGATTCTATGAAGTTATCTGAATTGCAGGAAATTAACTTTGCCGTGAATTGGCACAACTTTTTATCTTGATGGGCTGCATAGATGTGTACCATGGAACCTCAGAGGACATGTCTGAGGTAAACTTTCATCTTCACTGCATGGCCGGTAATCTGGTGCCCGTTCGAAAACCTGGCCGATTTCCATCCCATTGATTGCACCGCTGGGTGTATTGAGCACATTTGAATTGGAATTAAGACCCGAGGAAAGCAGCTGTGACATGGAAATCCGGTTAGTCTCTCCCTCCGATGGCCTCGTAGGTAAAAGCACCACCTGGTGTAGCATTAAGCAGAAGGTCCCAGGTTCAAGGTCCCAGCCTGTGATCTTAACCACACTAGCAGAAAGGAGCTACAACTAAGATCAGCACTTCTGGGCTAGGCAGGTATCCTGGTCCTGATTGCTATCTACTGAACAATTGGAAAGTACAGGGAGAATTTTAGCTCCCCCCCAGCTCCCACCCAGCAGAAACTGGTTGAGGGGGGCAGTTACACTGGAGCGGCGCACTTAACTGCTGGACTCCCGCCCCGATTCTTCCGAAGCCAGTTTGGTCCTTACTTAAATATGCAGATCGGGCTTCGATGACAGCATCTTAACCTGAGGGCTGAGCGGGGAAGCTATTGTGGCTTCCCCACTCCACACCAAGACCAAACCTATCAGGAAGTGGATCCATATCCAGAAGAGGCCCCGCAAGTCATAGAGTCATAGGGGTAAAAATTCACTTGGTTGCGCCACCCGTTAGCGCCTTAAGAGGGCGCTAATGGGGCGCAAAGCCGCTAACGCCCGGGCGCAGCGATGTTTGCGCCGCTCGAGAACTTAACTTGAGATTGTGCGGCGGCGCTAAAACTTACCGCTGCGACCACCTGCGCGCGCAGATTGTGACGTCATTCCATGGTGCAACGCCCTTGGGGCGCCCCGTAGCGGAAATTGAGTGGCGCCCCGTGCCTTACCGCCTGCCGCTTCCAACGACCAGAAGACTGGAACGCTATCAATCGCTGTGGGGCTGGGGGGGGCGCTATTTAAAGGGGGCCTCTTCCTGTCTTTTATTGTTGGTGGCATTTTTGAACTACGCATTCTGAGAGAGAGAGGGAGAGACTTCTGGAGAGATTCAATGTTGTGTGAAGGAGTTTTGGGTACTGAGCAGCACTTTGCAGGTTCATTTTGATTTGCCATTCCTTGTATCGATTTAGCAGAGACCGTGGGAGCTGCACTCTGAGCTCTTTGCCTGGTGCTCTCCATTGTTCTTTCCAGCACATTTGATGTGCAAGTCTCTCCAGGCCGAGATTCAAGGCAGCAATGAACAGGATGTGGATGGAAAGCAAGATTAACCATCCCCTTTAAGAACTGGCCCGTGCCATTGTGTGTGTGTTCCATTGCTGACTGACATTACATGAGCTTCGCCAGCGCTCCGAGTTAGCGCCTCACTGCTCGGCCTTTGCGCCTTAAGAGAGGTGTGCAGCGCCTGCTTTAGCACTCCACTCACCTCCCGGGGCGGTTAAAGTGAAGTTTCCCGTCAGTGCCGATAATTAGCGCCAGGCGCTAATATTTGCGTCCGGACGATATTTGCGCCCCAAATGGGGCGCGACCTAATTTCTACCCCATAGAGTTATACAGCAGAGAAAGAGGCCCTTCGGCCCATCGTGTCCACGCTGGCCATCAAGCCCTGTCTATTCTAATCCCATTTTCCAGCACTTGGTCCGTAGCCTTGTATGCTATGGCGTTTCAAGTGCTCATCTAAATGCTTCTTGAATGTTGTGAGGGTTCCTGCCTCTACCACCCTTTCAGGCAGTGAGTTCCAGATTCCAACCACCCTCTGGGTGAAAAAGTTTTTCCTCAAATCCCCTCTAAACCTCCTGCCCCTTACCTTGAAACTATGCCCCCTGGTTATTGACCCCTCTACTAAGGGGAAAAGTTTCTTTCTATCTACCCTATCTATGCCCCTCATAATTTTGTACACCTCAATCAGGTCCCCCCTCAGCCTTCTCTGCTCTAAAGAAAACAAGCCCAGCCTGTCCAGTCTCTCTTCATAGCTGAAGCGCTGCAGCCCAGGTAACATCCTGGTGAATCTCCTCTGCACCCTCTCCAATGCAATCACATCCTTCCTATAGTGTGGCGACCAGAACTGCACACAGTATTCCAGCTGTGGCCTAACTGGCATTTTGTACAGCTCCATCATAACCTCCCTGCTCTTATATTCTATGCCTCGGCTAATGAAAATGAGAAGTCACACAACACCAGGTTATAGTCCAACAGTTTTATTTGAAATTACGAGCTTTCGGAGCGCTGCTCCTTCGTCAGGTACAGTGAGGGAATACAAATCGATTACAAAGTGTATATAGACAGAGAACAATGTGTCTGCAGAGATACAATCCATCAGGGAGGCATTACATCAAAGACACATCAGAATACAGCTAAGACAATGAGGTGGGTCACAGGGGGTCCAACGTGTCAAATGCTGCAGTCTGCAGTTAAGCTTTTAACTTTTTTTAAAAACTGGAAATCACACCTGTGAACCAGACAACGATGTCGAGTCACGTTCTGTAGCGTGACATGAAACCGAGATCCCGGTTGAGGCCATCCTCATGGGTGCGGAACTTGGCTATCAGTTTCTGCTCGATGATTTTGCGTTGTCGTGTGTCTCGAAGGCTGCCTTGGAGAACGCTAACCCACAGATCCGAGGCTGAATGTCCTTGACTGCTGAAGTGTTCCCCGACTGGGAGGTAACAATCCTGCCTGGCAATTGTTGCGCGGTGTCCGTTCATACGTTGTCTCAGTGTCTGCATGGTCTCGCCGATGTACCATGCCGCGGTGCATTCTTTCCTGCAACGTATGAGGTAGACAACGTTGGCCGAGTCACATGAGTATGTACCATGTACCTGGTGGGTAGTGTCCTCACGTGTGATGATGGTATCTGTGTTGATGATCTGGCATGTCTTGCAGAGGTTGCCGTGGCAGGGTTGTGTGGTGTCGTGGTTGCTGTTCTCCTGACAGCTGGATAATTTGCTGCAAACGATGGTACTTTTGAGGTTAGGCGGCTGCTTGAAGGCGAGTAGTGGAGGCGTGGGGATGGCCTTAGCAAGGTGTTCGTCGTCATCGATGACATGTTGAAGGCTGCGAAGAACATGGCGTAGTTTCTCCGCTCCAGGGAAGTACTGGACGACGTAGGGTACTCTGTTGGTTGTGTCCCGTGTTCGTCTTCTGAGGAGGTCTATGCGGTTTTTCGCTGTGGCCCGTCGGAACTGTCGATCGATGAGTCGAGCGTCATATCCCGTTCTTACGAGGGCGTCTTTCAGCGTCTGTAGGTGTCCATCGCGTTCCTCCTCGTCTGAGCAGATCCTGTGTATTTGCAGGGCTTGTCCATAGGGGATGGCTTCTTTAACGTGGTTAGGGTGGAAGCTGGAGAAGTGGAGCATCGTGAGGTTGTCCGTGGGCTTGCGGTAGAGTGAAGTGCTGAGGTGTCCGTCTTTGATGGAGATTCGTGTGTCCAAGAATGAAACCGATTCTGAGGAGTAGTCCATGGTGAGTTTGATGGTGGGATGGAACCTGTTGATGTTATCGTGTAGTCCTTTCAGTGATCCTTCGCCGTGGGTCCAAAGGAAGAAGATGTCGTCGATGTATCTGGTGTACAGCGTTGGTTGGAGGTCCTGTGCAGCGAAGAAGTCTTGCTCGAACTTGTGCATGAAGATGTTGGCGTATTGGGGTGCGAATTTGGTCCCCATGGCTGTTCCGTGTGTTTGGGTAAAAAACTGGTTGTCGAAGGTGAAGACATTGTGGTCAAGGATGAAGCGGATGAGTTGTAGGATGGCGTCTGGAGATTGGCTGTTGTTGGTGTTGAGTACTGAGGCTGTCGCAGCGATGCCGTCATCGTGGGGGATACTGGTGTAGAGTGCCGATACGTCCATCGTGGCGAGGAGTGTTCCTGGTTCAACTGGTCCATGGGTGCTGAGTTTATGTAAGAAGTCTGTAGTGTCGCGACAGAAGCTGGGGGTTCCCTGTACGATGGGTTTCAGGATGCCCTCACACAGGGTTCCGTTGCCTGATACGATAGGACGTCCGGGTGTGTTGGCTTTGTGTATCTTTGGGAGGCAGTAGAAGTCTCCCACGCGGGGAGTACGTGGGATGAGAGCGCGTAGGATGCTTTGAAGGTCTGGATCGAAGGTCTTGATCAGTCTATTGAGTTGGTGGGTGTGTTCTTTGGTCGGATCTGCGGGTAACTGTCTGTAGTGTTCCTGGTTGTCCAGTTGTCGGCATGCTTCTTTGCAATAGTCCATTCTGTTCTGTATGACGATGGCTCCTCCTTTGTCCGCTGGTTTGATGACGATGTTGCGGTTGGTCTTGAGAGCGTGGATGGCGTTGCGTTGAGCTCGGGTGACATTCTGGACTGTCTTGTGAGTGCGGCTGATGTCGGCTAATGAAGGCAAGTATCCCATATGCCTTTTTAACCACCTTATCTACCTGTCCTGCTGCCTTCAGGGATCTATGTACATGCACACCAAGGTCCATCCGATCCTCTGTCCTTCCTAGGGTCTTACCATTCATTGTGTATTCCCTTGCCTTGTTAGTCCTCCCAAAATGCATCACCTCACACTTTTCAGGGTTAAATTCCATTTGCCACTGTTCTGCCCATTTGACCAACCCGTCTATATCGTCCTGTAGCCTGAGGCTTCCCTCCTCGCTATTTACCACCCCACCAATTTTTGTGTCATCTGCGAACTTACTGATCATACCTCCTACATTCATATCTAAATCATTAATGTACACTACAAACAGCAAAGGACCCAGTATCGATCCCTGCGGTACACCACTGGACACAGGCTTCCAGTCACAAAAACAACCTTTCACCATCACCCTCTGCCTCCTGCCACTAAGCCAATTTTGGATCCAATGTGCCAAGTTGCCCTGGATCTCATGGGCTCTCACCTTCTTGACCAGTCTCCCATGCGGGACTTTGTCAAAAGCCTTACTGAAGTCCATGTAGACCACATCAACTGCACTACCCTCATCCACACACCTAGTCACCCCCTCGAAAAATTCAATCAAATTGGTCAAACATGATCTCCCCCTGACAAAGCCATGCTGACTATCCTTGATTAATCCTTGCCTCTCCAAGTGAAGATTAATTCTGTCCCTCAGAATTTTTTCCAATAATTTCCCTACCACTGATGTTAGGCTCACTGGCCTGTAATTCCCTGGTTTATCCCTACTACCCTTCTTGAATAATGGTACTCCGTTAGCTGTTCTCCAGTCCTCTGGCACCTCCCCTGTGGCTGACTTAATTAACTTTATCACACCTCGGCAGATAGTCAGGATGATTTAATTTATTGGTCTGCAATTGTAAAGTACACATGCTTTTTTTTCCATCTATATATGCTCTGACGATTCTGTATCCAATTTACTTCACCTGAGGAAGGAGCGATAGTTCCGAAAGCTTGTGATTTCAAATAAAACTGTTGGACTATAACCTGGTGTTGTGCGACCTCTCAATTTTGACCTCCCCTGTGGCCAGAGAGTTCTGAAAATTTGGGTCAGAGCCCCTGCAATCTCCTCCCTTGCCTCACACAGCAGCCTGGGATACATCTCGTCTGGGCCTGGGGATTTATCCACTTTTAAGCCCGCTAAAACCGCTAGTACCTCCTCCCTCTCAATACTAATTTGTTCAAGTATATCGCAATCCCCCTGCCTGATTTCTATGCCTACATCGTCCTTCTCCAGAGTGAACACAGATGCAAAATATTCATTTAAAACCTCACCTACATCTTCTGGCTCTACACACAGATTGCCACTTTGGTCCCTAATGGGCCCTACTCTTTCCCTGGTTATCCTCTTGCCCTTAATATACTTATAAAACACCTTGGGATTTTCTTTTATTTTGCCCGCCAGTGTTTTTTCATGCCCCCTCTTCGCTCTCCTAATTTATTTTTTAAGTACCCCCCTGCACTTTCTATACTCCTCTCGGGCTTCCACTGTTTTTAATCCTTTGTATCTGCCAAAAGCCTCCCTTTTTTTCCTAATCCATTCTTGTATATCCCTTGACATCCAGGGTTCCCTGGGCTTGTTGGTCCCACCCTTGACCTTTACGGGAACATGTTGCCGTTGTACTCTCTCTATTTCCTTTCTGAAAGACTCCCACTGCTCTGATGTGGATTTTCCTACAAGTAGCTGATCCCAGTCCATTTGGCCAGATCCTGCCTTATCATATTAAAATCGGCCTTCCCCCAATTTAGAACCTTTATTTCCAGTCCATCTTTGTCCTTTTCCATGACTACCTTAAATCTCACCAAATTATGGTCACTGTCACCAAAATGCTCTCCTACTAACACTTCTACCACTTGCAGGGCTACATTCCCTAGAATTAGGTCCAGTACCACCCCCTCTCTTGTAGGACTTTCTACATGCTGGCTCAAAAAGCTCTCCTGGATGCACTTTAAGAATTCCGCACCCTCTAAGCCTTTCACACTCTGACTATCCCAGTTAATATTGGGGAAGTTGAAATCCCCTACTATTATTACCCTGTGGCAGATCGCCACCTAAACGGGCATTATCCACTTTTCCGTCCGTGGACAAATATCGAGCACTTTGCCTTTAAGGCACCTTACCTTTAAGGCAGGAGTGGGCGGGGCCTCAGGGTTTTTCCAGAGAATTCTGGGAGCAGTCTGTTCAGCCATTTTGTACCATGCAGTTGTATTAAAAAGTCTCTCGTTTTCCACACATGGATTCAGTCTTAATTCGTGTTTCCCAGTAGCCTCAACATTGGTGACCCCGACGCTCAGAACGTATTCCGAGCACTGCAATGGTGGACACGAACGCAGTTTCCGTGAAACTGCCGGAGTTTTGGGAAAACCAGCACGAAGCCTGGTTTCTCCAAGCTGAATCTCGCTTCCGGCTGCGAAACATCACCACAGATGGGACGCAGTACGACTACCTCGTCACATCACTCGGTAGCACCACAGTTTTGAAGGTTTGGACAGCGCTGCAGAACCCACTAGAGGAAGACAAGTATGCACATCTCAAGGCAGCGCTCCTTAAAAAATTTATGGCCTCGGCATATCAGCGAAACTGCCACCTCCTCGACCTTCCAGGCCTCGGTGATGCCTCACCATCAGACCTCCTCTCCCACATGCTCTCCCTCACCGACGAGAGCCCACCCAGATCCCTTTTCCGCACGCTGTTCATCCGCCAGCTCCCTCTCAGCATCCGCCCAGCGATCGTGGCGTCCGGCCTCACGAACCTGGAAGCCCTGGCCGATGAGGCCGACAAGCTGCTGTCCGCTCACTCCAGCCGCGACGTCACTCCGGACCTGGCAGCCACTGCCTGGGCGCGCCCCTCACCGGCCACCACGTGGCCACAAGGCCCAGCCACCAGGCCCACGGGTCCTTCACGCCCCACCAACCCGGGCCACTGTTACTACCACGCACAGTTCGGCGCCAGGGCACAATGGTGCACACCTCCCTGCTCTTTCAAGTCCGCCCCCGTACCAGCCCCCGCGCTGGCCGTGGGCCACGCGGGCTCCCTGCTGTATGTCACGGATGACAAAACCGGCCGCCGGTTCCTGTGCGACACTGGAGCTCAGCACAGCATCATCCCGGCCTCCTCCCTCGACATCCAAAAGGGCGAACGAGGACCGGCGCTGGCTGCTGCTAACGGCTCAGAAATCCGGACATATGGCACCCGGACAGTCACCCTCGACCTCGCTGGTCGCCGCTACCGATGGGAGTTCATCACTGCCAAGGTGCTCTCCCCTCTCATCGGCGCAGATTTCCTGTGCGTCCACGGCCTACTGGTAGACATCCCCCGTCACCGCCTCGTGGACATGAACACCATGTCCCCCATCCTGGGCGCCATGGCCCCCCGTCAACCCGCCGACATGGCGTCACAGTGCCACGCCCGGGCCACGGATGACTACTCGGCACTCCTGGCCGAATTCCCAGCCCTTACCAATCCGACCTTCTCCGCGGAGGCCGCCAAACACGGGGTGGAACACTTCATCCCCACCACAGGCCCCCCAGTGTACGCCCACGCCCGCAGGCTGGACCCGACCAAACTGGAGATCGCGCGGACCGAGTTTGCCACCATGGAACAGCTCGGCATCATCCGCCACTCCAACAGTCCCTGGGCCTCCCCACTCCACATCGCCCCCAAACCAGGCGGAGGTTGGCGCCCCTGCGGGGATTACCGCCGCCTCAACGACGTCACCACCCGATCGGTACCCCGTGCCGCACATTCAGGACTTCTCGGCTAGACTGGCCGGCCGCTCAGTCTTTTCCAAGGTCGACCTGGTGCGCGGCTACCACCAAGTCCCCGTCCACCCCGCGGACATCCCCAAGACGGCCGTAATTACCCCCTTCGGCCTGTTCGAGTTCCTGCGGATGCCCTTCGGCCTCAAAAACGCGGCCCAGGCATTCCAACGGCTCATGGACTCAGTCCTTCGGGACCTGAAGTTCCTGTTCGTCTACCTGGACGACATTCTGGTAGCCAGTTCCTCCAAGCAGGAACACCTCGAACACCTTCGCATCCTGTTCGGGCGCCTCAGCGACCACGGGCTCATCCTCAGCCCAGCCAAATGCCAGTTCGGCCTGGAAAAGATCGACTTCCTCGGCCACCACATCACCCATGCTGGGGCCATTCCCCTGCCCACCAAGGTGCAGGCCGTCCAACAATTTCCCTGCCCCACCACCATCAAATGCCTCCAGGAGTTCCTCGGGATGGTGAATTTCTATAACCGCTTCATCCCCAAAGCGGCGTCCCTCATGAGGCCCCTGTATGAAGCCCTCCGGGGCAGGAGCGGCAAGATGGCAGTCGAATGGATGGCAGACGCGTCTGCCGCCTTCGACTCCACCAAGACCGCGCTCGCCAACGCCACCCTGCTCGCGCACCCACGGCCCAATGCCAGGGTAGCGCTCACCACGGACGCCTCCGACCACGCGGTCGGCGCCGTGTATAAGCAGTGGGTTGACGGCGCCTGGCAACCACTTGCTTTCTTCAGCCGCCAACTACGCCCCCCGGAGGTCAAGTACAGCACCTTCGACCGCGAGCTCCTCGCGCTGTTCCTGGCGGTCCGCCATTTTCGGTTTTTGCTTGAGGGCCACCCCTTCACTGCGTTTGTCGACCACAAGCCCCTGACATTCGCAATGGCAAAGACAACCGACCCCTGGTCCGCCAGGCAGCAGCGCCAGCTCGCGGCAGTGTCCGAGTTCACCACGGACATCCAACACGTCTCCGGCCGAGACAATGTGGTAGCCGACTGCCTCTCCCGCCCCGCCATCCACACCGCACACCTGGCAGTCGACTACGCTCAACTCGCAGCAGACCAAATCACCGACCCTGATCTGCTCTCCGCACCTATCAACCTACCAGGGCTACGCCTGGCCGACGTCGCCTGTGGCCCGACTGTAGTCACGGTCAAGTGTGACATATCCCTATGTCAACCTCGGCCCGTCGTCCCAGCGTCCTGGCGCCGCCGGGTATTCAACATTCTCCACAACCTCTCCCACCCGCGCCCGCGCATCCATCAAATTGGTAGCCAACCGCTTCGTCTGGCGCGGCCTTCGCAAGGATGTGCGTACTTGGGCCAACTCCTGCCTAGCCTGCCAACGGGCCAAGGTACAGCAACACACGAAAGCACCCCTCAAGGAGTTTACCGTCCCCTCGCGGAGATTCGACCACATCCACGTGAACATCGTCGGGCCCCTGCTGCCATCGCAAGGCCACACGCACTTGCTGACGATCGTTGACCGCACCAGACGCTGGCCCGAGGCAATTCCACTGACCTCTACCACCACCGCCGACATCGCCAGAGCCTTCGTCAGCACCTGGGTCGCACGGTTCGGCGTCCCCTCCAACATGACGTCGGACAGAGGTCCGCAATTTACCTCTGAACTCTGGACCGCCGTCGCACGCAATCTCGGGGTGACCATTCACCGAACCACAGCGTACCACCCCCAAGCCAACAGACTGTGTGAGCGGTTCCACAGATCCTTGAAGGCATCTCTTCGAGCCAGCCTCCAGGACGGCGCCTGCACCGAGTGGTGATGACCTGGAATTCGCTGCCGACGGAAGTGGTGGAAGCGGAGACACTCAATGTTTTCAAGGGGAGACTGGATAGAGACTTGCGGGCTATGAGGATGGAGCGGGGGAATGGGACTGACTGGATTGCTCTACAGAAAGCCGGCACGGACTCGATGCGCCGAATGGCCTCCTTCTGTGCCATTATGACTCTATGGGCGCGATTTTCCCACTGGAGGCGAGATGGAGGCGGGTTTCAGTTTGGGTGGGTTTGAAACTTGCCTCCACTGATAGGTTTCAAAATTTTGCGATTTTCCCATGATTGTCCACTTGATTTCAGAGGTGTGGGATGCCCTTGCTCAATTCATGTTTTGGGACTGAAACTCGTCTCTGTTGACAGGACTTTTCCAGTCTGATTTTATGGCTTCTTGCTCCCTTGGTTCACTCCACAGCATTTCTGCTCCTCCTGCACCACCTCCAACATCTTTTTAGAAACCACTATGTCCAATTCCAAGGCAAGGGCCTACCCGAGGCTCTTGAATGAGGCGCTGCAAATGTTGTTTGAGGGGGTGACAGCTAGCATGGAGGTGCTCTTCCACTCATCTCGGAGGAAGAGGCCTGCCAAAGAAACCAAGGCTGTGAGGGTACAGCTGGCAAGGAATATAACCTCCAGATCTGTGTGCAGATTGGGAGACTGTTTCTGTGTATTGATGAAATGCCATCCCTGTTGGAAAGCATTAAAATGATTTGAAGCCAAAATGTTGGCGTTATGCCATCTGTTCTTTCGCCTTAGGAAGCTCCACATTGCGGGCACCGCCACACTTGCGTTGTCTGGTTGGTGGCCTGAGTGAAAGGAGGCCAGAGAGTCATGTCCATTGTCAATGAAGTCCTAGGATGGAGCCAAGGACATATGCCAACTTGGGCAACCTATGCAAATCTGGCCATGATAAGTTCATCCCTTGCATCCCTGGCAGCCATGTGCTCGCGTGCTGCCACTGCCGCTGATTGATACACCAGCGCTCTGACCTCCTCCTGCTCCTCCTCCTCCTGCTCCTCCTCCTCCTCCTCCAGATCCTCCTCCTCCTCTTCAGCTTCCTCCTCCTCCTCCTCATCTTCATCTGAGGAGGGCTGGAACTGAGCCGCTTGCTCATCAGGAAGCTGCAAGCCACGACGCTGTGCAATGTTGTGCAGTGTACAGCAGACCATGACCATTCTGGAGACCCTGTATGGTGTATACTGCAGGGCTCCACCCGATCAGTCAAGGCAACGGAAGCGCATCTTCAACAACCCAATGGTCTGCTCTATGATGGACCTGGTCGAAGTGTGGCTGGCTTTGTAGCGCTCTTGAGCCTCGTTAGCTGGCCTCCTGATCGGCGTCAATAGCCACTTCTTCAGGGGGTAGCCTTTGTCACCAAGGAGCCATCCATTAAGTTGGTTTGGTGGATTGAAAAGTAGAGGAACATTAGAGTGCCGCAGGATGAAAGAGTCATGGCAACTTCCACAGAACTTGGCGCAAACATGCAAGAACTCCTTCTTGTGGTTACACACCAGCCGAACGTTGAGGGAGTGGAAGCCCTATCGGTTGACAAAGATAGCTGGGTTGTGATGGGGCGCCCTAAGGGCCACATGTGTGCAGTCTATGACGCCCTGCACCATTGGCATGCCTGCCATATTTGTGAATCTAACCGAACACGCCGTTATATTTGCTTGATCCCTTGTGAACTGGATGTAATTGTGGGCCTTAGCAAAAAGGGCATCGGTAACCTGGGTGATGCAACTGTGGGCGGCTGACTGGGAGATGCCGCTGATGTCTGCTGATGATCCCTGGAAGGAGCCTGAAGCAAAGAAGTTGAGTGTGGTGATGACTTTGACAGCCACTGGTAAGGCGTGTCCACCCGTTCCTCTGGGCACCAGGTCTTGTTGCAGCAGGCCACAGATCTCTCGGACAACCTCTCACGAAAGTCTCAACCTCCTTTGGCACTGCTGCTCACTCATGTTGAGGTAGCTCATCCTTTGTCTGTAAACCCTCTGTCGGGGGTATCTCCTGTGGCAAGGTGCCTCGATGCGCTGGTGCCTTCTGCCCTGTGCAGCATCAGGTGGCTGAGCAGGAGGTTGGGGCTCCTGCTGATGTTGCTGCTGAGCTGCCTGGTTCTGCTGTTGCCCTGGATGGTCCTCATCCTCATCTGAGGTCTATGGTGGAAGAAAATGAATGGTTCCCATGCTGCTTGTAGATGCCTCCTTTGGGGAAGTGCTCATTGCAAGCGGGGAGAGGGCCTTCCAAGGAGGTCCCACAGTTGATGGAGTCAAGCTGCAGCACCTCCGACTTCAGAAGGCCTTCTAAAAGTGCTCAGAGACCTTTTAAAGCCAAGGTCTGGCACCTGCAAGTAATCCTTGCTGCAATAAACGATGTCTTGTTCGACCTGCAGCAGTGAGGAGGCCACCCACGAGTCAACCCGCCAGGTTTACCTGGCGTGGTTCAGGAATTGCGTGGAGCACGCCGAAATGCTGGGAAATTCAAGAGGGCCTTTCGAAATAGGATTCGAGAGGCCCTTAACAAGCATTTGCAGTAGTTAATTAGCGCAATGGCCAGCTGGAGGCGGGAACGTTTCCCGACCTCCAAAACCGGCACCGGCAAAATCCCACGGAGGTGGGTTGGAGGCGGGTTCCGAACCTGACCTCTTTGAATCTAATTTTCCCGCCTTTCCCACCTCCAAACCCGCCTCCTCCGACATCAGAAAATCGCCCCCTATGGACTCTATTTATATGAGGAATTAAAAAATAGAGACGTCGAATATCTCTGCATTTTTTGGATTTTCTCCATGAATCGTGAGTCTTAAAAAATTATATGAATATTCCAAGACTTACAACAGTTGCTCGTACTGTAATTTTTTTTTTAAGTTTCACAATTAGCTATCGCATTGTGGGACAGGCCTATGATATCACCCAGAGGTGCCTGAAAGATGCTCAAAGCAGAGAAGGTAAGAGTGGCTGTCACCTTTGCCATTGATATGACTGTGCTGGCTGCAGAATCAGTTGCCAATCCTCAAATCCTGGCGGAGGTCAAACACGATTAATAAGAAAAATCTTCCTTAATATTGGTAGCTTTGCAATGAGCTGGGGCAGAGAAACATACAGGGGAGGGCGTCAGCCTCAATTGCTACATTTCCCTGCTTCTGCAGCACATCAAAGAAATAAAATTCCCCGCTGTTTTCTTGGTCGGGGTTCAAGAGTTGCAGTGGGTTTGCCTGTTAATGTTTTCTTCACACTCAAAATTTGATTCAATCAGAGTTCACAATCAGTCAATGGGCTGGATTTTCATTGACCCGTGGAAGCGGGTTTGGAGGCGTGTGGGGGGTTAAAATTGCGAAAACTGGCGGGCGGGCACAAGTCCGCCTCCATGCAATTTTCATGAAATCGTGTCTGCTGGTCCCGACTGCGTCCCGCCTCTAAGAGACGGGATAGGCTGTTAAGGCCCTTAACAAGCACTAAATTGGCTCTATAATGCCATTTTGAAAGGCCTTTGTGATTTTAGCCCTTGTTCTCCGTGAAGCACGCCTGTTCTGAACCACGATTGTGAAACCTGGCGGGGAGCACATTTGGCTGGCTGGATATATTCATTCACTCTCTCTCTCTCTCTCTCATTCATATGTGGGAGCAGCGAGGTCCTCTCACAGCAAAGGCCAGGCAGTCTTTGAAGACCTTCAATGCAGCAGCAATGATGACATCATCAGAGGCGACTTTCAGACTGAAAACACTAATTGGGTCATGGGTTCCCAGATGCTGGAACTCAATTGCCCAATTAGGTGAAAATTGCATCAATCTCCCACATCTAATTGCAGTCGGGTGGATAACACGAAAAGTGGATGACACGACCCCAACCCGCCCCAGTATCAAAATCCAGCCCAATGAGTTAGCTGGCGAAACTTGGAAAATTGTGCAGAATGGGGCCTTCGATGCATTTGTATGATGCAAAAATGGATGTGCACGTTTACAATGCACATGGGAAAACTGTACACAACACACATGCTCACCTACATTTTGTTTAAGCTTGTGTAAGCAGTACCTTCAGATAAATAGATGTTACGGGCAACTCTGTGGTGGAACACTGGTGGCACTGTCCCTCTCCAACTGGGGACACTGCCCACGCAATCAGAAAGGGAGAGACTCAACACTAATCCCTGTCCTGCTGGGAAAAAAACATGTTTGAAGATTTGGCGGCAGCCCTTTGTGTAGGCACTGGCATACTGCAAAATCACACAAATGGATTGCAAATGTTTCTCGTGCCTTTTTACAGCAGAGCTCTTGATTCGCTGAACGTCTGTTTAAAACGGATGGTGGAATGTCCTCTAAAGAAAGACTTGCATTTATATAGCGCCTTTCACAACCTCAGGACGTCGCAAAGCACTTTACAGCCAATGAAGTACTTTTTTGAAGTGTATTCACTGTTGTAATGTAGGAAACGCAGCAGCCAATTTGTGCACAGCAAGATCCCACAAACAGCAAAGTGTTAATCCCAGATAATCTGTTTTTAGTGATGTTGGTTGAGAGATAAATATTGGCCAGGATGCCAGGGAGAACTCCTCTGCTCTTGTTCGAAATAGTGGCATGGGATCTTTTACGTCCACTTGAGAGCGCAGACAGGGCCTTGGTTTAACGTCTCATCTGAAAGATGGCACCTCCGACAGTGCAGCACTCCCTCAGCACTGCACTGGAGTGTCAGCCTAGCTTTATGTGCTCAAGTCTCTGGAGTGGGACTTGAACCCATGACCTTCTGACTCAGTGGCGAGAGTGCTACAACTGAGCCACGGCTGAGCCGCTCCTTGAGGAGTTCCACCCGTTAAAGCTAGGTTACTATATTAGCGCTAGTTATTTCTGACTACTGCGATTGAGTTTACCAACTGAATTTTGAGCACTCGAGCTGGTGGGCCCAAAAACCAGCGGGCCGTCCCCAAGCGTAAATATCTGGAAGTGCCCACCGGTGACCTTCACCGCAGACTCCGACAAAGTATGTGGAATGAGGAGGAGGTCACCCTGTTGGCATAATCTGGGCAAGTGACTGCACAACTGGCACATCTCGGACACCCGACAGTGGGGGAAGGCCTCAAAATGTGGCAACGGTTACCAGGTCTAGGGGTTGATGGTGGTGGGCAGAGGCTCCTCTCATTAATAAGTACTTTATAAGAGGGTCACTCTCACTGACCTGCTGCCTTTCTACCAAGGTGGGGTCAAATAAATTCTTGTAGTCCCAACCTTTGGCCATGCCCCCTCTGACAAGGGTAGCCTTGTTGGAGCTTCCCTCCCCAATGAGATCTCTGAAAAACTGCTGCGACTTGGGTATGTGGGAAGAGACCCAGCTTCACCATCTAATCTTCAGAAGGGAGACAGTCACCAGGTTCATAGAATCATAGAAAGATACAGCACAGAAGGAAGCCATTCGGCCCATCGTGCCTGTGTCGGCTCTTTGGTAGAGCTACCCAATTCGTCCCACTCCCCTGCTTTTTCCCCATAGCCCTGTAAATTTTTTCCCTTCAAGTATTTATCCAATTCCCTTTTGCAAGTTATTATTGAATCTGCTTCCACTACCCTTTCAGGCAGTGCATTCCAGATCACAAGTCTCTGCATTGTTTTTTTCCTCATGTCGCCTCTGGTTCTTTTGCCAATCACCTTTCTGCCACTGGAAACAGTTTATCCTTATTTACTCTTATCAAAACTGTTCATGATTTAGAACACCTCTACTTCTCGTGTAGGTTGTGCCTTATACTAAAGCCTGACTTTTGAGTACTGGGACAACCCTACCTGCTGCGATTGAAGTCACCACCACATTGAACTTTTTCGCTACCATCTCAGTTGAAGCCACCACTGTTGACATTTGTCTGGTAAGTCAGTTGTCCATGTACTGCTGCATCAAGCAGGTCACTACTGCTTTGTTTGCCAGGGGCAACAGGTTTGTCATTTTCCCAATGGAAAGAAGGGAAAAGATGGAGAGGGCTGGGTTCCCAAGACCTCAGGTCATCATTGATGGCACCCATGTTGCCATCAGGGTTCCAAACAGCAACTCCATAGAATGTAAGAATTGAAGGAGATTTCATTCCATCAACATGCAAATGGTCACAGACTAGCAGAACTAAATAATGCAGCTGACTGCAAAATACCTCAGCTTCAGCCAAGATGCCTTCATCTTCCAACAATCAACGGTGCCATAACTCATTGAAGGATCAGGAAGAATGGATCAATGGCTGCTAGGGGAGCAGGCTAGCCTTTGCTGCTCTGGCTAATGACACCAGTCTGGAGCCCCCACACCAAGACTGAAAGAAAGAATAAGAGGCCCATTCCCACACTCAAATTCTTGCATTGGGAAGTTGAAGCACTGCTAACAAAGGTTGGGCAAATCAGGTTAGGTCACACTCTACAGCCCTGAGAAAGTTCTGAACCAGTTTGTCATCACAAGAGGAGCACCTGTATGGCCAGAAGGGCTGGAAGGTGAGATTGTACCCTTGCCCACAGAGAGGAAGAAGGAGAAAGGGAGATGGACGTGGACAAAGAAGAAGTGAGTCTGGCTGGTGCACTCCCAGACAGACTGATACAGCAAGGATTGATTGACCAGACTCTTAGTTAAAAGGAGCACCACCACCTCCAAGTTCCCCTCCAAGTCACACACCATCCTGACTTGGAAATATATCACCGATCCTTCATCGTCGCTGGGTCAAAATCCTGGAACTCCCTCCCTAACAGCACTGTGGGAGTACCTTCACCACACGGACTGCAGCGGTTCAAGAAGGTGGCTCACCACCACCTTCTCAAGGGCAATTAGAGATGGGCAATAAATGCTGGCCTTGCCAGCGACACCCACATCCCATAAACAAATAAAATATAAGGAGACCTGCAGCTCCTACAAGAGAAGCCCTATGGGCCTTTCTTGTACTCTACTCATCCTGTACCAACATGCTGGGTCAAATTGCCAACCCCTCACCTCCACTACCATCCATACATGTTTTCCCCATTACCAACAGTCATACTTTCCCTCTGGCCAACAAATCATCAACAAATATTCCAAAGAAGATGCAATCATTTTATTTCTCCACTGAGCATGTGTGTGTTCCTGTACCAATGTTTGCTTCCCCAGTGCCTGTCCTTGGTGATAGTGTGGGGTGTGCGTCATCCACGCCCTGATGTTGTGTCTTAAAATTACCACCTTCCTTGGGGTCACCTTCTCCATTTACAACTCCGGGCTCTCTTCACTGAAAGGATGGTTACGCAAGCTACTGCGGCCAGGCTGCCAATCAGCTAACATGACAAGCATTGGGAGCGTAGACCACAGAATTGGTCCTGGTGTGTGCTTATACAAACACAAACACGTTGATATATTGGACAAGGAATCTAATTCTCTGCATTACCTGGAGTATGTTCCCTTTATTCTAGGAACTCTGAGTGGAAAGTCAAGTGCAGGAACCTGTCCCTGTCAGATAAAGTGTGTTCCTACTCTGAATTACTAGAATTCTTATCTGACCTCTTTCTTATGCCTGGTAGAGCAATGATTTCGGAGCTGTTCACTGCTGGGTGATCAGCATTGGTTCTACCAGATGGTTTTAGTGAGGGTGTGGACGCGCTCCGTACTGCAGACCCACTTCACGGTTTGTTGGTTTCCTGAGGATGTGCCTGTTCCCACTTCAACTTGTAAACTCCTTCTGTTCTGAGTCAGTCCAACAGCAACAGTGGAGAGTCAGAAATGCCTTTAGTGTTGCTGAGAGAAATGGGTAGCTGTGGAGTGTGGCTCCTGTTTGGGGTGTGTGTATATTTCAACACTATCTCTGTGTCAGGCTTGGAGAATTGGACATTTCTCCAGGAAGGTAAGCTTGATATCAACAGGAAACTACGAAGGTATGAGGAGGGCAACACGGTGGCATAGTGGTTAGCACTGGTGCCTCACAGCGCCAGGGACCCGGGTTCGAATCTGACCTCGGGTGACTGTCTGTGTGGAGTTTGCACATTCTCCCCGTGTCTGCGTGGGTTTCCTCCGGGTGCTCCGGTTTCCTCCCACAGTCCAAAAATGTGCGGGTTAGGTTGATTTGGCTATGATAAATTGACCCTTAGTGTTAGGGGGGGATTAAATATGTGGGGTTATGGGGATAGGATGGGATATGTTAGGGGGAATTAAATACGTGGGGTTACGGGGGTAGGGTGGGATATGTGTACTGTGGGGATTAAAGCAGGGACAGGGTACTGGACTTGGATGATCAGCCATGATCGTATTGAATGGTGGAGCAGGCTCGACGGGCCGAATGGCCTACTCCTGCTCCTAGATTCTATGTTTCTAAACTTTTTAAATGTTTGAAGCCAAAAAGGGAACTGTAAGAGACTGGCAACTTCTCTGTTCAGACCTCCACAAACAGCTATATATATTATTTGTATTTAGTAACTGCATTCAGGAGAGCTGCTTTAAATCATTTCAAATTTATTCACTTCTCACATATAACAAATTATTTGCAAAACAAAGGCATTTATATGTGTTTAGCAAAAACATCACAAAAAATGTTTCAAAAGGTAGTCAGAATAGTTTTTATGCTTTTAGTAAAAGTGTCAGTGAAGGCTTGTTTAATGGGATAGATTATATCATGGGTGGATTATAGTGGATAATACTATGACACTGTAAATGTGGACTATGTAATTGCTTCAACATGAAATAAGAAATGAAACACTTTAGTGACAATAATAATGGACTTAACGATTTAAAGGTTTCCAGTAAGACTGTTATTAACAATTGTAATTTGTTTTTATTTAATACCTTTAATCAGGAAAAGATTTACTTTAAATTATTTCAAACCTTATGGATGAATTATCTTCAACAGATTGTATATTATGTTAGTAATTTTTTTAATTGGATATATTCAACTACATCTGAATTTCCTTCAATTATTAGTGTAGACCAGAGTCACGTATAGTCCAGAGCAGGTAGGTTCTCTTTGCAGATGGACATTAGTTGGATTTTTACTAATATTAAATTGTATAGATAAGATAAACCCAGAAGTATTAATTCAAAGAACACCAAGAAAGTAGGATTAGAGGACATAAATAGAAAGAGTGAAAACTGTTTGCAATAATCTGCCAACATGAAAAAAGGAAATTCATTTCAACAGATCTCCTCCCTCTAGAATATTAACTCTCTCATCGTGGTATCTCATTGTATTTTGTTATCAAAGAGAAAAGCAATGAAATGAAAACACAATTAGATACCATCGGCAGGAATTTCCTCCGGGGTTTTCCCGATCGGCCACGGTAGCTCCGGCACAATGTCGGTTTACGTCTCAATCTAGGGTGTCCACCAATCTTCCACCAAAGTTAGGGCGGCCAACAGGAGAACCACTGGGGAAATTCTCGCCGTATGATGGGAGGGTTAGTAAATTTAACTTAACTCGCCGGGCAGGAAACCTGTCAGGAAACCGATGGGATCAGGTGGAACACCAACCAGTATTGCTCTCCACTGACTTCAATGGAGAGTAAAAGCGGGCGGGGTGTAAAACCGGCATTTCACCCGATCCCGTCGGTTTTCCAATGGGCGGGTTAGGTTAAAATCACCCTATAATGTCCCAGAGTGATGAGCTCCAATGAAACAAATGTCCTTTTCTTATCCCTGACATTTCCTATGTCCCTATATACTGGGTGAACAATGTCATTTGCAGATAATGTATGTAATAAAATGAATGAGTAACATGTTTCCTGCAGGCACTGCATCATTGGTATCACAAGCTGAAGATCTGAAATGTTTTACTCGAATGTTAGATGACCTGACCTGTTTCTGGGATGACAGTGAGGAGGCAAATTCTACTTACAAGTTCTTCTACAGCATTGAGTACGTCATCATTTTAACATAGTAGTGTGCATTGTGTTGCTGAGAATGTTACTGTGCACAGAGTGTTGCTGAGTGAGTTGCTGACTAGCTTGAGGCCACAGCTGACCAGTACTGTCATTGGCTGTGCCAGCCTTATGTGGTGCATGTTAGCAGCGGGCACCCTTACTGCAGATGGCACAGCGCTACATCTGTTGCCCGGTAATTGCGATGCTGTCTGCAAATATGGTCGGTGGCATCTTGTTGGGTGCAGCCAATCAGACTTTGCTGGTTGATGATCACTCTGGTATGCCTTCTCTCACACAGTACCACCAAAAGTGTGATTGGGAAGCTTCAGAGAAAGTATCCAGCATAACGGCTGGTCAGACCTTTGATAATATCTGGCCCTTTAAAGCCTGCTGCAACAATCTATCTTGAGAGCTGGAGTGTCCGCATGCACGAATCCTCTGTCAAAGTGAAGTATGTGCACCATGTCTATAGATACAGGTGTGAGGGTTTTGCATGGCGGTCGTGAGCCTAATCAGATTAAAACACAGCTAGCGTGCAGGCTCCCAGCCCCCTGTGTGCTTGCCACCCACTTTAGCATACTCTGAGCACCTCAGGTGTATTGCAGGCCTGAGGCTTCTGTGCTTGATAACATGGGGAGTGGGAGTTTAACACGCTTCATTGGATTAGGTGTCTGTCATTATTTTATCTCTCCCACAGTATTATCAAGTATGTTAATGTACATAAATTAGGGTCAGTTTTCCTCACCTGGTATTGTCCAGGGATAAATTAGATGGAGCGCATTGGAAATGGGCCCCGCTAGGATGAAGATCCCAGTGCTTGTACTTCCTCTCAGGCCTGCAGGACAGCACTCATTTTTCCTCTGTGTTGCAGCAATTTTTTTAAGTGCTATTTAGAAGCAGGGCAGAGGAAAATCTAGCCAATTGGTTACTAAATGTGCAGGTGTATACAGAGCATTGCACAGTGTGTCACAGAGGGTAGTTTTAACTTTGTGTGATAGTGTAAAACGGATGGTCGTGGGTGACTTCAATGGAACTAAAAATCGGGAGTGATGTAAAACGGGCTGCTGATGTGCTGACCTGTTTTACACTATCGCACAAAGTCAAAATTACCCCCACAGAGTGCTACTTAGCGTGTCAGTGTACTCACAGCAGTGTATCCGAGTGCACAGAATGCTATCGAATGTGGTAATGTTTCTACTCCTGATAATGGTGAGTGTACGGGAGGGGATTTGAGCACCAGAAACTGGGCACAGCTGGTCTCATCCATGTGCTGGAGGCAAAATTTTAACCCTTCTGCAAATGAATAAAACCCTCAAAATGCCACACTACATGTTTTCTTCCCTTACAGGCAAAGAATCCAGGAACAGTGTCACATAACCTCATACATGGTTCTCAGGAATACAATGCGACATGTTTGTGTTATCCCTGCTGAGGACATTATGCTCTTTCAACCATTTATCATCGAACTAAGTGAATCGTTTTCCAATGTGTCTAAAATCATACAACATGTATCAATCGAATCAGTAGGTGAGTGACACTCCTACTCTTCTATCACTCAGTGAGCATAGCTTGTATCTGAATTGACATTAATATAAGTGCCGTGTCAGGCATTATATTGTCCCTGGCACAAAATTGGTACTTAAAAAATAATATTAATTTTATTTTTCCCACGTTTTAGGTCCCCTTACTGGGCCTAACGAAATTGGCCAAATGTGATAATCTTTAACATTCTCCACCAATGTCACTCTTATGTCATCTTCTAGGAAGTACGTGAGAGCATCATATCTGCCTCCACTCAGTGCCTGCGTCAAGTGTTCGGCTGAAATTGAAGGAATTAGTATTTTTGACATAAGCTAGAGCAACTCCGAAGCCATGTTTAAGTAACAGTGTGCACTTATGTAGCACCTTTAATGTAATAAAATGGCCCAAGCCACCTCACATAGGAGGCAACAGATGGCAAGCCACAGTAGAGGAGTTAGGAAAGACTATCAAAGGTATGGTCTAAAAGATAGGCAGTCAAACAAGTAGCAAGGCTGGGAAGGGAATGTCAGAGAGTAGTACCGATGGCGGAAGTTCTGCCACAGATGGAGGAGCGGTGGGTTGGAGATTCCACTGTTCAAAATTGGAGGACCAAAGGGCACAAGAAGGGACATAGGGTTAGAGTAGGTTGAAAAGGTAAGGTGTGGTGAGACATAGGTATGATGGGGAAGAATTTGAAGGCAAGGACGAGGATTTTGAATGCAGTACAGGGAACCAGTGGAGGTTGGTGAGGCCAAGAGTGATGGTGAGCAGGGCTTAGTGAGGGGCATGATACAGGCAGTAGAACTTAGGAGGAATTAAAATTTGTGTACAATGAAGCTTGGGAGGCCAGAGAGGAGGGCATTGGAAAAGTCAAGTTTTGAAGGCAACAAAAGTATGGGATAAAGTTTCAGCAGCTTGGAGGGGAAGGTGAAGCAGAGGTAGGCAGTATCGAAGAGGTGGAAATAGGCAATTTTGGTGGTGGATAGGATATGGGGTTTGAAGATCAGGTCAGGGTTGAGCACCTGTATCTAGGCTGTACACTGCCTGGTTCAGCATGAGCCAGCAGGAGAAATTTCTGGCTCATCTGTAACTTGATGTCAGATAGGCAGTGTGACAAGTTGAGAATTGAGAATGCTGGTGTTGAAGAAAAGTTGAGTGTCATTAACATACATATAGAAACTAACCCCGTGCCTGTGGATAATATCTCTGAGGGGCAGCATGTTAACAAGGAAAAGGAAGAGGCTAAGTATGGAATCTAAGGGTACTTCAGATGTGATTGCAAGGGGGCAGAAGGAAAAGTAATTACCTAAGATATGCTAGTTACATTGGAACAGGTAGGAATAGAACCAACGAAGAACAGTCCCCAGGATGTGGACTGCAGAGGAAATGTGGTGGTGGAGGATGTAGTTGAAGGTTGAAGTGAACAAGGAGGGATAAGGTACGATGGTCACCGCATACCATTTATGACTTTGCCTAGGGCATTCTCAGTGCTGTGGGCAGTCCAGAAGTCAAATTCACCGGATTTGAAACAAAAGTTTTCGGAGAAGTGAGCATGGCGCTGAATGGCTTTGATACATCCAAAGCACTTGGAGAGAAATTCAAGGTTCAATATGGGGTGCTAGATGGAGAGAATGCAATGATCAAGGGTAAGTTTTTTGAGGAAGACGTGATAACAGCAATTTTGAGACAAATGTTGGTCATTTAGAAGGAATCTGGGTTCTTACCTTTGAGAATGATTCTGGAATAATAGTCAGATTTTGCTGTGGAGAGGGAGCCAGAGTATTACCTGACAAGGACAAGCTAGATCTTGTGATGTGTACAACCAGGCTGGTTGTACGGCAGGTGTATTTGAGTCTGTGGAGTTCAGACTTCAGGGTGCATAGATAGAGACTATGCCAGGGGAATGGCGGAGGGAGAGACCGTGAGTACTTTGGAAGGATGAAGATTGAATCAAGGTTGATTAAAATCGAGAGATACTAAAAGAACCCATTTGCATTAAGTTCAATCCATTTGTATTAAGTTCCATTTTTATATTAACCTCTATAGTAGAAAACCTAAACCTAGAATTCAGCTAATGGTTAACAGTATAGAGATTGCGGGGCTAGGGCTACACATTATTTACATTTAGAGCTTAAGTTACCTGTAACTAACCATAATAATATATTCTGGGGGAAAAATTCAGTTGGTTGCGCCTCCCGTTAGCGCCTTAAGAGGGCGCTAATGGGGCGCAAAGCAGCTAGCGCCCGGGCGCGGCGAAGTTTGCGCCGCTCGAGAAATTAACTAGACATTTTGCGGCGGCGCTAAACACTACCGCCACGATCTCCTGCGCCGGCAGATCATGACGTCACTCGAGTGTGCAACGCCCCGGTATCGCCCCGGAGCGGATATTGAGTGGCGCCCCCTGCCTTACCGCCTGACGCTAGCAACGACAGGTTGAGGGGAGCGTTCTGCAGTCATGAAGGGAAAGGGGGAGCGCTATTTAAAGGTGACCACTTCCTGCCTTTTATTGTTGGTGCCATTTTTGAACTACGCATTCTGAGAGAGAGAGAGAGAGACTTCTGGAGAGATTCAACGTTGTGTGAAGGAGTTTTGGGTACTGAGCAGCACTTTGCAGGTTCATTTTGATTTGCCATTCCTTGTATCGATTTAGCAGAGACCGTGGGGGCTGCACTCTGAGCTCTTTTCCTGGTACTCTCCATTGTTCTTTCCAGCACATTTGATGTGCAAGTCTCTCCAGGCCGAGATTCAAGGCTGCAATGAGTAGGATGTGGATGGAAAGCAAGATTAACCATCCCCTTTAAGAACTGGCCCGTGCCATTGTGTGTGTGTTCCATTGCTGACTGACATTACATGAGCTTCGCCAGCGCTCTGAGTTAGCGCCTCACTCCTCGCCCTTTGCGCCTTAAGACAGGTGTGCAGCGCCTGATTTAGCGCTCCAATCACCTCCAGGGGCGTTAAAAGTGAAGTTTCCAGTCAGTGGCGATAATTAGCGCCAGGCGCTAATTTTTGCACCCGGACGATATTTGCGCCCCAAACGGGGCGCGACTGAATTTTTCCCCCTCTATGTCTTGCTAGCCCTAATCACCAGACCATGGATGCTTGATCGAGATAAATGTTCAGAATGTCAGGAACTTCTTGATAATGGCTGGTGGAAACTGGTGCAAAGTTCATCAAGATCATGTGAAATAATGTAGTTAGAAGGATATGAAAATGGTGAAATTGTATCATGAGGTTGGGAGAAGCGAGACAACAGGAGGGTTGACCACAACCGACTGAATTGTGTGTATCTTCTTCAGCAAAGCATCTTTTGTAATCTCGGTGTTGGGTGTGTGTCAGTTAACTTTTAATAAACTGCAAGTGTTTGATCCATGTCCAAGAACTTATTCTTGGAATATAGGCAATATAGTATTACAAAATTTACATTCCCAACAATACAAAGCATTAAAAAATGGCTGCAAGCTTGGAAAAGAGCATCACTGTAATGGCTGGTGCAGCTAGTCTCAGCTACTCCCCTGTAAATGGTGTTAGTATGAAACACAATTATTAACATATTAAAATACAATCACTTCCAATTGCTTTAAAAACTCTCACTGTATCTCTTCATCCAGTTCTCCTAGACCCACCTTCTAACGTGGCAGTGTATTTAAATGGGAATCCTCACCAGCTTCGTATTGGCTGGGTCCCACCAAGAAATCCTGACATAAACGAATTTCTAATATATGAAATTAGCTACTGGAAGGATAAATCTGGCCCTGCTTCAGAAAAGGTGAGTAGATCCCATGATAAGAAAAGCATTTACTTATTACAGTGTGCAACACACCTTAGTCCGTATGTTTTTGTTGAGTGCACTTGGTAGATTAACAATAAGGTGAAGCCAAAGGCAACAGTAACGTTAGCAACCGTGTCACGAAACTGGCCCTATGGGTAGCTGAGAGCTCCATGTAACCTGGAGAGTTCCAAGATACAGCCTCCCACCTTCACTAGCCGCTCACACATAGAATCATAGAATGGTACAGCACAGAAGGAGGCCAGTCGGCCCACCATGCCTGTGCCGGCTCTTTGGTAGAGCAATGGAGCATCTCCTAGAGATTGGAACCATAAAACCCTTAAAAATGGGATTTCAAACTGGTCACCGTTTCTTTTTCTTTATTTAAAAGATAATCAATTCCTCGTCTGACCCTTTCACTAAGTGTTTTGGCTTTTCTGTTTCTCTCCACCACCCCCCCCCCCCCCCCTTCCCCACAGCTTCTTCTCAGTGCTTATTGATTTTTTGTTCACAGCCAGTTCTTTCGTTATATTGCGTGAGTTGAAAAATCAATTATTTCTTTTAAGCCATTCAAGTGGAATCCAGTTTCAGCCTTGTATTGTGTGAATGGTCTAAAGTGAAGCTTGGAGTGAAGGCTAAATAAAAAACAGTGCATACATATTTAGAAACACACAAACCCAGATTTGCATATACAGCATCTAACCTTGTGAAATGTAGGAGAGTTCACATTTGCGCAGTAAGGTTTGGTGAATTCAAACCCGACTCCCTGAGACCACTGCAACACACCCCCTAGTACTAGAGCAGAAAGAGAGTGTTGTAAAACCTGATTTCTCTTTTACCCCCTGGTTGTCATGACAACAACAACAAAAACAACTTGTATTTATATAGCCCCTTTAACGTAGTAAAACGTCCCAAGGCGCTGCACAGGAGTGTTATAAGACAAAAAATTTGATGCCAAGCCACATAAGGAGAAATTAGGGGAGGTGACCAAAAGCTTGGTCAAAAAGGTAGGTTTTAAGGAGCGTCTTAAAGGAGGAAGGAGAGGTAGAGAGGCGGAGAGGTTTAGGCAGGGAATTCCAGAGCTTAGGGCCTAGGCAACAGACGGCACGGCCACCAATGGTTGAGTGATTATAATCAGGTGAGGGAAGAGACCTTGATCCCTTTGCATGTAAGCTGGATTCAAACCCAGGTTTCACAGGTTACCGTCTCTCTTAAGTGCTTGGTTAATAACCAACAAATCTCTTCTTTCAGACAGAGACTGTCAATACCAAACAGCAACATGATCTTCAGAACCTAAAGGCTGGAATTAGGTACATGGTTCGTCTACGCACCAAGCCTGATGGCATTTCATTTGATGGGTTCTGGAGTGCCTGGTCAGAAACAGTATCAGCTGTAACTCCCTATTCTTCAGGTGACTTTAAAGCAAATCACTGTCAAGTGTTAACTTTTTTCAGTCCCTCTGAGTACAGCGCAGGTATAAAAAAGGAGCACAGACCTGCTCAGAAAGCCTACAGTATTTTCAAAGAAGGAATACAGACCCTTTAACACTCCATAAATAATTACAAAGATCATGGCTTTCTATCAGGTATTTGCCTTTCAGTGTAAAAAGTAATCATTTTAAACTAACTTACAAACGAGTCTCATATCCTTGTTGCATCTTGTCTTTTGTCTGCTCAGTGACTGAAAGCCTCCCTTTTCTTTCCTTTTCAGATGTAATAAATCTACGTTGTTCAACCTCTGACCTCCAATTCATAACCTGCCAATGGAAAGTGAATAAAACTGAAGCTAGCGCTCTCTATAGTCTGTACTATCAGACAAGGTAATCCCGCTGTGTAAACAGTGATCATTCAGAGGCCTCAGGAAGGGAAGACAGTTCCTAAGGGGAGTGGGGGCGGAGGGGCAGGCGGGTGGGGGGAGGAGGGGGAAGGGAGGAGTTCTGGGACCTACATTACCAAAATATATAGCCTAGTTTCAGCACCCTCTGAGCTCTTCACGGTCCATTCTGGTCTCCCAATTCTAGTGAAGGACTAAATTGGGAGAATGGGGGCACTTAGGGGTAAGAAGGTAAAAAAGTGGTCTGTTGCATTCAGCCTTATGCAAATATGAGCAGCTAAAGAAGCTGTGTTTGAGTTAAAAGCAAAAATGGAAACATTTGAAGCCCTTCTGGAATACAAGATGTGCCTCAAATGTATCTCATCATACATCACATTCCTCTTTAACAAAACTTATGTATAATTAATTACTGTGTAGTACAAAGGGATGGATGAACATGTGTTTATTAACAGGATTGAAGGTTCTGTCAGATAACAAGCTAGATGATCAAATACTCCATGAGAAAAACAAATGACTCTTATCCTATTGGGCACATGGAACCATCATCTGTGAGGCGATTACATGTTCTTGTGGTTTCCTGCGTTCTGGATTCTAAACTGCCAAAACTGATCTGATTAACTCAACTGACCATTTCTCCGCGGAGTCTGAACACAAATTGACCTTTTGAATCTGTTAAGATCTTGGAAACGAAACACTGCCCTCCAGCAGGTGAATGAAGTGGGGAAAATGTTTAGAAGCAGGCATTTTGGAGTGTCTTCAAATTAAAAAGGTTGCCAGAATTCAACGTTTCAACTCTCTGTTGGAGGAAACTGGTCTGATTTCCTGGGGCCAGCTCTGTGAATCCATCTCTCTTTGCCCCCTATGCCATGTGCTCTCAAGGTTTCACCATTAACCTGTGGTCCGGATTAAAAATGTACTTTGATGTAACAGCATGATCTTACAGCATGTACACCTATTCTGCTCTTATGGAAAGGCAAGGAAAGTCTCCAAGTGGCTTTCTCATATGTTTGAAAAGGGAGTTCAAAAAAACTCATTTTTACAATTAGAGCATCTAGTAAAAAAATCTTCTCTATTTGAACTGTGAGTCAGACTTCTACAGGCATGTCCAGAGTCTCTTTGTGGTCAACATTAAGGAAAATGGAGCAAATGTCCACATGGTCAATAAAAATAACAACAGGCTCTCTATGGTCAATAATAGTGAGAACACAGCTTCTTCTCTTGGGCAGTAAAAGGATGAATCCAGAGCACCTCCTTGTGGTCAGTAGCAGGTATAAGTGACAGGCTGAAAATACATACTTGATACTCAGATGTTGAGCTCACACTCTCAATCTCCAGTCTGGAGAGGAGTGTGGAGACCATTATAATAATCTAAGTGATATATCGGAATGCTATGGGTAGAGGTGAGGAGTATATCAGACGATAGCAAAATACTGCAGATGCTGGAAAATTGAAACAACAGAAAACGCTGGAAAAACTCAGCAGGCCAGGCAACATCCGTGGAGAGAGAAACAGAGTTAACGTTTCAGGTCGAAACCCTTCGTCAGAACTGAGAAAAGAGCAGGAAATGAAACAGATAAAAATGCAAGGGGGAGGCTGGGGGGAGGAATAACTATGGTAAGTAGAGACATTAAGAGATGCTCAAGGCAAGACGAGATGGTAATGGGACAGGTTAAGAAACAAAAGGTGAAGTGTGAAATGCTGGTAGAATGAGAGACAGCTGCCGTAGGGGGAGAGAGAGAAAAAAAAAGGAAAAAGGCACGAACCAAAAGGGGTGGATAAAATGTATATATATGTGGTAGGGGCCGAGGTTATGATCTGAAATTGTTGAACTCGATATTGAGTCCGGAAGGCTGTAAAGTGCCTAAACGAAAGATGAGGTGCTGTTCCTCGAGCTTACGCTGAGCTTCCGTGGAACAATGCACGAGGCCGAGGACAGTGAGGTCTGAGTGGGCGTGGGAGTATATCAGAGTGCATTATAGAAATGGGCGTGTACCCTCTCTGTGGCTTTCCTCCTAGATAACAGGCTTTATTTCCATATACTAATGAGGGTGGCCCCACAGCTATTAGTTGATCTGCCTGTTGCTCAATCAGTTATTTGACAACGTATGTAGTTTGCAACATCTCCTATTGCTACGCTTGTGCAACTTGTACCAAAAGTAAATGAGAGAAGGCACAGCAGGGTAAGTGACTAATCGCTAATTTTGTCAAAGATTTGTGAGCAGGCATCTAATTGTTTTCTGATTTGTATTTTGCTGCAGTTTGTTTAACAAGTCACTTATTTTCCTGTCAGAGGGGTGGAGTGGAAAATATGCAGCGATCAAAGAAACGCTACCACAGGTGATGCCATCACTTACCACTGCATGATTGCAACATCAGAAGTCAATAAGACTGTCATTATCATTAATGCATCCTACCCACATCACATGCAGACGTTTTATAAAAAGCCCTTCAGGACTGAAAATGTTGGTAAGTGAGAGAATTAGTTACCATGGATACTGTAACATCACATTATATAGACCACACCTGTCTACATACAGCACACATAATTACCATAATCCTGTGATGTCTCTGTTGTAGTAACCATCTCTCCCCCTTCTCAGCACACATATACACCAATTAAAGGGAGTAGATTTGCACCCAGATCCCACTTTGCAATGCTATAAAAGAAAAGAAAGAACATCATTTATATAGCGCCTTTCACGAACTCAGGACGTCCCAAAGCACGTTACAGCCAATGAAGTGCTTTAGAAGTGTAGTCACTGTAGCAATGTAGGAAATGCAGCAGCCAATTTGCACACAGCAAGCTCCCACAAACAGCAATGAAATAAATGACCAGATCATTTGTTTTTGTTTTAGGTGTTCTTTAAGGGATAAATGTTGGCCAGGACACCAAAGAGAACACCGCTGCTCTTCTTCATATAGTGCCAGGAGATCTTTTACATTCACCTGAGAAGGCAGACAGGACCATTGTTTAATGTCTCATCTCAAAGACCACACCTCCAACAGTCCAGCACTCCCTCAGTACTGCATTGAAACGTCAGCCTAGATTTTTTGAGTGTTCAAATTCTCTGGAGTGGGACTTGAACCCACAACGTGCTGACTTAGATGCAAGAGTGCTACCAACTGAGCAACAGCTGACATTATACGTGCACAAAATGAGTTCATTCTGAGATAAAAATTCAAATGTCAAAAATATTCCCATCCTATGGTTCTTGGTTTTAATCTATGTAATATTTTTATTTTAAATAACTACAGTTCAATTTTAATATAACATAGGGTGACCACACGTCCCCGTTTTCCGGGGGCAGTCCCCGAATGAGGGACTGTGTCCCCGAGCAAACAATGTCCCCGGGAGAATCCCCGGTTCACAGAACTCGTCCCCGAATAGACTAGAGCCATAGCCATTGGAATAGATGTATATCATACCGTTAAACATAATCAGAGCAGGACTTCTAAAGCACTCGGGAGTGAACTGCTTGATCTCTTTGGATTTCCCGGGGTCAGGCAATTTGCAATTTATTGGCGAGCACACTCGGCAATAATGGCACAGTTGGAATGCCTGATAGGTGGGAGGGGAAGTGTTCAGGGAAATGTGGCAGTGGAAAGTCACTTGGGGGCGTAGCCGGCAGGTCTGGCTGAAGAGTTTGGTGGCAAGTGGAAATCGACCCCTTTCTCGGAAGGCCAATTCCACAATGGCTAACTCAATCGTTTCATTAGTGTTCCAAGCTGTACAACCAGCCTGAAACACTTCTCCGGGCCCCACTTCTGCTGCTGCTACCGTACACCTGTAGGCGTACCGTACGTTGGGAACTCCAGAGGTGGGACAAGTGGGATTGCGGTGGGTGATGCCATCCCGCCAATCCCGCCTCCATTTATGATGTCAAGCTGCAAGACAAAAAACGCTAGCTTAAACAGGGCAGAGACCCAGCACAACTGGGTGCTATTCCAATTTCCGCCACAAGTCTCTGCCTGCCCTGAATGCGCCTCAGATCTACCAGAAGGTTTGCAGATTTTCAGGACTATTATTTTTACCTTGAGAGTACATTCCAATTGTCTCTTAGTATTGCGAGGCATCACACTTCTAAAATTAGGCCGTGTGACAAGCTGTAAGTGGCTGCTACAGAGCTCAGGCTGCATGCCTGCTGCTTCTCACGGTGCACTCCCTGTAAGCCTGGCTCCTCGCTGGGCGCTCAGAATTATATGTCTCCATCAATACCACTCCCTGCAGTGCTAACACTCTCAGTCCTCCACATGTCCTCTGGCTCCTACCCCACTCACCTGGTTTAATCTGCTCCTTAGCTTCAGACATGCCCTTGTTGCTGTTTACTCTTTCTTCCACTTTGATCTGTCTTCTGCCTGCCTCAGTGGTCATCCAGTGTTCTCTTGCTTTTTTATGTTCATCTTCCTTTTGTAGCCTCCAGCAGCTTAACTGTGTTTCTACCTCTAACCTATCTATTTGATCAACTTTTGCATTTCCTTCACAATTCAGCGCTCACCTGTGCTACCTTGTGGCTTGGTGTAATATTTCTCATCTTCACACTCTCTGTTGTACACTCTCTCTACTTAATCCGCAACCCCTCACACACTGCATACCACCTAATTTCCTCACCTTATTTCCAGCACTTAAATCTTCTCTATCACATTTAAAGAACTGCCTAGATTTCCTATGTTAAAATTAGTGATATTAATATTGTGTTAAGATACATGCAAAAGAGGTGGTCCCTTTCATTCTAAGTGAGCGCTGTCTGTAAACATATACAGTAACTAAGGTAAATTCTAATGGGGTTTCTTGAAACAATTTCCTTAACTGTTAATATGATAAAACGAATATAATTTTTTTTTCTTTTTATTTAAACCTTATAGTTCGTCCTGATCCCCCGAGAATCGTGAAGACTGATATCAGCACAGCTGGTGGGAAACTACGCCTCTTTTGGGAGCCACCAATCAGGAAGCTCCTGGGACAAATGGTTTATCAGATCAGATACTCTGAGGAAAATGGCACTGGCTGGAAGGTGAGTGGATCAGTGGGTGGGGTCAAATTTCACTTCCACCACCTGCCATTAGCGGGGTTGTAACAGCCTCAAAATGGAATCAGTAGCCGTACCACCCCGTTAACAGCAAAAAGAGGCCGGCGCCATTTTAAAAGAGGCCTACCGCTTTGCGCCCAAACGCCTGGTGGTCTCGGGCTGTACCCCTTTTTTATTATGCAAATCAGGGTCCTCGGACCCCCGATTGCCGTTTGAGGTCAGAACTGGTCGGAACATGCTCCTCCGGGCCGCACAAAAATAATGTGGGCCGCCGGTGCCCCTGGAATCCCCCCTTCCCCCACACATACCTTGCTGGAAGTTGGGGCGGCCCGATGTTGGGAGGCCTCAATCCAGCAGCTTGCTTTAGGACACCCGTTTGGTGCCCTAGCATCTCGCCGGCCCGGTGCCTCAAAATCGCGGGTGCCTCTTCGCCGGGGGTTAGGACAATCGGCTGGCGTGTTCCGTCAATCGGTCACCCAAGATCCACCCTGGTGAGTGGGACTTGGGTGAGCCAGTAAGCCAAGGAAAGGTGTGTCGGTGGTGGGACACCGGGGAAAGGGGACAAAGGGCTGAGTGAAAGAGTAATGGGCAAGATATGATGGGAAAATGTAAAAACAGATTGTTGGGGGTAGGGGGAGGAGGGGGAATTTATCAGTAGCTTGTTATTTTCCGTAAAGTCTGTTTTATAAAGAAAAGAAAATGGAATTCGGAGAGCCATCTCCCAGCAACTGCAAACACTCCACCTACGACTGACGACACTGATGTATTTCTAGATCAGAATGTTTCCTGCTCGGTGAGATTCTGCGCTTAAACATCAGTCACAGCCACCGTCCAGTCTCTGTCCATTTTGAATCATTTCCCATAGTATAATGACTGTGTGGACAAACCTGAGACTGAGACTGATTTGTGACCATCTGAACCAATTAGTACCAATAGTAACTTCTGGCGCTGGAAGGGACTGGTAAACTGGTTAATGTTTTTAAAGGCTTCTGGAGATTAGACAATAGCTCATGTAATCTGGACTCTTAACATGAATTGGAGAATTATAGACAAGCTAAGTTAAATGAGTGGTGGAGAAGATGTCCAGTGTATTTTACCGTACTGCCCAATCATTGAGGCCAAAGTGGGAAGTCATCATGTTCACCTCACAAATTTACTCGGATCCTTTGAGTAGGTAACTAAATTACTTTATGAGAGTTATGGATTCTCATGAGACATTTAATAAAGATCTACAGGGTAAATTCAGCAATCCCACATTTGCAGTGAGGGAGCACATTCAAAGGAAGCGCAGGACAAAGTTAGGGCTACAACACTGTAGTGCTGATTCACTGGGCCCCACTCGCTTTAAACGTGGCTCCTTGCTGGGTGTATAGCTCCCCAAAGAAAGCATCAAATCACTGAATTTTCCCTTACCACTAAGATTTTTGTAAAAGATGAATGTACATATAATTAATAGTAAAATTGTCTTGATTGAAAATTGGTTAGGCATAAAAAGCAAAAGGTGATGGTAATTGGACAAGGCTGTCAGTGAGATGCAGTGACAAGTGTAGTTCTACAGCACACTGTTATGGGTCTGTGGCTATTTGTTCTGTTCATATACGATACAAAGGGACCTTTTTGGCAAGGTGCTCTGTTTTGAGATGACTCGTAGCCTTCTACACAAGTCTGCTCCACCATGGTGCACCATGTACTTACTCCCTGAGACAGATGATACGAGTCTGCAGCATGCTTACTTCATGTGAAGATGATGTCATGAATCTGTAATGCTTGATTATTCTTTGAGAAAGATAATACTCATCTTCCGCATATTTACCACCAAAACAGAGTTGCCTGATACTTTAGCAACTAGCCACATGTGGCTAATTGGGAAACAGATGTGGCTAACTGCATTTCTGATTGGTAAATAAAAAATGAGTAATAGACACCATTGTTGGGCATATAATCGCAAAACTCATATTCGCATGTTGTAGGCATGTGAACTTTAACCTTTTTGGCCTAGAAATTCATCTCGGGCGGTAGCGCAAAACGGGCGGCATCGGATGCCCGTTATACGTAGCGAATGATATTCAGTTCTATTGCAGTCAATGGAGCTGAATATCAGGAGCTGCGTATAACAGGCGGACGATCCAATACCGATAATTTTGCGTCACCGCCGGAGACAAATTTCTAGGCCTACGTGCGTTTGTTGATAAAATGATAAGACGAAAAGCAGAGCATGCAAATGTGTTTTGATTGTTGTGAATGTGTTACCTGCTTGGTTACTGAATCGTGACAGGTGCTTGTTAAGTAAATGTACATATGTGAAGTACTTTCCCTGAATTGTATGAGGACATGAAAAGAGCTTTCTACTAAAATTAGTGCATGTGGCTAAAGTGATGTCGCCATAGCCACACCTGCGACTACTCGGCAATCCCCATTGGACAACACCGCGCTGAACGCGGATGACTTGAGTCGACAGCTCTTTCATTATGCCTGAAGAAGATGCTGATTGACAGCAACACTGAGCTTATGTGCGTTTACAGCACAACGGTTAAGACGATGTGAGTTGGCACCACATGGCTCAAATAATACCAAGACAAATATTTCAAAAAGTAGAAAGCAACAAACTAGAATGTATTAGTGCTTTTGCGTTATCTCAGTTAGTCACTGCCCGCCTGATGGTCAACATAGTCAATGAAAGTAAAGGCTGGCTTGGACCATGCTTAGAATTTCCTGGTATTCTTTTCTAGACACTACTTATCCAGAAGCCATTGCACAGTGAGGTGTTGGATCTTCTCCAAAGTAAAACATATTATATGCAGCTCAGAGCCAAGCCCAATGGAGTCACGTACAGAGGATACTGGAGCAGCTGGTCAGACACTTTCACTGCAACAATCCCAGGCTCTATGAGTAAGTGTGACATGCTCCCAATACAGCGATGCCGCTGTTATTGTCAAGACATGCTCTGGACTTCATTATAATTTGTAATGCTTATGCTTAAGGGAACTTTTTCCAAATTGTACGTTTTTGTTCTGAAATGCAAAAAACAAGCAACAATTCCTACTAGATTGTGAATTTTGGCCCCAAAATTCCTGGGTTCAGACAGGCAGAAAAATCGATTTATAGTTGGGAGGAGTGAGGAATTGGGATTCCACCCCATTTAGACTGGCCTTTTCAATTCTGATGGGAGGGGAACCATGGGTGGATCTTCCGCCTACATCAAGGGGATATATCTGGGGGAGTTCCCAGGTTTCCCCAGGAAATTCCAGCCTTTACGCCCGCCATAGGTCTCAGTGGAACTCAATCCAGCTGAGAGCTGGCATGAACACTACTGAGGCCCCAGTAAAAGCCCAAGAAGTTTCTGAGAGAAAGCTCATTTTTACGTTTTGCATGGCTCCCCTCGAAGCTGAAGACATTCTTATCTTTACTTTTCGGCCCTGTGTTGGGCCTCGGGCTCCCCCAGCAGAGTGACTTTGGGCCGTTCTGCCTTTTGGTAGATGGATCGGGCAGGTGCTGCTGAAGTGTTCTGGCAGGTGCCCCCCCTCCCCCACCCACCCCGGTCATATAAATAACCCTTTTCCCAGGATTTGGGAGAGGGTCTCCGGCTTGGGGCTAGAGCAACTGGGGTTCTCTTTTGCCACACTTACGCTGGTGGAGTGGACCCCCAATGGAGCAGGTGGACCGGGCCCCCTTTAATTTCTCATTCAAAGGACAGTATCTCTGACAATACAGCACTCCCTCAGTACTGCACTGCACTGAAGCCTAAAGTATGTGCTAAAGTCCTGGAGTTTGACTTGAACCCACAAGCTGACACAGAGGTGAGTAAGTTACCAACTAAACACTTTCAAAGCCTCAAAGCTGGCGATGTTAAAGATCCCATAGCAGGATTCAAAGTAGAGCAGGGGATTCTCCCTGTGTCATGGCCAACATTCTTCCCTCAACCAACACTACCAAAAGCAGATTAATTGGTCAATCTTTGTGCTGTTTGTGATATCTTGTGGTACGTAGGATAGCTGCTACATTTCCTACATAACAATATTCACTGCTCTTCAAAATAATTTGTTATATGCAGCTCTGCGTGACATGATAAGGTGCTGTATAAATGCCAATATTTTTCTCTCTAACTCAAATCCTTTTTCTGACAGATCCGACTGCAGTGTCTCTTGTTATTGGTGTCGCGCTTCTGTTGGCGATAGCACTTTTTGTGTCCCATCTCATCTTTCCAAATGTCTACAGGTATCAGTAACAATATATTCAGGCAAACCTCATTCAGGATCTCCATAGCATGGAGTTAGAGGGGCCAATCTATCTCTCCACATACAAAGGATAAATCAGTGGAACATTAGAAAACTGTGAATAGTGAGTGTGTCACTGCGCTCAACTCCGTACAGTTCGATAGATCGTACCGCTCAGTTTCTGATCCAAGCAATCAGGGACACAGCCCAGAGAAATCAAGCACACCCACTTTTGGCTCTGCAGACCACGTTACACGAATTAGGCACGGTACTTACTATTTTAATAAAATTATACTACAAAAAGCAGGATTAAAAACTGAAATTAAAAATTACATTAGAAGGCTGAATGAATAGTGCACCTGAGGTCGTTGCCAATCTGGTGACCTACAATGTTCTGCCAAGTGGTGAGACCTCCTCAAGGGTGTAGTCTCCAATGGCTTTGGCTTCACACCAGCTGCACTATAACTGCAATGTTAGCAAAGGGCATTCAGGCTCATCAGCACTTCTCCAAAATTAAAACGTTTCCTCTCATTTTCACACCAGAGCTGGCACTGTAATGTGACAACTTGAAAGCATGACTCATCTCAAACCACTGTGTGCAGTTCAAGGGTGCAATACTCAATGTATATATAGCACTCAGTACTGAAAGGACAATCTGCACTCTGTCTGACCATATTTAACACTGAGAGAATTTCCAGTACTCAAAGAGTTTGTAGCTATCAAAGAGTATTACGTTTTTAAGGGGCGCAGTATTAGGAGCGTGGGGAATACTGTGGTGGAGAGCGATCCTATTCATTAAAGGATTGTCAGTACTAGGGAAGTAATCAATACTCAGACAGCATTTAGTATTGTGGGTTATTTGGTAATGATAGGATTTGCAGCACTTAGATGATTTGCAGCACTCAGAAAGCAATCATTCCAGTCCTTGAATTTAAAATTATCATCCTTGTATTCAAATCCCTCCATGGCCTCACCCCTCCCTATCTCTGTAACCTCCTCCAACCCTACAACTCGCTGAGAACTCTGCGTTCCTCCAATTCTGGCCTCTTGTGCAACACCGATTTCCTTCACCTGACCATTGGCGGCCGTGCCTTCAGCTGCCTAGGCCCTAAGCTCTGAATTCCCTCCCTAAGTCTCTCCGCCTCTCTACCTCTCTCCTCCTTTAAGACGCTCCTTAAAACCTACCTCTTTGACCAAGATTTTGGTCACCTGCCCTAATACCTCCTTATGTGGCTCAGAGTCAAACTTTGTCTGATAACGCTTCTGTGAAGTGCCTTGGGACATTTTACTACATTAAAGGCGCTATATAAATACAAATTGTTGTTTTGGGGGTATTTAGTAGTCAGAGAGTATTCAGTAATCAGATGGTAATCAGTACCGAGAGGATGCAATGATGTACATTTACCAAAAAATGCTAACTTTTTTAACGATCATGTTCTTTCTTTGTCAGTAATGTGAAGAAGAAACTGTGGCCACAGATTCCAAACCTGGAAAGGCTGCTGGAAGGATATCTCACCGATTTTCAGAAACACCCCCAAGTAAGGTGATAGTTTAATAATACAAACAATACTGGTAACAAGACACGTCTTCAGCGCAGTTGTGGGATGGATCAGAATCTCCTCTTATGAGCTTACAGGGAAAATAGCTTGTAACTGAGGCACGGGGGTAGCAGCTAAATTTTCAATTTATCTCTATAATGTAGGGAAGAAGGGATCGCTTTCTGAGGATGAAGGAATGGCGGAGATATTAAGTAAGTACTTTGCCTCAATTATAACAAAGAAGAGTGTGATAGTGGGTACAAGAGGAGGAAGAGGAGCAATTAGATAGAATCACTATAGATAAGGAAGTAGTACTGAATAAATTGGCGGAACTGAAAGTGGAGAAGGCACCTAGTCCTAATGACACACATCCTAAAATGGTGAATGAAATAGCAGAAGCTCTGAGCAAAATCTTTTAATCATCCTTAGATATGGGAGCTGTGCCAGAGGACTGGAAGTTTGCCAATGTAACCCCTCTGTTCAAGAAGGGAGAAAGGGATAAACCAGGCAACTATAGACCAGTCAGCCTAACAGCAACTGTGGATTAACTTCTGTAATAGGGGAGAAACTTGAATAAATGGCTAGTCAGGAAGGATTTTTTAAACGGCAAGTTGTGTCTGACAAATGTTATAGAGTTCCTGGAGGGAATACTGGAGTGTATTGATAAAGGAAATGCATGTTATGTATATGACTTTTCAAAAGGTGCTTTATAAGGTGCCACATAGGAAACTTGCTGACAAATAACATGCATGGTATTAAAGGGAATGTGGCAGCATGGATAGGAAGTTAGCTAAAGCACAGGAAACATAAACAGTGGTGTTTCCCAGAGCTCAGTTTTGGGACCAGTGCTCTTCTCAATATATAAACTTGGGTATCGGGAGCATAATATCAAAATTTGCAGATGACACAAAAATAGTAAGCATGGCTAACTATGAAGAGGACTGTATGTGACTTCAGGAGGATATAAATATGTTAATAGATTGCGCAGTTATATGTCAAAAGAAATGTAATGCAGATGAATGTGAGTTAATACGTTTTGGGAGGTAGAATATGGAGAAGAAATATAAACGAAATGATAAAACTTTAAAAGGCATAGAAGAGCGGAGAGACTCAACTGTACAAATCTTTAAAAGTGGGAGGACAAGTTGATAAAGCTGTAAAAATGTATATGGGATCCTAGGTTTTATAAATAGAGTCATCACAGAAACCTTGAGTGCAAAAGTAAACTGGTAATGCAAAACAACAACAAGCATTTAAACAGCGCCTTTAATGTAGTAAAATGTTCCAAGGCGATTCGCAGGAGCGTCATCAAACGAAATTTGACACCGAGCCACATAAGGAGATATTAGGACAGGTTTTAAGGAGCGTCTTAAAGGAAGGGAGATAGATAGAGAGGCGGAGAGGCTAAGAGAGGGAATTCCAGAGCCTAGGGTCCGCGCAGATGAAGGTACAACAAATCATTGGTTAGGCCACAGTGAGAATATTGGCCCGTATTTTCCGACCCCTACGGGTGTGTACGAGCTGTGTACACACCCGTAGGGCCCTCGCAAGTGCCGGTTTCAGGCATGCGAAGCGCATGCGCTGAAAACCTGCACTTCCGATCTGTCAAGAATTCTCTTGACAGATCCTCCGCCTGCCCTGGAGAAGGGCCTCTACGGGCGTAAGGCCTGCTTTTAACAGCATAAGAGTTTTAAAAAGTTTTAAAAATATATTTTTTTTACTTATTTATAATTTAAAAATACTTTTAAAAAAGGTAAGTTTATTTTTAGCCCAGTAAAAAACTTTAATTATTTTTTTCCAAAAATTAAATTTTTGTTTAAAATATTTAATTTAATGTAATTTTAACTAATTTTAAATACGTGATTTAAAAAAAAATATATTTAATGTTTTAGTGTGTTTTTTGAGTGATCCCCATTCATACTTTTGACAGGTCTATCTGGAGAGACCTGTCAGAAGTGTGAAGGGGGATTCCCTTCTTTGATTGGTTCCCCATGGCCCACGTGATCCCAGGGACGCTTGCGAACTGCATGCGCCCCTGGGATACCTGGGCCTCTGCACACGCGCACCAGGAGAGGCCCAGGATCGGAAGTGTCGGGACCTACGAAGCCAGCAGGTAAGTTCGTAGATTTTTTCCAGATCGGAGGCATCCGCACGCAGGAAGTCTCTGATCGGAAAATCCAGGCCATTATAGTATAATAAAGGAAGGAATCACTGTAATACAGAGAAATGATATTGGGTCAAAAGATCAGGATAATGAAACAGTTTGGGTGGAGATAAGGAATAATAAGGGGAAAAAAACATTAGTGGGCGTAGTCTATAGGCCTCCTAATTGTTGCAACTCTGCTGGAAGAAGTATTAATCAGGAAATAGTTGGGGTATGTATTAAGGGAACAGCTATAATTATGGGGGATTTTAACTATCATATTAACTGGACAAATCAAATTGGGCAGGGCAGCCTTGAGGAAGAGTTTATTGAGTGTATTAGGGATGGGTTTCTTGAGCAGTATGTAACTGATCCTACAAGGGGGCAAGCAACCTTAGATCTGGTCCTGTGTAACGAGACAGGATTAATTAAAAATGTCCTAGTAAAGGATCCCCTTGGAATGAGTGACCATAACATGGTTGAATTCCATATTCAATTAGAGGGTGAGAAGGTTGGATCTCAAACAAGCGTGCTAAGCTTGAATAAAGGAGACTATGAAGGTATGCGAGCGGAATTGAGTAGAGTGGATTGGGAAAATAGATTAAAGGGTAAGACGACACATGATCAGTGGTGTACATTCAAGGAGTTATTTTACAACTTCCAAAAAAAATATATTCCACTGAAAAGAAAAGGGTGTAAAAGAAAGGACAGTCATCCGTGGCTAAGTAAAGAAATTAAGGATAGTATTCGACTAAAAACAAGGGCATATAAGGTAGCGAAATCTAGTGGGAGGACAGAGGATTGGGAAAACTTTAAAAGGCAGCAAAAAATAACAAAAAGATTGATTAAGAAGGGGAAGATAGATTATGAAAGTAAATTAGCAAAAAATATAAAAACAGATAGTAAGAGTTTTTATAGTTATATAAAAAGAAAAAGGGTGGCTAAAGTAAATGTTGGTCCTTTAGAGGATGAGACCGGGAAATTAATGGTGGGAAATATGGAGATGGCAAAAACACTGAATGAATATTTTGTATCAGTCTTTACAGTAGAGGACACTAAGAATATCCCAACACTGGACAAACAGGGGGCTATAGGGGGAGAGGAGCTAAACACGATCAAAATCACTAAGGAAGTGGTACTCGGTAAAATAATGGGACTCAAGGCGGATAAATCACCTGGACCTGATGGCTTACATCCTAGAGTCTTGAAGGAAGTGGCGGTAGGGATTGTAGATGCATTGGTAATAATTTTTCAAAACTCCCTGGATTCCGCTAAGGTCCCGGCAGACTGGAAAACTGCTAATGTAACACCCTTATTTAAAAAGGGCAGTAGACAGAAGGCTGGTAACTATAGACCGGTTAGCCTAACATCTGTGGTAGGTAAAATTTTGGAGTCCATTATTAAGGAAACAGTAACAAGACATTTGGATAATCATAATTTAATAGGACAAAGTCAGCATGGTTTTACGAAGGGGAAGTCATGTTTGACAAATTTGCTGGAGTTCTTTGAGGAAGTAACATATAGAGTGGATAAAGGGGAACCAGTGGACGTAGTGTATTTAGACTTCCAAAAGGCATTTGACAAGGTGCCACACAAAAGATTATTGCTTAAGGTAAAAAATCACGGGATTGGGGGTAATATTCTGGCATGGATAGAGGATTGGCTATCTAACAGAAAGCAAAGAGTTGGGATAAATGGTTCATTCTCAGACTGGCAATCAGTAACTAGTGGTGTTCCACAGGGGTCAGTGCTGGGTCCCCAACTCTTCACAATCTATATTAACGATTTGGAGGAAGGGACCAAGTGTAACATATCAAAATTTGCAGATGATACAAAGATGGGAGGGAAAGTAGTGAGTGAGGAGGACATAAAAAACCTGCAAGGGGACATAGACAGGCTAAGTAAGTGGGCAGAGATTTGGCAGATGGAATACAGCACTGGAAAGTGTGAGGTGATGCACTTTGGCAGGAAAAATCCTAGAGCAATTTATTATCTTAATGGCAAGAAACTGGAGAGTACTGAAGTGCAAAGGGATCTGGGGGTCCTGGTGCACGAAACTCAAAAGGTTAGTATGCAGGTGCAGCAAGTGATTAAGAAGGCAAATGGAATGTTGGCTTTCATTGCTAGGGGGATAGAATATAAAAATAGGGAGGTATTGCTTCAGTTGTACAAGGTATTGGTGAGACCGCACCTGGAATACTGCATACAGTTTTGGTGTCCTTACTTAAGGAAAGACATCCTTGCTCTCGAGGCAGTGCAAAAAAGGTTCACTCGGTTAATCCCGGGGATGAGGGGGTGGTCATATGAGGAGAGGTTGGGTAGATTGGGACTCTACTCATTGGAGTTCAGAAGAATGAGAGGCGATCTTATTGAAACATATAAGATTGTGAAGGGGTTGGATCGGGTGGATGCGGGGAGGATGTTCCCGATGACGGGTGAGACGAGAACTAGGGGACATAGTCTTAGAATAAGGGGCTGCTCTTTCAAAACTGAGATGAGGAGGAACTACTTCACTCAGAGGGTGGTAGGTCCATGGAATATGCTGCCACAAAAAGCTGTAGAAGCTACAACATTAATTAAATTTAAAACAGAAATAGACAGTTTCCTAGAAGTAAAGGGCATTAAGGGTTACGGGGAGCGGGCAGGAATTTGGACATGAGTCTAGGTTCGGATCGGTCATGGCCCTGTGGGTAGTGGAGCGGGCCCAGGGACTGTGTAGCCTGATTCTGCTCCTATTTCGTGTGTGCAATTCTGTTAGATGCAGGAGATGTTTCTGTGATAGATAGTAGATTGGCGGTTAGGATCAGATCAGCCATGATCTTATTGAATGGCGGAGCAGGCTCGATGGGCCGATTGGCCTACTCCTGCTCCTATTTCTTATGTTCTTATAACATGGTTGAATTCCATATCCAATTAGAGGGTGAGAAGGTTGGTTCTCAAACAAGCGTACTGAGCTTGAATAAAGGAGACTATGATGGTATGAGAGCAGAATTGATTAAAGTGGACTGGGAAAATAGATTAAAGGGTAGGACGGTACATGAGCAGTGGTGTTCATTTAAGGAGTTATTTTACAACTTTCAAAAAAAATATATTCCACTGAGGAAAAAAGGGTGTAAAACAAATGACAGCCATCCGTGGCTAAGTAAAGAAATTAAGGATAGTATCCGACTAAAAACAAGGACATATAAGGTAGCCAAACTTAGTGGGAGGATAGAAGATTGGGAAGTCTTCAAAAGACAGCAAAAAGTAACTAAAGGATTGATTAAGAAAGGGAAGATAGATTATGAAAATAAATTAGCAAAACATATAAAAACAGATAGCAAGAGCTTCTATAGTTATATAAAAAGAAAAAGGGTGGCTAAGGCAAACGTAGGTCCCTTAGAGGATGAGACGGGGAAATTAATAGTGGGAAACATGGAGATGGCAAAAATGCTGAACAAATATTTTGTTTCAGTCTTTATGGTAGAGGACACTAAGAATATCCCAACACTGGACAAACAGGGGGCTCTAGGGGGGGAGGAGCTAAATACGATTAAAATCACTAAGGAATTGGTACTCAGTAAAATAATGGGACTCAAGGCGGATAAATCCCCTGGACCTGATGGCTTACATCCTAGGGTCTTGAGGGAAGTGGCAGTAGGGATTGTGGATGCTTTGGTAATAATTTTCCAAAATTCCCTGGACTCAGCAAAGGTCCCGGCAGATTGGAAAACTGCTAATGTAACACCCTTATTTAAAAAGGGTAGTAGGCAGAAGGCTGGAAATTATAGACCAGTTAGCCTAACATCTGTGGTGGGTAAAATTTTGGAGTCTATTATTAAGGAGACAGTAACGGAACATTTAGATAAACATAATTTAATAGAACAAAGTCAGCATGGCTTTATGAAGGGGAAGTCATGTCTGACAAATTTGCTTGAGTTCTTTGAGGAAATAACGTACAGGGTGAATAAAGGGGAACCAGTGGACGTAGTGTATTTAGACTTCCAGAAGGCATTCGACAAGGTGCCACATAAAAGATTATTGCTCAAGATAAAAAAATCACTGGATTGGGGGTAATATTCTGGCATGGGTGGAGGATTGGTTATCTAACAGGAAGCAGAGAGTTGGGATAAATGGTTCATTCTCGGACTGGCAACCAGTAGCCAGTGGTGTTCCACAGGGGTCGGTGCTGGGTCCCCAACTCTTTACAATCTATATTAACGATTTGGAGGAGGGGACTGAGTGCAACATATCAAAGTTTGCAGATGATACAAAGATGGGAGGGAAAGTAGAAAGTGAGGAGGACATAAAAAACCTACAAGGGGATATAGACAGGCTGGGTGAGTGGGCGGAGATTTGGCAGATGCAATACAATATTGGAAAATGTGAGGTTATGCACTTTGGCAGGAAAAATCAGAGAGCAAGTTATTATCTTAATGGCGAGAAACTGGAAAGTACTGCAGTACAAAGGGATCTGGGAGTCCTAGTGCAAGAAAATCAAAAAGTTAGTATGCAGGTGCAGCAGGTGATCAAGAAGGCCAACGGAATGTTGGCTTTTATTGCTAGGGGGATAGATTATAAAAACAGGGAGGTATTGCTGCAGTTATATAAGGTATTGGTGAGACCGCACCTGGAATACTGCATACAGTTTTGGTGTCCATACTTAAGAAAAGACATACTTGCTCTCGAGGCAGTACAAAGAAGGTTCACTCGGTTAATCCCGGGGATGAGGGGGTGGACATATGAGGAGAGGTTGAGTAGATTGGGACTCTACTCATTGGAGTTCAGAAGAATGAGAGGCGATTTTATTGAAACATATAAGATTGTGAAGGGGCTTGATCGGGTGGATGCGGTAAGGATGTTCCCAAGGATGGGTGAAACTAGAACTAGGGGGCATAATCTTAGAATAAGGGGCTGCTCTTTCAAAACTGAGATGAGGAGAAACTTCTTCACTCAGAGGGTAGTAGGTCTGTGGAATTTGCTGCCCCAGGAAGCTGTGGAAGCTACATCATTAAATAAATTTAAAACAGAAATAGACAGTTTCCTAGAAGTAAAGGGAATTAGGGGTTACGGGGAGCAGGCAGGAAATTGGACATGAGGCTGAGTTCGGATCGGTCAGGGCCCTGTGGGTGGCGGAGCGGGCCCAGGGGCTGAGTGGCCGGGTCCTGCTCATACCTCTTGTGTTCTTTAGATTTGAGGTTAGGATCAGATCAGCCATGATCTTATTGAATGGCGGAGCAGGCTCAAGGGGCCGATTGGCCTACTCCTGCTCCTAATTCTTATGTTCTTATGTTCTTATTATGTCCAATTTATGGCACTCTACTTTAGGAGTAGATCCTAAACTATGCCCCTCCCTCCCCACATCCATCAGGATTATTTTACTTTAATCACTAATGTAAGCAAGAAAGTTGATGCAAGTATGAAACAAGGAAATATGTTTTATATTTGTACTGACTTTTCTAATCATTAGCTACCAGGGACCAACATACCCACATAGCTCCTGGTTCAGCACAAATAACTTCTCCAAATCTAACCCCTTAATTTATTTCATGATTTAAAATATTGGACCAGTGCTTCCTTGATGGAATGGTGGATAAATGCACTGCTGCAGTGATACTGATCCGTACAAACCCAGGGGTTCCTGTCTTCAATCCTTGGACTGTGTTGAGTTGGCTGATCGAGACAAGGCCAGTGAGTCAACCAGTGCTGCAACCGGCCTCAGTGCCCTTGAGCTAATGAAAGGAAAAATCAGGAAATGCTTAGAGCACTCAAGTATTTTTCTGATACGAGTAATCCCTTGGGAGTATGAGAAAGTATTGCCTTCTGATGCCCATATTTCACCATCTCCTGGACAGATCTCTTTTTTAAAAATAAGGGCGGATAACTAGCCTGAGTGTTGCCAGAGTCGGGAGGGAAATCATCAGCCAGGGTCACTAGACAGTGACCCCTGCTACACATAAAGAATGACCCTTGGGTGGGGTACTGAAGGGCCAGCACCGAATGGAACTTTACCCTCACAAGATCCACTGCTTCAATGCAACAAATCCTTGAGGAAAAAAATAGAGGAAAAATAAAATTACAAAAAGTGTGTCCCTTTTCTGTTCACAGCCTTTGCAGCCCACTTGTGACAAACTTGTTGATGATGAGCTCCTCCCTTCAGTTCTGGAAATCATATCTGAGGTAAATGAAAATGACAGCACAAAATGTGTGGAAAAGCAAGAGGATGCTTGTCAGAAACATCATTTCAGTGAATGCTCCACCGCCAAGCAACACAGAGAGATGTCAAATCATGAAACTGAGAGTTCCAATAACTCCAGTCAGAATTATATTTTTTTGGATCTGCAAGACTCATCATCTCTTCCTCCGGAAGATATCAACTTTCACAAGAGGGACAAAACTAGTTCATTGCAGGATTCTCAGTTACGAGTGTGGCCTCTTGCCCCTGACACAAGGAGTCATAAAGGACATATCCAAAATGACATCAATTGGAACAAGCAGTTCTCATCAGTGCAGCCAATCAATATCACCTGCATGAAGCAACAACACCCAACACCATTGGTCAGTTATGATGACATGTTCCATCTCTTTGGTCACTTGCATTTCCCAGCGACATTTGATTATCGATCAATGAGTGCAACAGACATTTCAAACCATTCGTATCTCCTTCTTTCTGATTTGGAACCAGATATTTTCTCACGACAGTGCTCACTAGCCAAAGAATAAAAACATCTAGACAAGTATACAGTAACGTGCAGGCAACATAAAGGAAGCTTCGGCAGTAAAAAATTAAGTCACCAAATAGGTTACTAGTGCTAATCTGTGTGGTCTGCTATTCCTTTGAATACAGTTGCTAACCTCAATAATCCATTTGAATGCTTATCTCAGCTTATCAATCATGTGGAAAGGCTTAATGAAGGCTTCCTTTCATTGTCAATTAAAGAACCATTCTCCCACCTCACTGTCACATGGTGCAGTAGATCTTAATCTATCTGGCCGTGACATCTCTGAAAACGAGTTGGAACCAGACACAGACAGGTACACTCATTTCCCTGTACACACTTAACATGACATAAACCTTGACATAGCATACTGTACTGGGGCAATTTTTGACGTTGTCCTCCCATAGGAGGACCCCACTGGCTGGCAGAGTATATTGGAAATTCTGGTGAGCTTTGCTTGATTTTCCAACCATTAATCTAAATAGTTGGAAAATTGTACAGAGCATGTACCTGAATTTTTGCTGCACATTGGATTAGCGAGGCTCTGCCTCAGAAGAAGCAAAGCAGTAAATTACCCCTGGTTTTGTCACTTTTAAGACAAAATTACATCTCCAGGAACTGTGCATGCTACTACAGAGAAACATAGGGTGCTCTTTTTTTTCGTTCTTGGCAGGTGAGCAACACTGGCGAGACTGCACCTATTGCCCATCCCCAGTGCTCCCTGAGAGCATTGGTGCAAAGTGGTTTTGCGTTGCAGTAATACTACAGTTACAGTATAACGGTAGCCAACATCCAGAGTCAGGTTAGGCCCTAACTCTGGATTTAGATAACACAAACATAGTGACGTGCAAGGCAGGAACTGCTTCACACTAGCACAAAACGTGTTGTGTAAATGAAACTTTAACTTCATAGCCTCTTAATAGTGAAGCGAGAATAAAACTGTAGTCCATTTTTTGAGAAATTACCATATCACTGACATTATCAAGTCTACATCATTGCCGCGTTTGTATCATCAAGTCTGACATCAAGCCTGATCCTCACTTGCTGGTTCTAACCATTCAATGGGCAGACACCTGAAGATGTGTAATGGTCACAGTGAAAATATTGCACCAGAATTGAGTTTTGATGACTCACCTGGCCTTGATACCACAGGAATCCTTTGGACGCACTCACTGACCAGCCTTCTTACTGACACCAGTGGAGTGGCTCACAGCTAAGTTGACCCAAAAAGGTGTGCCTTCCTTGGGGAAAAAAGAATGTACCTATCCTATCTGCAATATGGGGATGTGTCATATATTTAAAACTATACGCGAGGGGATGGGCAGCACACTGAACTTTCACCTCTAGAACCTTTATCTGAATCCAGCCCAAACCAATGAGTTGAAAGTCTACCATTTCTAACTGCAAGAGTTCTATGTGAAATTAACTTATTAAATCTTAATCCTGTTCCCAGTTGGTGTCAGCTTGAATCACAAAACTGCGCACAATTTAGCATCAATTGACACTAAAGGAGTAATCCCAATGTTGTAGCCCCATCTCCAACCTAGGATTGTGGAATTACCACTTAAACTAGCAATTTCATTCATAAGGATGGCTGCTGTGAAAAAATACACACTTGTGAAGTACACTGTAAATTCACTGTGACAAACGTTTTGAGGACAGCAAAAACATGCACTATGGTAAATGGGTTTCTTTTACTGAGTTACTGTATGTCAGCTAAGTGCTTTGGACTCACTGGGGGTAATTTTAACCCCCTCCCCACAACGGGCAGGAGAGGGTCAGGCGAGGGGTTAAATTGTTAAAACTGTGACGCGTCGCAATGGGTTGGGAGATGGTGAGTAACCCGCTCTGGAGATGTTTCCCAGGGCTCAGGAAACCCGGCAGCTAAAGGGAGGTGGGAGCAGCCAGCTCCAGCAGGTAAGTGCTTTTTCAGCACTGCTTGTGGGCCAGGAGGGGCAGGCGTGCTTCCCCCCCGGCCCCTCAAGTCTGCCACAGTCTCTCCCCACCCCACCCCCTCCGCGTTCTGCTCCCCCCCCCCCGATCTCTCCCTGCACGATCTCTATCTCTCCCTCATGATCTCTCCCCCCGTGATCTCTGTTATCTTTTATCCCACTTTAACAAGACTTGTCACCTTTGAACCTGAGGCTTTCACCTCTCAATCTGACTGAGTTTGGTGGTCAACGTGTCTAAGACCCAGTTTTACCTGGTATCCACCTGTGTATTAGTGTTGTGTGGGAGGAATGGAGGTCGAATTTCCAGATGGCTCAACAAAAAAAGTGCTGTGGCTTGTGGCTGTATGAGCAACTGGATGTTTAGAACAGGAATTGTGCAGTCAAAAGCAAGTCACACAGAATCTTGGCATTTCTGAATCTTGGGTTTCTAGAATTTTGAAAAGAAAAGCGGATGTCTTGAAGGACTGGGAAAGAAATGAGGACCGGGGTAGGAAACAGAAGTGTGAAAGTAAGATGGCTGACGTTGATGAAGTGCTACTTAGGTGGTTTAATCACAAAAGAGCTCAGAAAATCCCGCTTGACAGCAGCCTGTTGAAAGCTAAAGCTGATGCACTTGCCAAAGAACTCGGCGTGGAAAGCTTTGAAGCATCAAATGGATTCCTGTGCCGCTGGAAAGTGACCATGATGTGGAGATGCCGGTGTTGGACTGGGGTGGACAAATGTGAGAAGTCGCACAACACCAGGTTATAGTCCAACAGCTTTATTTGAAATCACAAGCTTTCGGAGCGCTGCTCCTTCGTCGGGTGAAGTCCTTCACCTGACGAAGGAGCAGCGCTCCGAAAGCTTGTGATTTCAAATAAAGCTGTTGGACTATAACCTGGTGTTGTGCGACTTCTCACAGCTGGAAAGTGAGACATAACCTTGTTCACAAAAACCTGTGTGATGAAAAATCGGACAGTAACAAACCTGCTGCTGAGGCATGGACTGCGGATGTTTTGCTGCGTTTGTTAGCAGAGTATCCGCCCGACTGCATTTGCAGTTGCGACAACACTGGACTTTTCTATTGTGCCCTGTCTGGTCAAATCTTCTTGGCGCTTTGAGTGAAACAGAGTTTGACCTTTTTGGTTCTGATGGATGACGACCTTGGCATCTGTGGAGAGTTGACTGATGCAGAAATCGTTTCTTCTCTGAAAGACTTGGTGGCAGAGGCTGTGGAAGATGTAAATGAAGATGTGCCAGAGCTGGAAACTCCCACAGCTAAAGAGGTAGCTTCTGCACTGTGTGTTCTGCAGAGAGTCAATGAATCAAAAGATAGTGAAAAGTTTGATGAATTTCATTCACTGGAAGGGAAAGTGTGGAGGATGATGACTTCTGATCTCCACCAAAAGAAATGAAAGAATTCTTACCAGCTTAAAAAACATTCAGGAGACATGTACATTTTTTTTTTATTTTTAATGTGTTCTACTGTATTCACCTTTGTAAGACATTGTAATTTTTTTAAATGGCATTCACCCTTGTGTACAGATGTTGTACAGAATTTAGCCAAATAAAGGTTGTTATGCACCAGATCTTGCTTTATTGCTTTCCGCTTAACAGAAATTCCCATTTTATCACAGCTTGCGAGGTTGTCTCGAGCAGTGCCAATTAGTGGGTTCCACTGTCTAACCGATTATTCACTATAACAGTATTCATTATGGCCGTGCTGCAGTGTATGTGAGCAGTGTAATTGTAGTATTCACAAATGAACCACTGTCTACTCTGAAATGATTGTACAGCATGTTTCTCTGATATACATTGTGAACACTGCAATAATTCAGCAGCTGAAATGTTGCTATAGTGCAGCTCTGTAATGAACTGATTGAAATACACAAAAAAAACTAAACGTTTAACTTTCTATTTTTGTAGTGTTTATTCATATTCTAATATACTCAATTCCTTGTAATATTAGCCATGTAAATACTGTTCTGCCTTCTATGTTGCAGCTATATTGATAACATTGTATATTTTTTCTGTGAGAGATCTTCCCTAAGGCTCTACATGTGCTGTTATGGGATTCCCTGCTTAATTGATTGAATAAAGCAGTGAAAGAATGGCTTTTTAGTAAAATGTGTCTCTCTTTGTAGACAGTATTTGATCTTGTGCGATCTAAGCAATGGAACTTGATTTTTCAGCCCATTCATCTTTAGTGCCATCCATTAGATCATTAGTGCAAGACATTATTATAGCCATCACAAAGGGCAGGCTGGGGTAACAAGCTGGTTGCCCTCGACATGTCTGTCCGAGGGCGGAGGACGGGCTTCTCACTGTGCAGGGTTTGATGGGCATAATGGGCCACTAACCATCAGGCACAGCTGGCCATTTGCCATCAAGCAGAAATATTACATAGGTATATGAGTAATGCCTATATTTTAAAATATACAAATAATATGGCACAGCAATAATGATATCAGCTCGGTACAGTTGCTAGCACTCTTGATCATAGGTTTTGAGTTCAAGCTCACGCCAGGGGGTTGGATTTCCATGGGGGTTCTCCTAATTGACTGCTGTTACTTCAGCGAAAGATCCGTGGAAACCCCTGAGAAATGGTGTAAACGCGTGGTCATGCCTTCAGCCACCCAAGCCTCATGCACTGGAATTTCCTTCCTAAATCGTCTTCATTTAAGGCCCTCCGTAAAAGCCCACCTCTTCAACCAAGCGTTTATTCATCTCTCTTAATATCGCCGTATTTGGCTCAGCATCCATGTTTTGATTACACCTCCATGAAGCACTTTGGGATATTTTTCTATGTTGAAGGTTTTTTTTTAATTCGTTCACGGGATGTGGGCGTCGCTGGCAAGGCCGGCATTTATTGCCCATCCCTAATTGCCCTTGAGAAGGTGGTGGTGAGCAACGGTCCGCTGCAGTCCATGTGGTGAAGGTACTCCCACAGTGCTGTTAGGGAGGGAGTTCCAGGATTTTGACCCAGCGACGATGAAGGAACAGCGATATACTTCCAAGTCAGGATGGTGTGTGACTTGAAGGGGAACTTGCAGGTGGTGGTGTTCCCATGTGCCTGCTGGCCTTGTCCTTCTAGGTGGTAGAGGTCGCGGGTTTGGGAGATGCTGCTGAAGAAGCCTTGGCAAGTTGTTACCTCTAGACTTGACTATTCCAATGCACTCCTGGCCGACCTCTCTTTTTCTACCCTTCGTAAATTTAAGATCATCCAAAACTCTGCTGCCTGTGTCCTAACTCGCACCAAGTCCCATTCACCCATCACCCCCGTGCTTGCTGACCTACATTGGCTCCCTGTTAAGCAACACCTCGATTTCAAAATTCTCATCCTTGTTTTCAAATCCCTCCATGGCCTTGCCCCTTCCTATCTCTGTAACCTCCTTCAGCCCCACAACCCCCGAGATATCTACGCTCCTCTAATTCTGCCCTCTTGAGCATCCCTGATTATAATCGCTCAAACACTGGTGGCCGTGTCTTCTGTTGTCTAGGCCCTAAGCTCTGGAATTCTCTGCCTAAACCTCTCCGCTTCTCTATCTCTCTTTCTTCCTTTAAGATGCTCCTTAAAATCTACCTCTTTGACCAAGCTTTTGATCACCTGCCCTAATTTCTCCTTATGTGGCTCGGTGTCAAATTTTTTGACTTATAACACTCCTGTGCAGCACCTTGGGACGTTTTACTACGTTAAAGGTGCTATATAAATACAAGTTGTTGTTGCTTATTTGTTTATTTGATTTTAAACCATTTTTGTGACAACCTCAAATACTTTTTATGGGAGGGCAGGGCGGGTGTCATTTGGAATTTTAATGATGTATTGTATATATTAAAATTAAATGATCTTTTTTCTTGCCTTTGTTACCTCTAGACTTGACTATTCCAACGCACTCCTGGCTGGTCTCCCACATTCCACCCTACGTAAACTTGAGGTCATCCAAAACTCGGCTGCCCGTGTCCTAACTCGCACCAAGTCCCGTTCGCCCATCACCCCTGTGCTCGCTGACCTACATTGGCTCCCGGTTTACCAATGCCACAATTTTAAATTTTTCATCCTTGTTTTCAAATCCCTCCATGGCCTCGCCCCTCCCTATCTCTGTAATCTCCTCCAACAACAACAACAACTTGTATTTATATAGCACCTTTAACGTAGTAAAACATCCCAAGGCGCTGCACAGGAGTATTTTAAGGCAAAAAAAAAAAATTGACAACGAGCCACATAAGGAGAAATTAGGGCAATGACCAAAAGCTTGGTCAAAGAGGTAGGTTTTAAGGAGCGTCTTAAAGGAGGAAAGAGAGGTAGCGAGGCGGACAGGTTTAGGCAGGGAATTCCAGAGCTTAGGGCCTAGGCAACAGAAGGCACAGCCACCAAAGGTTGAGTGATTATAATCAGGGATGCTCAAGAGGGCAGAATTAGAGGAGCGCAGATATCTCGGGGGGTTGTGGGGCTGAAGGAGATTACAGAGATAGGAAGCGTCGAAGCCATGGAGGGATTTGAAAACAAGGATGAGAATTTTGAAATCAAGGCGCGGCTTAACCGGGAGCCAATGTAGGTCAGCGAGCACAGGGGTGATGGGCGAACAGGATTTGGTGCGAGTTAGGACACGGGCAGCCGAGTTTTGGATGACCTTAAGTTACGTAGGGTGGAATGTGGGAGGCCAGCCAGGAGTGCGTTAGAATAGTCAAGTCTAGAGGTAACAAAGGCATGAGTGAGGGTTTCAGCAGCGGATGAGCTGAGGCAGGGGCGGATACGGGCGATGTTACGGAGGTGGAAGTAGGCGGTTTTTGTTATGCTGCGGATATGTGGTCAGAAACTCATTTCAGGGTCAAATATGACACCAAGGTTGCAAACAGTGTGGTTAAGCCTCAGACAGATGTTAGGGAGGGGGATGGAGTCAGTGGCTAGGGAACGGAGTTTGTGGCGGGGACCGAAAACAATGGCTTCAGTCTTCCCAATATTTAATTGGAGCAAATTTTTGCTCATCCAGAACTGTATGTCAGACAAGCAGTCTGACAATTTAGAGACCTTGGAGGGGTCGAGAGAAGAAGTAGTGAGGTAGAGCTGGGTGTCGTCAGCGTACATGTGGAAACTGACACTGTGTTTTCGGATGATGTCGCCAAGGGGCAACATGTAGATGAGAAATAGGAGGGGTCCAAGGATAGATCCTTGGGGGACACCAGAGGTAACGATGCGGGAGCGAGAAGAGAAGCCGTTGCAGGTGATTCTCTGGTTACGATTAGATAGATAAGAATGGAACCAGGCGAGTACAGTCCCACCCAGCTGGACGATGGTGGAGAGGCGTTGGAGAAGGATGGAGTGGTCAACCGTGTCAAAGGCTGCAGACAAGTCAAGAAGGATGATTAGATATAGTTTACCTTTGTCACAGTCACAAAGGATGTCATTTGTGACTTTGATGGGAGCCGCTTCGGCACTGTGGCAAGGGCAGAAACCTGATTGGAGGGATTCAAACATGGAATTGCAGGAAAGATGGGCACGGATTTGGGAGGCGACAACACGTTCAAGGACTTTGGAGAAGAAAGGGAGCCCCACAACCACGCCCCACCCCCCACACCCCACCCCGAGATATCTGTGCTCCTCTAATTCTGCCCTCTTGAGCATCCCTGATTATAATCGCTCAACCATTGGTGGCCGTGCCTTCTGTTGCCTCGGCCCTAAGCTCTGGAATTCCCGGCCTAAACCTCTCCGCCTCTCTACCTCTCTTTCTTCCTTTAAGACGCTCCTTAAAACCTACCTCTTTGACCAAGCTTTTGGTCATCTGTCCTAATTTCTCCTTATGTGGCTCGGTGTCAAATTTTTTGGCTTATAATACTCCTGTGCAGCGCCTTGGGACGTTTTACTATGTTAAAGGCGCTATATAAATACATGTTGTTGTTGCTTATTTGTTTATTCGATTTTAAACCATTTTTGTGACAACCTCAAATACTTCTTATGGGAGGGCGGGGTGGGTGTCATTTGGAATTTTAATGATGTATTGTACATATTAAAATTAAATGGTCCTTTTTCTTGCCTTTGTTACCTCTAGACTTGACTATTCCAACGCACTCCTGGCTGGTCTCCCACATTCCACCCTACGTAAACTTGAGGTGATCCAAAACTTGGCTGCCCGTGTCCTAACTCGCATCAAGTCCCGTTCACCCATCACCACTGTGCTCGCTGACCTACATTGGCTCCCGGTTAAGCGGCGCCTCAATTTTAAATTTTTCATCCTTGTTTTCAAATCCCTCCATGGCCTCGCCCCTTCCTACCTCTGTAATCTCCTCCAGCCCCACAGACCACCCCCCCGCCCCGGAGATATCTGCGCTTCTCTAATTCTGGCCTCACAGAATCACAGAACACAGAATCCCCACAGTGCAGATAGAGGCCATTTCGGCCCATCGAGCCTGCACTGACACATATCCCCCCCACCCCACGTATTTAATCCCCCCTAACGCACTAAGGGTCAATTTATCATAGCCAAATCAACCTAACCCGCACATCTTTGGACTGTGGGAGGAAACCGGAGCACCCGGAGGGAACCCACGCAGACACGGGGAGAATGTGCAAACTCCACACAGACAGTCACCCGAGGCCGGATTCGAACCCAGGTCCCTGGCGCTGTGAGGCAACAGTGCTAACCACTATGCCACCGTGTTGCCTCTTGAGCATCCCTGATTATAATCGCTCAACCACTGGCGGCTGTGCCTTCAGCTGCCTAGGCCCTAAGCTCTGGAATTCCTTCCCTAAACCTCTCTGTCTCTCTTTCCTCCTTTAAGACGATCCTTAAAACTGAATTCTTTGACCAAGCATCTGTTCTTGTATCTCCTTATGTGGCTTGGTGTCCAATTTTGTTTGATAACGCTCTTCGGAAGTTTTACTAAGTTAAAGACACTATATAAATACAGGTTGTTGTTTTACTATGTTTTTCCACCGATGCTGCCTAACCAGCTGCATATTTGCAACTCTTTGCTGGGGGTTTTTTTCCGCATCAGCAGTATTTTAACTTTTTGGAGCACTTTCTAAGTTACTCGGGTCACACTGTTGGGGGAACCACATCGCGGCTGGACAACTTGAAGGCGTGTTGCCTTTATCAAGCATGGCGCCCACGGTCTCCAATTGGCACCGGACGTGACGCGCGGGCGTTCGCTCACCTTACGGAGCTGAAATGGGGAGAGGCGGGTGGGGGAGCGCGAGCCCTTTCGCGACCGGCGGCGGTTGGAACCGGCCAATCCAATCATAGCCCTCCGTTTGCTTTGTCCAATGGGACGGCTGTTTTTGTTTGAGTGGGCCAATGGGAGAGGGGCGATTTGGACAGCGGTTGGAGACTGGAATTTAAATTCACTGGCGAGGCAGCGGGGGGCCATTTTGTGCACAGGTGGAGAGTCGGGCCCGCGGCACAGACAGCAAACTCGGTAGGAACCGCAGACTCGCCTTCCCAACCCTGGGCAGCGGAGCCGGTGAGACTCGCCTCCCTGAGGCGCGGCGCGTGTTTATTTAATGCACGGACGGTGCTGGGCTCTGCCGGCCCTGGGTTTAAAAGGCGTCGTTGTGTGGGAGTGAGCGCCCGGCGGTGGCAGGACCCTTGCTCAGCGGCGCAGTCACTCCCAGGGCTGAATGTCCGGCTTTGCAGCGGGAAGCCGCAGACCGGCCATTGAACAGGCCGGCGGCGAGGGGCGGGGAGCTGAATGGCCCCCCACTCCTGTTTCCAGGCTCCAGGGCTGGGCTCAGCATTGTCAGCTGGGTTCGAGGACTGGCACTGGGTCTGACTCTGCAGTTGTCAGAGTTCTGCTGTCTTGGGCCAGAATGGTTGGAAGTGAAAAACCAGCTGCTTTGCACTGATTCTGCAGCTTGAATGTGAGCCCGCCCTTGTTGGCCATCAGTGTTGGTGACTTTCCACTGATAAAGACACAGGCTGGTGCTGGCAGACTTTTTTTTTGTGGTCCCATTTATGTTAGTGCTGATTCTGGCTATAATCCGGGCCATTGGCTTATGGCAGAACATAAGAAATAAGAGCAGGAGTAGGCCATATGGCCCCTCGCGCCTGCTCCACCATTCAATAAGATCATGGCTGATCTTCGACCTGAACTCCACTTTACTGCCCGATCTCCCTAGCCCTTGATTCCCCTGGAGTCCAAAAATCTATCGATCTCAGCCTTGAATGTACTCAACGACTCTGCATCCACAGCCCTTTGGAGTAGAGAATTTCAAAGATTCACAACCCTCTGAGTGAAGAAATTCCTCCTCCTCTCCGTTTTAAATGGCTGACCCCTTATCCTGAGACTATGCTCCCCTAGTTCTAGACTCCAGACAGGAGCAATGAGATCTCAGCATCTACTCTGTCAACCCCCTTCAGAATCTTGTGTCAAATTCATTTTAAATGGTTGGCCTGATTTGATATCCTGGCACTTGACGTGGGGAACATTCAGTGACTGTTAAATGATTTGGGTACTTAATTGCATTTAGATTTTATTTGTGACTCCTGCTCCCTGATATCTGGCACCTCTTGGCTTGCACCATTGCATCAACATTTTGGGGCAAATGACTGAAGCTAATTTGACTATTTTTAGGTTTGTGTCACAAAGCTTGCGGTTTAGACTTGTTGCTATTCATGATGGGGACTCCTTTGCATGTATGTGGTTCCAAATGTAGAAAGAACTTCAGTTTCAGATTTGTAGCCAGGTTTGTATAAAACACTACCATCTGAAAACTTTGTCAAGAGTGCTGCACTACACAATACATTCAATAACTAATTTGGAACTCATCTGGTACATTGTGCACATTAACAGATAATAGTGTGCTGAAAATTGCAAACCCTCCTTCATTCCTAAAGTCCAAGAATCATTCTTGAAATTTCTTTCTTGGTTCAGCAATTTGCCCATGTACTGTTCTGTAGTGCCATCACATTGAGTCTCAACAGTGTCAATGATTTCTAGGTGGGGCAATGTAGCAAGTTACTGTGCGAAAGTTGCTGCTCCCACAGCTGATGCTTCATCTCAGGTGCGAATGTTGTCATAATACTCTGTATAATACTTGGTTGTGCCCCTGCATTCTTCTGTTGAGTGAGCTCTGTAATATCCACCATGAAAGCTACTTTAATAGAGTAAGTAGGGGAAAATGATTCCCTCTGTTGAGTGGATCAGTAACTAGAGGCAATAGATTCAAAATCATTGGCTGGGTAAAGCAAATGTACCAAGCTTGGGATTTCAGTTTCACTACAAGCTGGCATCTACTAAATGTGTGCTTGAAGACTGAATGAACTAGCCCTAATCCATTTACTATTGAAATAATGGTACTTGCTGTACTTCCACTATACTGCATGAAAGATTGTGTATAACTATAGGTGAGTTTGTGGATGATCTCCTGACTTGTGTTTTTAATGTCCTCTTTCTACACAGAAGCGTGTGAACAGAATGTCACAGTTTGTCTTTGAGAGTGACGTCAACAGCCTCCTGAAATTGGATGCTCCCATAACAAACGGGCCGTTGGCCAGGTGGCAGCGGAAAGCGAAGGAGAACAGTGGTGTTTCTGGGTCAATGTCTACTTCAGCTAATATCAGTGGCCTATCGCCAATGAAAATTAACACATCAAAGGTGCTGACGCCCAGTAGGACACCAGGTAGCTGGAGTAACTTTTAAACTTTCTACTGTATTAACATTGCTCCAGTCTCTAATGTTTGGCTTACTCAATTTTTTTCCAATGGTAATTGGATTTTAGAGAGCATTTTTTATTAAATTTCCAGACCAATGCCTCCCAAATTTTGGGAGAGGGGAAAAGAGGTAGAGAAACAGAACCATAAATAATATATAGTTCCTCTTGAGTCTGGGCTCATTGTGCACCTGGCCTACTCTGTTCATAGTTATAATGTTTGTTTGGGTAACCTTTGACCTTGGACACATTTGCTTCTGTGTGCCTTATTCTGTTCTTGGTTCACCTAGCTGTGGTATGGTAATGACATTTTAAGGAGGGAAAACATTGAAGTAAACTCATTGTGACAACTTTTCTTCTGCAGAAAAAGTAAAGCTAATACTACATATAATGTATAAAATGAATTTATATCTTTAGGAGACTGGCTGGTAGATAAGTGATCTCAAAATAGGTGTCGTTTCAGAATGGAATGTATATTGTACTGGATTACAAATCTACAGAAAGTACTTGAGACTTCAATAAGGAGGTAGACCATTAGTATGAAGTTCTCCCATTAGTGGCCTAACAGCAGATCCCAGGATGTTGGAAGTGCTTGTCTGTAATAACAGCCCTTGTTGCTGGCACTTTGTGCATATTGTTCAAAAAAGGGTGCAAGGATAAACCCAGCAACTACAAGCCAGTCAGTTTAACCTTGGTAATGGGGAAGCTTTTGGAAACTATAATCTGGGACAAAGTTAACAGTCACTTGGACAAGTGTGGATTAATTACGGAAAGCCAGCCTGGATTTGTTAAAAGTAAATTGTGTTTAACTAACTTGATTGAGTTTTTTGATGAGGGCAATGTGGTTGATGTAGTGTACATGGACTTCCAAAAGGTGTTTGATAAAGTGCCACATAATAGGCTTGCCAGCAAAGTTGAAGCCCATGGAATAAAAGGGACAATGGCAGCATGGATACAAAATTGGCTAAGTGACCAGAAACAGAGAGTAGTGGTGAACAGTTGTTTTTTGGACTGGAGGAAGGTATACAGTGGTGTTCCCCAGGGGTTGGTAATAGGATCACTGCTTTTCTTGATATATATTAATGACTTGGACTTGGGTGTACAGGGCACAATTTCAAAATTTAAAGACGACACAAAACTTGGAAGTATAGTGACCAGTGAGGAGGATAGTGATAGACTTCAAGAAGACATATACAGGCTGGTGGAATGGGTGGACACGTGGCAGATGAAATTTAACGCAGAAAAGTGCGAAATGATACATTTTGGCAGGAAGAACGAGAAGAGGCAATATAAACTAAAGGGTACATTCTAAAGTGGGTGCTTAAACCGAGACCCCTGGGGGTATATGTGCACAAATCGTTGAAGGTGCCAGGGCAGGTTGAGAAAGCAGCTTAAAAAAGCATATGGGATACTGGGTTTCATAAATAGAGGCATAGTGTACAAAAGCAAGGAAGTTATGATGAGCCTTTATAAAACACAGGTTCATCCTCAACTGGAGTATTGTGTCCAATTCTGGGCACAGCACTTCAGGAAGGATGTGAAGGCCTTCGAGAGGGTGCAGAAAAGATTTACAAGAATGATTCTAGGGATGAGGGTCTTCAGTTACGTGGATAGACTAGAGAAGCTGGTGGTGTTCTCTTTTTAGAGCAGAGAAGGTTGAGAGGAGATTTGCTAGAGGTATTCAAAATCTTGAGGGGTCTAGCCAGAGTAGATAGAGAAACTGTTCCCATTGGTGGAAGGGTCAGAACCAAAGGACACAGATTTAAGGTGATTGACAGAAGAGCCAAAGGCAACATGAGGAAAAACTTTTTACGCAGCAAGTGGTTAGGATCTGGCATGCACTGCCTGAAAAGGTGATGGAGGCAGACTCAATCATGACTTTCAAAAGGGAGTTGGTTAAGTACCTGAAGGAAAAGAAAATTGCAGGGCTATGGGGAAAGGGTGGGTATGGGAGGGACTAGCTGAAGTGGATTGGCAGAGAGCCGGCACGGGCTCAACGGGCCGAATAGCCCCCTTCTGCTGTAACCATTCTATGATTCTATTTATCTAGACAACTGGTTTGACTAATCTCAAAAGTGGATATGATATTTGCTGGATCAGTGTTGTCACTGGATTTCTTTAGAATATTCATAACAATCTGGCATGTGCAATGTTCCACTACAGCCAGTACACTCTTTAATAAAAAGCGAAATGTGCCAATTTTCTTCCCGCCTTTCCTGAAAACACTGGCTCTTTCTATGGTACAGTTCTAGGTACCTTCCAGAACTCTGCCCAAGTGGCTATGCATGTGTGAGCCCTGATGGTGTCAATAGGCTATCTAACCAGAGGGGGCATTGTATCCCAGTGTGGTCCTGTGCTCTAGTGATGTCCACACTTGTCTTTCTAGCAGTGATTTGTGGGTAGCAATCAGACAGACGTGAGATGCTTTCTTCCCCTGCCCCGCCTTCCTCCTTTCTAATGTGAAAATCACTAACCGCGCAGATCAGAATAAGATCTAGAAGTTTGTTGGTCTTTATGGCTGTCATCTGGGGAGCTTTGTGATTTAATTGTCTAATTGCTTTGATCATTAGTGTTGGACCTATAATCATTCTTTACCCTGGTATTGTATAACTTAAAATGTCTTCTCTAGAATATTTCCAGTTTGAAAGGACAAAATTAATAATTTATTACTGTATGTACATGTGTATAGCCCCCCAATCCTAGTGGCCACGCTACTATATTTGATTGAGGATCCCAATTGGAGGCACAGTGTCTGGCCTTTGGATTCCTGCTGCAAGTGTGGAAGTAGCTTGTTTAGTTTGACTTGCAGGCTTGGAATTTATGATTTATCAAATTTTATTTTCTGCAAACCGTTCTTGTTGTCCAGTATGCATTGCCTTTAGAGGAAGTATGAGTTCCACAGAACATTAGTGTACTATGTAGATACGGTTCAATGTTGCCAATCTGGGAAAGTTTCATTAGTAATGAACATCAGACAAATTCATAATTGTACATTCTGCTGAATGGGTTGTAGAACTTTTATTATACAGTATTTCTTGGGGTAGTAGCAGCTGCTAGGAAACATCAGATCATTGTACTCATGATGGACATGTTGCAGATCAGTATGTATTGGGTTTATCTGGGTAGTGTGTAAAAGATAGTATCTAGAGCAGTTGTCCATACACAAGTGTGGCTATGGTGACCTGCACTAATTTTAGTGGAAAGCTCCTTGCATGCACGTGTACAATGCAGGTAAAAGTACTTTGCATGTATATTTACTTAACTAACATCTACCAGCATTCAGTAATGGTAAAGCACTCAACGATCAAAACATTAGCATACTCTGCTTTTCATCTTGCCAGCAAACTCCCAAAAAGGTTAAAGTACACATGGATACGCAGTGCAAATGAGTATTCAGATCACATGGCCAATGATGGTGTCTATTACTCATTTTATATTTAGTAATCAGACATGCAATTAACCACCTTTGGCTAGTGACTAATGTATTGGATGCACTAATCTAGAGAAATTAGAACTGAGATACTACTGTTATTGCACCAGTCAAGGTGACCAGCATTTTCTCCTGTGAAGTTCTGAGCTGGCAATGCTTATTTCTATGTGGAGGCTGGCGAAGACTGGTGCTCTTGCAGGAAGAAATCTACCTCTCTGCATTACCACTTTATTTAGTTCCTTTAAAAAACAACTATGCTTTCAGGACAAAGTATAGATTGATCAGTGGAGTGGAAATACATGACTTTTAGTATTAAGCTCTTAAAGGAGTTCTAGTTTTTCTTCACTTCTCTCACTACAGTACTTCCTCCTTTCTCCCCATTCCCATAAATGAATAACTGTTGATTTTTATGTGTGAAGGTTGAAATGCATTGAAAGAATGAGGAAAGCTGCACTCGACTAAGATCATTTAATCAAGCCTTTCTGCCTGCCTTGCAGGGAAAACGAAAACCCCTAAATCTTCTAAATGTTCCCGAGTTCAAGGGACGCCATCAAAAGTAGGTGGTGATCGTTACATTCCAGCCCGTAATGCACTGCAAATGGATGTGGCACATTTCTTAATCACTAAAGAAAGTGAGCAAGAAAATGAATCTCCAACCAAGAAGGTGAGTACCAAAGTTTCCAGTAGGAAATTGATATGAAAAAGGACTAAATTGAGCATCAAACTATTGATCTATTATAAAGTACTTCATTTCTATGGTTCAGAGTGTGATTGCAAAACTTATTCCTGAATGCTATAGATAATTGTATATTTTTTTTGCCCTTGTTGTACTTTTTGAATGCTATTTGGAGGCAGGTTGAAAACAGACATTTTGCTTGGACTCTCTGGTATGAGGAATAGATTCTACATCCCACTATTCATTTTTGAAGCTGTTTCAGTGGCTGAGATTACCAGGCGCATCTCTTTGTGCATTTGTTAATCCAACAGATCAAGTAAACAAAGATTAAAGTATAATTAAATTATAACTAAAGTATAAAGAGCATAATTGGATAGCTCTTTCAAAGAGCAGACGTGATGGTCTGGCTGGCCAAGCGTGGGAGAATATGACCCCAACCAACATGCTGGGCTCCATATTGCACCCAGGCCTAATTACAAAACTTGACCAAAAATTGTTCCCAGTGCAAGCACAAGTCATGCCAAGAGATCTGGATGCATTTCTCCTGCAAACACAGCAATCAAAGTAAAATGACTTCCCAATGCATAGAGAAATTTACACTTCCCTAAAATGGAAAATTTACACTTCCCTAAGTGTTGGCCAGACAACAAGGCCTCAGGAGCAGATGGAATCCCTGCTGAGACACTAAAGCATGATGGAGAAGCACTACTGGCGCGAATTCATGAACTCATTTCTCTTATCTGGAAGGAGGAGAGCATGCCAGGGGATCTCAGATGCCGTAATTGTGACCATCTTCAAGAAAGGTGACAAGTCTGATTGCGGTAATTACAGAGGAGTTTCCCTGCTGCCTGCCACAGGGAAAGTCATCACAAGAATCCTCCTCAATCGCCTTCTCCCAGTGCCCGAAGAGCTCTTCCCAGAGTCGCAGTGCGGATTCTGCCCACTAAGGGGCACAATGGACATGATCGTCACCGCGAGTCAATTACAAGAGAAATGCAGAAAACAGCACCAACCGCTGTACATGAATGCCTTTGATCTCACAAAGGCCTTCGACACCGTCAACTGTGAGGGATTATGGAGTGTCCTCTTCAAATTCAGCTGCCCTCAAAAGTTTGTCACCATCCTCCGCCTGCTTCACGATGACATGCAAGCCGTGATCCTGACCAACGGTTCCACCACAGACCCAATTCACGTACGGACCGGGGTCGAGCAAGGCTGTGTCATCGCACCAACGCTCTTCTCGATCTTCCTTGCTGCAATGCTCCATCTCGCCCTCAATAAGCTCCCCGCTGGAGTGGAGCTAATTTACAGAACAAATGGGAAACAGTTCAACCTCCAGTCCAGATCCAAGGTCGTCCCATCCTCTATTGTCAAATTACAGTATGCAGACGACGCTTGCGTCTGCGCTCACTCGGAGGTCGAACTCCAAACCATCGTTAACATCTTCACTGAAGCATACGAGAGCATGGGCCTTACACTAAACATCCGTAAGACAAAGGTCCTCTATCAACCTGCCCCCGACTATCAAAATCCACAAGGCCTTGGACAACGTGGACCACTTTCCATACCTCGGGAGCCTACTGTCAACAAGGGCAGATTATTAAGTCCCAACACCGCCTTCAGTGTGCCAGTGTAGCCTTCAGTCGCTTGAGGAAGAGTGTTTGAAGACCAGGACCTCAAACCTGGCATGAAGCTCAAGGTCTAGAGAAGCAGTGATACCTGCCCTGCTGAATGCCTCGGACATGAACCATGTACAGCAGGCACCTCAAAGCACTGGAGAGGTACCACCGACGCTGCCTCTGCAAGATCCTGCAAATCCATTGGCAAGATAGGTGCACCAACGTCTGTTCTCGCTCAGGCCAATATCCCCAGCATCGAAGCTTTGACCGCGCTCGATCAGCTCCGGTGGCCAGGTCACATCTTCCACATGCCCGATACGAGACTCCTAGAACAAGCGCTCTACTCGGAGCTCTGACACAGCAAGAGAGCCCCAGGTGGGCAGAGGAAATGCTTCAAGCTCACCCTCAAAGCCTCCTTGAAAAAGTGTAACATCCCCACAGACACCTGGGAATCCCTGGCCCAAGACCGCACAAAGTGGAAGAGAAGCATCCGGGAAGGCGCCGAACACCTCGAGTCTCTTTGCCGGAAGCGCAGCGTACGTCAACCCAAGCACCCCACCCACCCGTCCCTTCAACCACTGTCTGCCCCACCTGTGACAGAGACCGTAGGTCCCGCACTGGACTCATCAGTCACCTGAGAACTCATTTTTAATGTGGAAGCAAGTCATCCTCGGTTCTGAGTGACTGCTTAAGAAGTAGTAGTCGTAGTGTTGGCTAGATAGAAGCATTTGGAAAAAGGGGTAAAGATTCAATTGACAGTACTGGAATGCTTGTATTAATGACCTAAATGAGAGGACTGAGTGTAACTTATCCAAGTTTGCTGATAATACAAAGTTAGGTGGGAAAGTAAGCTGCAAGGAGGACGCAAAAAGGCTGCAGGGGATATAGACAAGTTGACTGAGTGGGCAAGACCATAGCAAATGGAATACAATGTGGGGAATGTGAAGTTATCCACTTTAGTAGGAAAAACAAAAGCGGGATATTTTTTGAATGGCGAGAGACTGGGAAATGTTGGCACTCGGACCTGAGTGTACTTGTACATGAATCACAAAGTTAACATGCAGGTACAGCAAGCAATTAGGAAAGCAAATGATAGCTTTTGTTACAAAGGGATTTGAGTATAAGAGTAAAGAAGTTTTACTACAATTATACAGGGCATTGGTGAGGCCACACCTGGAGTACTGTGTACAGTTCTGGTCTTCTTACCTGAAGAAAGACATACTTGCCTTTGAGGGAGTGCAACGAAGGTTCACTAGACTGGTTCCTGGGATGAGGGGATTGCCCTATGAGGAGAGATTGAGTAGACTAGGCCTATATTCCCTAGAGTTTAGAAGAATGAGAGGTGATCTAATTGAAACATATAAAATGCTTAAGGGGCTTGACTGGGTTAATGCTGAGATGTTTCCCCTGGCTGGGGAATCTAGAACATGGTCACAGTCTCAAAATAAGGAGTCTGCCATTTAGGACTGAGATGAGGAGAAATTTCTTCACTCAAAGTGTTGTGAATCGTTGGAATTCTCAGCTGTGGATGCTCAGTCGTTGAGTATATTGAAGACAGAGGTTGATTAAATTTTGGGGCATTAAGGGATATGGGGATAGTGCGGGAAGGTGGAGTTGAGGTAGAAGATTAACCATGATCTTGTTGAATGGTGGAGAAGGCTCGAAGGGCCAAACGGCCTGCTCCTATTTCTTGTGTTTCTTATGATGCTGATATAACAGATGAGTAAGTCAACAAAAATGACTGAGCTAAATGAGCTGAATTGCATCTAGATTCTTGCAATAAATTACAGTATCTTTCTTGTTCAGGAGCAACAGAAGACCTGGTCCTTAAACTTGAATGGTTATGATGTTGAGCAGGCAAAAATTCTCCGTCTGAGTGGGAAACCCCTTTGTGCACCAGAAGGTATTTTAATTTAAATTTTTTAACCTAGATTAATTCACAAGGGCTCTATGCTATTCTTTTAAGAATCACAGCTATCCCTTGCTAGTGTTTCTGACAGGCTAGTAGAATCAATCCTGTTGAAAGTGAAAAGGGGGGAGTGGTGAAAGAGTGAAAATTATAGTCATCTGAAAGGCCAATCTAAACTGTTCCGATTATGAAATCTAATCATTGCTAGATTGTCATAGGTTGTGAGATACTTGGTTTGCAAGCCGGTGAAGTAACGCCTTGACCACTGGCCTAAAAGGAAGCTCTTCTGGTCCCTTCCTGTCCATTACTTTGTCCTTTTTTTGTAACTACTTTCTGTCTAGCTGCTGAGACTGTGGAATTGAGCTCAAATTATTAGTAAAAAGTGCTTCTAGTGAGCCTGTCTCTAGGGACCTAAAGCACTTTCAGGGGTTGCAGCTTATTTATTACTGCTGCTTTGCCTGTGGCTGGTCAAGAATGCCAAGTAGGTTGCTTCTGCTGTCCTGTTGGGCTTATTGTGATTCTGAAAATAGAATACAATAGAAATTACCATCCTGAGAGTCCCTCTTGTGTTTAAACTATCCAGAATGACATGTCCTAGTATAGCTGAAGAATCTTGTGTTCTTCATTACTAGAAGATTCAAAGCTCCACTGTAATGGCAGACTCTCTTTCCTTGAGATATGCTGTGCCCTTTGCTGCTGAAGATTGTATTAGTCACTATCTGCTCCCCTTTTCAGCTATCTCTGTTTTGGTAAATATTTACAAATTATTGTACTACCGCCTCAAGTTTACATATGCAGGAAATGATTGCTGTCATCCCATGGTGAGGGTCAGACAAATGAGTGGATGAAATACTTGAGGCACTACAGTTGGATTTCTCTCACCTGGTGCATTGCATTCTGGGTCTTGTCTTGGTACCTTTTTCTCTAGTCATTGGCTGGCAGGCTGTCTCCAAAAAAAAAGTTGGTGTGCCAGAAGTTATGTTTTGAGCACAAAAGTTTAAATCTCAATTAACTTTCTCCCAAATATCAATCCTTTTGCAACTTCAGTTTGTTATTCAGAGCATTGAAGTAATTAGACTAGATGGACTCCATGTCTGCTACTGGCTGCCATTGTCTGTGCTTTCAAATTTGAGTGCTGCAGATCACTATTGACCTTTCCAGACATGAAGCTTCTTCAGACTGAATTTTGATGTAGGTTGCTGAATGTTGTGTGGGTGAGACTATGGAGACAAGTACCTTCTGCCATTTTTTCCCTAAATTTTAGGGGCAGTATATGTGTAAGCAGCCAAAGGACCTATTTCTGAGTAAAGTGTAGACATAGCTATACACTGGGGAATGGAAAGAATTTAAGCCTGGAAGATTCTTGGATGGGGGTGACGAGGAATGAGAAGGGCTCATTCTGAAGTATACACTTCCATAATTTAGATTTGGAGGAGGGGTGAGGTGAATTGGATCAGAAGCATCGCCAGGAACAGTACATGCCACCAACACTTAACAACAGCAGAAATGTCTGATGGCTGCTGCCAGGATTTGGTAACCGTGTTAGCCATTCATTGTGTGTGAAACGTCCCAACGCACTTCACAGGTGTGTCATAAAACAAAATTTAACACCGACCCACATCATCTATTAGGGCAGATGAGGTAGGTTTTAAGGAGCGTCTGAAAGGAAAAGAGAGCGAGATAGGAATGAATTCCAGAGCTTGGGGCCTCGGCAGCTGAAGGCACGGACACCAATGGTTGAGCGATTAAGTCGGGGGGGGTGCAAGAGGCCAGAATTGAGGAGCGCAGATATCGTGGGCTGGGTGGGGGTGCTGTGGAAGGGGGTGGTGAAGAGAGGGGTTGTGGGGCTGGAGGAGATTCGAGATGGGGAGGGCCGAGGCCATGGAGGGATTTCAAAACCAAGATGAGAATTTTAAAATCAAGGTTTTGCTTAACCGGGAGCTAACGTAGGTCAGCGAGCACAGGGGTGATGGGTGAACGGGACTTGGTGTGAGTTAGGACACAGGCAGCCTAGTTTTGCATGACTTCAGGTTTATGCAGGGTGGAAATGTGGGAGGCCAGCCAGGGGTGTGTTGAAATAGTTAATTTTAGAGGTAACAAAGGCAAGAAAAAGGACCATTTAACTTTAATATGTACAACACATTAAAATTCCAAATGACACATGACCTGCCCTCCCTACCACCATAAAAAGTATGAGGTTGTCACAAAAATGGTTTAAAATCTAAAACAAATAAGTAACAACTTGTATTTTTACAGTGCCTTTAATGTTGTAAAATGTCCCAAGGCGCTTCACAGGAGTATTATAAGATGAAAAAATTGACAGTCTGGTTCAGCCTCAGACAGATGCTGGGGAGAGGGATGGAGTTTGTGGCAGGGACCAAAGACAATGGCTTCGGTCTTCCCAATATTTAGTTGGAGGAAATTTCTGCTCCTCCAGTACTGGATGTCAGATAAGCAGTCTGACAATTTAGAGGCAGTGGAGGGGTCGAAGTGGTGGTGAGGTAGAGCTGGGTGTCGTCAGCGTACATGTGGAAACTGACGCTGTGTTTTTGGATGATGTCGCCGAGGGGCAGCATGTAGATGAGAAATAGTTGGCCAAGGATAGACCCTTGGGACACCAGAGGTAATGATGCGGAAGCGGGAAGCGAAGCCATTGCAGGTGATTCTCTGGCTACAATTAGAGAAGAATGGAACCAGGGGAGTGCAGTCCCACCCGGCTGGATGACGGTGGAGAGGCACTGGAGGAGGATTGAGTGGTTAACCTTCTCAAAGGCTGCAGACAAGTTGAGAAGGATGAGGAGGGATGGTTTACCTTTGTCGCAGTCACATAGGATGTCATTTGTGTCTGAGCTGTTTCGGTACTTTGGAGGGGCAGAAACCTGACTGGAGGGATTCAAACATGGAGTTCTGGGAAAGATGGTCATTGATTTGGGAGGCGACAACATGTTCAAGGACATTGGAGAGAAAAGGGAGGTTGGAGATGGGGCGGTAGTTTGCAAGGACGGAGGAGTCGAGGGATTTTTTTTTGATGTGATGACTGCAGATTTGAAGGAGAGGGGGACAGTAGCTGAAGAGAGAACTGTTAACTATCAGCTCACATGGGAGCCAGAAAAGGCAGTTGATTGGTCAGCAGTTTAGTGGAAATAGGGTCGAGGGAGCAGGAAGTGGGTCTCATGGGCAAGATTAGCACAGAGGTGTCATGATGGGAGATCTGATTAGAGTGGGTGTCAATCTTGCAGCTGCTGGCATTACTGGAATTTGTAAGAATCATATTCTTTGTCCTGAGACCAGGTTAACTCTAGGTTCAAGACGAGGAGCGAGTGGTATCTTATTTCTACTATCTTACTGCATAACCATGCCTATGTAACTTGAGTTTCCGTGTGTCCATTCCCATATGCATTTTGGCTGCCGCTCCGGACCCGAGCCCATCACTTTTTTCCCTTTTCCTTAAAACTTACCTCTGACCAAGCTTTTGGTCACCAGTCCTAATATGTGGCCTGGTGTCAAATTTTGTTTGATCATGCTCCTGTGAAGCAGCTTAAGATGTTTTACTATGTTAAAGGTGCTATATAAATGCAAGTTGTTGTAGATTGGTTTGTGACAATTCAAATAGAATGCTGGGGAAAGCACAAGTCGCATCACATTCCCCTGCAATTGAACCGCTTTATTTCTAAGGTAGATATTCTGGGAGCTTGGTCTTTGAAAGGTCCTTCCCAACTTGTTCTTTCTGACCTGATTTAGTGTTAACTGCAGTGTTGTATTTTGTTTTTCAATGCTCTCGCTGACTGAAGTTTCAATGCTGTTCTTTTGACCAAAAAAACCTCAAAGCATGACCCAGAATGCACAAAATGGGGGAGGGGGCAGGTGGTGAGGTGATTGGTTGCCTGCCCAGGAATTAATCTCTCGGATTGTCCTCCCTGGTGGTCTCCCATGGGATGATGTACATCTCTAGTTTGTTTGTGGAAGCTTAACTTGATGCATAGCATTCTTGTAGTTAACATAAAATGGGGTGGGTGGGTGAGGGTGCATGTTTATTTGGGGCTGAACTTGCCCAAGACTATTCTGTAAAATAACAGTGCAGAGGATTAAATAGTTTTTTTTAATTGGATGTTTCTGCTAAAATACTGCTGGTTAGCTAGTCCTTGAATCCTCCTGTTCTGTGGTTTTGTCAGCTGCGGTCCCATCCTTTGGGTAGGGGAGCCCTCCAATCATGTCCTGTGGTTTTAGTCTCTGTTTGTTCTCTAGGTTACCAGAATAACCTGAAAGTTCTGTACAGTCAGTCAACGACGCCAAGTTCCACCAAGGCAACCCGGTATATACCCTCCATGCCAGAGAGAATCCTGGATGCTCCAGAGATCAGAAATGATTACTGTAAGTTGTGGGGTTTAAATGTTCCTTTGGCATGCAGAGGGGAGAGGAAATTGCTGGTATCCATAACCCTACCTAATCTGTCTTCATTTTGTGTAATGATGTAATATTCAGAACCATTGTTCAGACTTTTGTGGTTTACTACATTTTAGTTAACTAACTTAATTTATTTTTCCCTTGGTTTTTTTTCTTTCTCTTTTCCAACCCCTCCTCAGATCTGAATTTGATTGACTGGAGTTCACTGAATTACCTGGCTGTGGGACTTGGCAATAATGTGTATCTCTGGCAGGCTGAGTCAGGTGATATCCTACCACTTGTACAATTGGAGGGTCAGGAGGACTATATTGCTTCTGTATCCTGGATAAAAGAAGGGAACTATTTGGCTGTTGGAACAAGGAATGGAGAGGTTCAGGTAAGAGCAGAGTGCAAGACTTGTGGTCTGATTCCACTTTGGTTGTAGTAGACCAGGAAGCAACTACTGTAATCTGTCTACAGACAAGTATGATCTGTCAGAGGTCCGTCATTGCTGTGATCTACACCTGTACACCATATAATGGGTATGTGTTTGTAGACACTAATTATACTACAGTCTGCATTTCTTCACACTCTAGCAAGGCAAATAACGAGTTCTGACTCTGATCACAAATCTTGACACCAATTACTGTTGAGGTACAAGATAGCTAGCATCCTAAACTCTGCTTCATAGGTAATGCAATTGGTCAGTAGCCAACTATGACAGCTGATGCAACTTTTCAATCTCTTATGAGACTTTACACTGCATTGCTGTGTGACATTCACTTTAGGGACTGAATCTAGTGCAAAGCTAGGGCATGTGTAGGAATTGAAATGTTTCTAGTTTGCAGCTGTACTTGTTTTGTTTGGACCTGAACTGCGTGCAACTTCTACAGTACAGATTTACTGTAAACACTTTTGATTTTAAGGTTTGGGATGTTGAGCGTCAGAAACGTCTAAGGAATATGGTGAGCCACACTGTACGAGTAGGAGCACTCTGCTGGAGCAGTTATATTCTATCCAGGTAAAAAAAAAAGTGGTACAAAGCAAGAGTATTTTTCTTGTGCATAGAATAAGTAATTAACAAAAACTCTGGAAATGTTGAATTGCAAAATGTTTGATTTTTTTCTTTATCACTGCATTCCCCCTTCAGTGGCTCCAGAATGGGTCAAATCCATCATCATGATGTTCGTGTAGCACAACATCACGTATCTACTCTGACTGGACACACTCAGGAGGTCTGCGGCTTGAAGTGGTCACCTGATGGCAGGTATCTTGCTAGTGGTGGCAATGACAACATTCTGAATATCTGGCCTAGTATCCCATGGAATGATGCAGAGTGCACCCCATTGCACACATTCACACAGCACCAGGGTGCTGTTAAGGTAAATGGCTTTTATTGGAAAACAGATGAGGGCTTAACTAAGTTTGCAATTTGATCTATAGGACTCAATTTTTTTTAAACAAATTTAGAAAGTAAAGACTTTAGTTGTAGTGCATTAGTAGCAATGGGACTCCGACTATCTCTAAATCACTGGTACTAACAGAACTGGAATCAAATTTATAAACAATACATAGGCAACTGCCTACTGAGGCAATCTTGATGGATTAATGCTGTATATAGAGTAACTCCGGCTCTGAATTCTGTCACTGTCTTTTCTTCATCCACCCCCCCTCCCATATGTACTTCACAGTATTCACCTTTTAGCTGTTGGCTGTTCCACCTAGGGCTGTTGTTTTTTTTTTCAGTTTGTGCTTTTGATGTTGAAACCAGCTTTACCCTAAACTCAGTTTAATTTTAACTACAAAAATGATAAGTATAAATATTGCTTGCCCTGTCTTGCCTCGTGTCTTTTTAGTTTCATTATCACTTTTATTTTACATGTCCTTCCATTTTATAAACTTACAAAAAGATGAGATGCCTGCCAGGCCCATCAGTGCTCTCACACTTTAAAGGGTAATGCCTCATGCACCACCCCTGCAAACTCTAGTAATGCAAATACCTGGGTTGGGGTGCAAATAACATGCAGCTGATTTTCAGTGGGGAAAAACTTGACTTTCTGCTCTGTCTCCTGTAATTTTGAGCTACTTGCAAAATAAGATGTTTTTTCTGTTGGCAGCTTTGGCATTGCCACAAGTGCAGTCAACTGGTAATATTCATACTCCAATTTGATCTGTAACTGCTTCGTTTTGTTTTAGGCAGTTGCCTGGTGCCCTTGGCAAGCAAGTATCCTTGCAAGTGGTGGTGGCACCAGTGACCGGTTCATTCGCCTTTGGAATGCCAATACTGGATCTTGTTTGAATGCTGTGGATACTCGATCTCAGGTTAGTTCTACAGCTCCAGGGTAGTGAGGTTAATGCAGTATGGGAGTTGAAACCAGTGTTAACAGGTAAATGATTTTACTATTTCACCCTAATCTGTAGTTTTTTAATGTTTATTCAAACATGATTGGATGATGTCAATGGGCCCAATGGATGGTGAGCCAAGGGCAAGTAATGTCTAATAGAAAAGACTTGCACAAATGGAAGGAAAAGTCATTGAGCAAACAAGGAGAGCAATAAAAAACAGGATACAAAAAGTAATAGATATGCAAAAGTGAAAATATGAAATACTTGCGAGGGATATCAAAAGCTAACTTAAGTGTGGTGGGGGGAATGTGGGCCCATTAAAGAAGATGCAGGTGAGACTATAATGGATAATGAGGAAATGGCAGACTTTTTAAATAAGTAGTCTCCACTGCTTATAGTGTTGGTGTTTGTGCAATTCGCCCACTATACACAGTGGCCTGATTAACCAAGAAATTTTTGTAAATCTTCATCCTCCGTCTCTCCATCCTGCTGTGTCTAAATGGTTAGCACCATTTGCACGATTTATCGGGATAAGCTGGGACTGTACTTTGTATCTGTTTTAACAGTGGAGGGAAAGGACAAAATACCAGCAGTACAAGGGAATCTAAAAACCTGTCGAGAGGAGGAAATTAGTGGATTTATACATTTTGTTTTAAATGATAATGAACAGAATAATGAGACTTGCGATAGTCAAATAACCAGAGCTTGATGGTGTCCACACCAGGATAGTAAAAGAAATAAGTTTGGAAATTCATATACATTAGTCATAATTATCCAAAACACTCAATGCAGGAATTATGCCATTGGATTAGAAAATTGCAAATGTCCATTAATAATCCCATTATTTAAGAGCAAAATCTGGTAATTACAGATCTCACCAGAGACAGCATGAGCACTTGTGCAAATATCACCTAATCAGACAGTATGCATGGATTTGTGAAAGGCAGGTAGTCTCTGACGAATCTAGATTTTTTTTTTTAGATCACTAGCATTGTGCAGAAAGCATTTGATAAGGTTCCACACAAGATTAGCAAAAATGAGTGCGCAGGATTGTGACATGGATTGGGAGATAAGAGACAGTAGAGATAAAAGGTTTTGCTCTCTGGTGGGATGTGGCAAGTGGTGTTCTTCTGGGATCTGTAGCTTTTCACCATATATTCCTTGGATGAAGAAATAGTGAATTGTATATCCAAGTTGCAGAAGGCACTAAATGAGGAGGCAGTTGTGTGGATACATACTTTGGGTCTGTCTTCACAAAGGAGGACACAAATAACCTCCCAGAGATGTTAGGGAACATAGGGTCTAATGAGAGGGAGGAACTGAAAGAAATCAGTATTTGTAGGGAAATTGATGGGATTGAAGGCTGATAAATCCCCAGGGCCTGATAATCTACATCCTAGGGTACTTAAGGAAGTGGCCCTAGAAATAGTAGATGCATTGCTGGTCATCTTCCAAAATTCTATAGACGCGAACAGTACCCATGGATTGGAGGGTAGCTAATGTTGCCCCACTATTCAAAAAAGGTGGTAGAGAGAAAACGGGGAATTATAGACTGGTAAGCCTGACATCGGTAGTGGGGAAAATGCTAGAGTCCATTATAAAAGATGTAATAGCAGAGCACTTGCAAAACAGTGACAGGATCGGACAAAGTCAACATGGATTTACAAAAGGTAAATCGTGCTTGACTAATCTACTGGAATTTTTTGAGGATGTAACTCTTAAAATAGATAAGGGAGAACCAGTGGATGTGGTGTATTTGGACTTTCAGAAGGCTTTTGATACGGTCCCGCATAAGAGATTAGCGTGTAAAGTTAAGGCACATGGGATTGGGGGCAAGGTATTGACTTGGATAGAGAACTGGTTGGCAGACAGAAAGCAAAGAGTTGGAATAAATGGGTCTTTTTCCGAGTGGCGGGCAGTGACTAGTGGGGTACCGCAGGGATCGGTGCTAGGACCCCAGCTATTCACAATATATATTAATGATCTAGACGAGGGAATTGGATGTAATATCTCCAAGTTTGCAGATGACACAAAGCTGGGTGGGAGTGTGTGCCGTGAGGAGGATGCTGTGAAACTCCAGTATGATTTGGACAGGTTGGGTGATTGGGCAGAAGCATGGCAGCTGCAATATAATGTGGATAAATGCGAGGTTATCCACTTTTGGTGTCAAAAACAGGAAGGCAGACTATTATCTGAACGGCAATAGATTGGGAGAAGGGGAAGTGCAACGAGACCTGGGTGTCCTTGTGCATCAGTCGCTGAAGGTAAGCATGCAGGTGCAGCAGGCGGTTAAAAAGGCAAATGGTATGTTGGTCTTCGTAGTGAAAGGGTTTGAGTACAGGAGCAAGGATGTCTTGCTGCAGTTGTACAGGGCCTTGGTGAGACCACACCTTGAGTATTGTGTGCAGTTTTGGTTGCCTTATCTGAGGAAGGATGTTCTTGCCATGGAGGGAGTGCAGAGAAGATTCACCAGGCTGATACCTGGGATGGCAGGAATGACGTATGAGGAGAGATTGGGTCAATTGGGCTTATACTCGCTGGAGTTTAGAAGAATGAGGGGGATCTCATTGAAACTTATAAAATTCTAACAGGACTTGACAGACTAGCTGCAGGAAGGATATTCCCGATGGCCGGGAGTCCAGAACCAGGGGTCACAGTCTAAGGATAAGGGGTAAGCCATTTAGGACTGAGATGAGGAGGAATTTCTTCACCCAGAGAGTGGTGAACCTGTGGAATTCTCTACCACAGAAGGCAGTAGAGGCCAATTCATTAAATATATTCAAGAAGGAGTTAGATATATTTCTTAAAGCTAAAGGGATCAAGGGATATGGGGAGAAAGCAGGGACAGGGTACTGAATTTGGATGATCAGCCATGATCGCATTGAATGGCAGAGCAGGCTCGAGGGGCTGAATGGCCTGCTCCTGCTCTTATCATCTATGTTTCTATGATGGGAGCAGGAAGTTGCAACGGGACAGTGAGTGGGTAAAATTATCAGATGAAGTGTGAGGTCATCCCCATTGGATCAGACAAATCCAAATATTTTCTCAATAATGGAGAGACTGAGCTGTGGAGGAGCAAATGGATTTTGCTTCCATGTACACATCACTGAAAGCATCCCCACCCCTGAAGGAAGTACCTTAACTGCTTCACCCAGCCTGACTAGGTAATTTGGGTTAACCCTCCCTGGTAAAGTACTATACTCTAAATAGGCATAATGTTAGGTGGGTTGAGCTGGGCACTTGGCAATGTTTTTCATATATAATCCATTTTTTCCTTTGGTACTTTCAAATTTAAATTTACCCCTCGCATGTTGTTGTCTTCTGTAGGTCTGTTCCATAGTCTGGTCAACAGAATACAAAGAAATGGTATCGGGTCATGGATTTTCACAGAATCAGTTGGTAATCTGGAAGTACCCAAACCTGACCAAAGTTGCTGAGCTCAAAGGTAAACCCTTTAATTGTGTGAAGAAATGTTTTTAAATATGTCCTGTACAAGTTCTAGGTTTAATTTGTTTTTTGGGGCAAGTTTTTTTAAAAACTTTTGGTGTGCCTTTTTTTAAAAGAGCAGTTCTGAAATGTCTAAGCAGCTTTGGTGCCGGTTAATCAAAAAGTCCGGATAACGGAGAGTTATATCTCCCAACGTACGAGAGCCCCGTACACACTGACATGCGCCTGCATTCGGAGCTCCGTCTCCCTGGGGACCGCCAGCTGACCATCTGTCGTGTCCGCTGCCTACCCGGGCTGCACATTCCCCTCCCAATCTACACGCTCCGATACAAGGCAAACGCCTCGGTTTTTTTAAAGTTATTTTTAAAAGAGAGATGAAGGAAAACCCCGGTTACCTACTCAAGAATTTTGCCGGTTAAGAGAGATTTCTGGTTATTTGGGTGCCGGTTAAAGAGTTCCTGTATATGGTGTTGACTATACTCTAGTCACTGACTTGAATTATGGAAACGTTCTACAATTTGAAAACTAGCTTCAACTTTGTGCAAGATCTAACCTTTGAATAAGCCTAATACAATTATTTGCATTATCACTCTAGGGACTGAACATTCAAAATAACATCAAATAATACTGTAAATTACTAATGTCAGCAACTGAACAGAAGAGGTTAACGCTTTGAGTATAGACCCTTCGCCTAAACTTTCAATGCCACTTGATCCTGTAAGCTAGACGTGCTATGATTCAAGCACCGGTGAAGTCGAAATCTTTCATGTGGGTCTTGCCTTTAACAATGCAGCTCCTGCTTTTATTTTCCAGTTGTCCGATTAAGACATTGCAGAGTATAGGTGCTATATCATGCCATCTAATGTGTTACTCTATTTCTCGTGCAGGTCATCAGGCTCGTGTGCTGGACCTTGCTCTGAGCCCAGATGGCACTACAGTATGTTCTGTGGCTGCAGATGAAACTATCCGTATCTGGAAGTGCTTTGCTGTGGACCCAGCAAAAAAGAAAAAGATGGTAGCCAATCAATCCAGTGTGCTCCACCATGGCATTCGATAAAACTCTGCAATTGCTGCTACAGAGACTTGTACAACAACAAAAATGTGGGAGTTTACACTTTTGCTCAAAGGATCCAAAACTCACGTTTTTAAGACGGAGGATGACTGGTGTTTGTAAATAAAGTACTAAACCTTTTCAATTGGAGGGAAACTTGTGTTTATCAATGTGACATTATCCCAATCCTCCTTTCTCCACTTGTTCCCAAATTCAGAACTATTTGCATGATGAACAATGATCTTTTTGAGTATTAAAGCTTTGTGTGGTATTCCTTTTACAGAAGTTTTTAAGTTGCATAGGAACAACCATCTTATTATAAAATGTGTGCTGCATCACCAGGCTATGTATTTAAAGGTCTTTTTAAAACACTGTAATTTAATAAACTGTACAGATTTTTATCTTTACATTTTTCAATAAACTTGGATGGCTTATTCAAGCTGTATATAGTCTAGTATGTATATCTCCATCTAGTGACCAAAGTTTTTATTTTACTGACAGACTAGTCTAATATAACACAGAAAACGCTGCAAAAACTCAGCAGGCGAGGCAGCATCTGTGGAGAGAGAAACAGAGTTGACGTTTCCCAGCTTTATCCTTGCCGTAAATCTATTTCATTTCCTGCTATTTCCAGTTCTGACGAAAGGTCTTCGACCTGAAACGTTAACTCTGTTTCTCTCGCCACGGATGCTGCCTCGCCTGCTGAGTTTTTCCAGCGTTTTCTGTTTTGGATTTCCAGCATCTGCAGTATTTTGCTATCTGACTAGTCTAATATGTTTGATATCACAGTGGATTTGCATTCCGTGTAGTGTCAATGCAAAGGAGTGAGATTACTCATTTGAGTTCACATGAGTCAGCTGCAACCCTGACTCTGGATTTAAATCAGTTGGTTAATGTCTGGTCAAAGCTCAAGTCACTTAGCCCAAGTTACTATTAACTTGTAATGCAAGTACAATGTGCAATAGATCTATTTTCTCTTTTAATAGGTGCTGATTGACCTATGCATTTCTAGTTTTGTTTGATTTCTAGCACTTGGTGTTTTTTCCTCCTTTTTTGTTTCTAATGTATGTTTAATATGTCTACTGACTTGGAAAAATACCTGGCAGGAGGGAGAAGTGCAATAGTGGAAGTTTGAGGGCCACAAACTCTCTGCCTTCATCAATCAAGGCCTGTGAAGGTCATCTTATATCTCAACATTTTTTAAGATGGCTTTCAAAGACCATGGTTTAAGTACTATGTTCTTGTATGTTATAGTCTACTACTTGAAGTGACTCACTTGTTTTTGTTAAAGATAAATTATACTTTCTGTTGATGAATTGCTTTCCTTGAGGTGTGTGGGGAGGGGGGAGAGAAAGAGAATGGGAGGGTTTGCCCCTGGGTTGATCACAACCATATAACACCAGCCATCTGGTTCTGCTGTGATTCTTGGAGCTGATTCTGATCCCGCCTTGTACTGTGTTTGGAATGCAGCATTGGACACAGTTTGATAAAATAAGTTTTCTATTTGAAAAAACAAATATTTGTTTTGTAAGGTACATGTTGCTGAACTTGAGAGCTAGAGAAGCAGAGAAAGGAAAGCAAAGTGTAATAAATTGGTTTTAAGACCATATGTAATTGTCATTTGGCATGTCTTGGTTAATCCATTCTAAATCACCTTGGCATTCTCTTCCACCTCAAGTCATAGCATCAAACTGTTTTTATACGTCATTCCTGGATTATTGCTTCCATCAGGAAGTCCATTCCATGTTGACCACTTTGTGTGAAGAACTTGCTGATATATGTTCTAAGTTTCTTTTTGTTTACTTAAACCTGAGTTTGACTCAGTTTGAAGTAGTGGTCTAGATTTTTCTAGGAGGAAAAATAATTTTTATTTGCCCCCCCCTTTTTTTCCCTCCTAGAAGCTGGCAGCTGTCCTTCATTCTGCCATTGCATTTCACACTTCTTTCAGCCTTAACCTGTCACATTAACACCACCTCTTGCCTTGATATCTCTTAATGTCTCTTAATCTCTCCTTTTGTTCTTTTATCCCCTCCCCTTTTCCCAGCTTTATCCTTGCTTTAAATCTATTTGATTTCCTGCTGTCTCCAGTTCTGATGAAAGGTCTTCGACCTGAAACGTTAACTCTGTTTCTCTCTACAGATGCTGTTCGCCTGCTGAGTTTTTCCAGCGTTTTCTGTTATCACACACAGATTATCTGGTGATTATCACATTGCTGTTTGTTGGACCTTGTGCAAATTGGCTGCTGCATTTCCTACTTTACAACAGTGACTACACTTCAAAAGTACTTCATTGGCTGTAAAGTGCTTAGGGATGTCCTACGGTCATGAAAGGTGCTATATAAATGCAAAGCTTTCATTTTTACACCAAGTTCAAGCACCTTATTCCTTGTATTCATGTATATACATATTTGTAAATTTGGCTTGCCGTATCTGCCGATTGCTCATAAACTTGGGAAGACAGACCGGAAAATTGTTGACGTGCTTCTGTTTCGTCCATAATGAAAATTCACTCCACATACACTTCCTCTCATTGTGTAGGAGCCTAATTATTCTTGCATGCAGTGTGCGAACCATGACCTTTAGCAGCCCTGTTAACATTTCAGATATTTATAATCAGATGTTATAGGAAACTGTTTGAAGTTTCTATTTAAAGGGACAGATGGAAAATAGAAAATACAGTTCCATGCAGCGCTGAGGGATTACTTCATTGTTGAAGGTACTGTTTTTCAGATGAGATGTTGAAACAAGCCCCATTTGCGCTCTCGGGTGAACATAAAAGATCCCACAGCAGGCGAGTTCTCTGGTTGTCCTGGCCAATGCTTATCTCAATCAACGTCACCGAAATAGATTACCTCGTCATTCATATCATTGTTGTTTGTGGGACCTTGCTGTGTGCAAATTGGCTGCCAAGTTTGCCTACAAAACTGACTACTTCAAAAGCAATTAATTGGCTGTACAACTTTCTTGTATATCCTTAAGGATGTGAAAAGTACTATATAAATGCAAGTTGTATTTTATTTTTAATGTATATTTTAGCTAATGTTTGATGTTTTTTATGTAGCATCAAAGGTTTAATGTATTCATGTAATTTTTTTTCCAGCTAACATTTCATGTATTTTTCCTGTTTCGTTGCTCAGACCATGGAGGGAATGTTTATGTAAAGAGTAGCAGCTGAATCATTGTTGCCAGCATTAGAGAAACTAACTGTACAGTAACTCATTCCAAGAGTTCTGCAGAACAGGACGATCGTTAAAAGATGAACTTTGTAATGTCTTGGCCACAAAACCAATATTCATTCCGCTCAGTGCTTCTATAGCATCTAACTGAAAGATACACCGAATGCATGTCCTTTGGCAAATCCTGTTACCTTAATGCTGGAGGTTTCTTTGAAAGCACCTCAATTACTGTCAATGAGATGAAAGAATGAATATGATGATCAGCAGACTATTTCAGCTGCACCCAGCATGATGCCAATAACATATCTGCAGGTCCTAGCACACCTACCTGGCAATGACTTTAAAGAACTGGCTCTACAAGCCGATTCTATCCATTGCAAGGGTAACTAGCCAACCTGAACCATCGGGATACGATTGCCAGTGACTGTAAAGGTCGCCAGTGCACTCATTAGAGCGAATATTAACCCCAAAAAATGGTTGGGTGGGAAGTTAAAGTTTTAAGAATCTGAATCCCGACTCTAACCCACCTCCATCCCACCCACTTCTGGTTTTAGTGGGGGTGGTGGGGGGCAACCCGCTCCCAGGAGGCAAGTTGGCACTTTAAATGTTATAACGAGGCTGCGCGTCTCATTTTGAAGCTCCATTTTAAATTTAACTGTGGGCGGGTGGGTTTCCCTGGCTTCGGGAAACCTGCCAGATAAAGGAAGGCAAAGACTGCTAGATCCAAGAGGTAAGTGCCTTTCCGCTTACCTGCTGGATCCAGCATTCCTGCCTCACCAACCCCCGTAATCGGACAGTCCCTCCAACCCTTTTGATCTCCCCTGAGGACTCCAAAATTCCCCACAAGGCCTCAGGCCTTTGACCCTTGGCCCCCAACTCCCCTCCGGCCTCCGATTTCACCCCTCCAGCCCCTAACCCCCGCTCTGGCCTCCTATTTGCCCCTCTGGCCTTCGATCTGACCCCCACACCAGCCGTTGATCCCTCCTCTGGACCTCTTGCAACCTCTAGCCTTCCAATCCCTGCACCATCTCCATCCTCCGACCCTTCCACCATCTCCATCCTCCGACCTTTCCACCATCTCCATCCTCCGACCCTTCCACCATCTCCATCCTCCGACCCTTCCACCATCTCCATCCTCCGACCCTTCCACCATCTCCATCCTCCGACCCTTCCTCCATCTCCATCCTCCGACCCTTCCTCCATCTCCATCCTCCGACCCTTCCTCTATCTCCATCCTCCGACCCTTCCACCATCTCCATCCTCCGACCCTTCCTCCATCTCCATCCTCCGACCCTTCCTCCATCTCCATCCTCCGACCCTTCCACCATCTCCATCCTCCGACCCTTCCACCATCTCCATCCTCCGACCCTTCCACCATCTCCATCCTCCGACCCTTCCACCATCTCCATCCTCCGACCCTTCCACCATCTCCATCCTCCGACCTTTCCACCATCTCCATCCTCCGACCTTTCCACCATCTCCATCCTCCGACCTTTCCACCATCTCCATCCTCCGACCTTTCCACCATCTCCATCCTCCGACCTTTCCACCATCTCCATCCTCCGACCCTTCCTCCATCTCCATCCTCCGACCCTTCCTCCATCTCCATCCTCCGACCCTTCCACCATCTCCATCCTCCGACCCTTCCACCATCTCCATCCTCCGACCCTTCCACCATCTCCATCCTCCGACCTTTCCACCATCTCCATCCTCCGACCCTTCCACCATCTCCATCCTCCGACCTTTCCACCATCTCCATCCTCCGACCTTTCCACCATCTCCATCCTCCGACCTTTCCACCATCTCCATCCTCCGACCCTTCCTCCATCTCCATCCTCCGACCCTTCCTGCATCTCCATCCTCCGACCCTTCCACCATCTCCATCCTCCGACCCTTCCACCATCTCCATCCTCCGACCCTTCCACCATCTCCATCCTCCGACCCTTCCTCCATCTCCATCCTCCGACCCTTCCTCCATCTCCATCCTCCGACCCTTCCTCCATCTCCATCCTCCGACCCTTCCACCATCTCCATCCTCCGACCCTTCCACCATCTCCATCCTCCGACCCTTCCACCATCTCCATCCTCCGACCCTTCCACCATCTCCATCCTCCGACCCTTCCACCATCTCCATCCTCCGACCCTTCCACCATCTCCATCCTCCGACCCTCCCACCATTACCATCCTTTGAATCACCCACCCCTGCGCCCCCGATTCCTCCCTCCCTCCTCTCTGCAGCCTGCTGCTGCAGGCTTACCAGCCTCTCCATCTGGCTGGCTGCAGGTGGGAAACTGGGACGTTAAATGTTAATCAGGCCCTTCCCCTAAATTCGGCAGGGCCTAAGGGAAACGCGATCTCCTCGGTTTCCCGACCGCATTGCAGCCTCCCTACCTCCCTCCAGGATAAAATTCCGGCCATTATTTTTGGCCTTTATATCCTTCCAGTCAAGCATAAGGATAATCACTAAAAAACAATCTATGAAATAAATGACTTTCAGCTTGACTTATTGATAGCAACCCCCACCTCTGAGTCAGGAGAATGTGAGAGTTCAAACCCCACTCAAGGACTTGAGCACATAATCTAGGCTGACACTTTAGTTCAGTACTGAAGAAGTGTTGCATTGTTGTATGCTGTCTTTCAAATTAGACATTAAACCTGCTTTGGGTGGATATAAAAAATCACATGGCTTTATTGGAAGAAGGGTAGGGGAAGTGTCCTGACCAACGGTTTACCTTCAACACCACCAAAAGAAAATAACTGGACATGTATCTCATTTGCTGTTTGTGGACCCTAGCTGTGCACACATTGGCTACTTACATAGCTATACTAACTACATTTCAAAAGTAATTCATTGGCTGTGAAGCATTTTGGGATGCCTGAAGGATGTCAAAGGCAACCATGAGAGATTATGGAGTGTCCTCAAATTCGGCTGCCCTCAAAAGTTTGTCACCATCCTCCGCCAGCTTCACGATGACATGCAAGCCGTGATCCTGACCAACGGTTCCACCACAGACCCAATTCACGTACGAACCGGGGTCAAGCAAGGCTGTGCCATCGCACCAACGCTCTTCTCGATCTTCCTTGCTACAATGCTCCATCTCACCCTCAGTAAGCTCCCCACTGGAGTGGAGCTAATTTACAGAACAAACAGGAAACTGTTCAACCTCCGTCGCCTCCAGTCCAGATCCAAGGTCGTCCCATCCTCTGTCATTGAATTACAGTATGCAGATGACGCTTGCGTCTGCGCTCACTCGGAGGTCGAACTCCAAACCATCATCAACACCTTCACCGAAGCGTACGAGAGCATAGGCCTTACACTAAACATCTGTAAGACAAAGGTCCTCTACCAACCTGCCCCCGCCACACAGTACTGCCCCCTGATTATCAAAATCCACAACAAGGCCTTGGACAACGTAGACCACTTTCCATACCTCGGGAGCCTACTGTCAACAAGGGCAGACGTCGATGATGAAGTCCAACACCGCCTTCAGTGTGCCAGTGCAGCCTTCGGTCGCCTGAGGAAGAGAGTGTTTGAAGACCAGGACCTCAAACCCGGCACTAAGCTCATGGTCTACAGAGCAGCAGTGATACCTGCCCTGCTGTATGCCTCAGAGACATGGACCATGTACAGCAGGCACCTCAAAGTACTGGAGAGGTACCACCAACGCTGCCTCCGCAAGATCCTGCAAATCCATTGGCAGGATAGGCGCACCAACGTCAGTGTTCTCGCTCAGGCCAACATCCCCAGCATTGAAGCTTTGACCACGCTCGATCAGCTCCGATGGACGGGTCACATTGTCCGCATGCCCGATACGAGACTCCCGAAACAAGCGCTCTACTCGGAGCTCCGGCACGGCAAGAGAGCCCCAGGTGGGCAGAGGAAACGCTTCAAGGACACTCTCAAAGCCTCCTTGAAAAAGTGTAACATCCCCACCGACACCTGGGAATCCCTGGCCCAAGACCGCACAAAGTGGAGGAGAAGCATCCGGGAAGGCGCCGAACACCTCGAGTCTCTTCGCCGGGAGTAAGCGGAAGCCAAGCGCAGGCAGCGCAAGGAGCGCACGTCAACCCAAGCACCCCACCCACCCGCCCCTTCAACCACCATCTGCCCCACCTGTGACAGAGACTGTAGGTCCCGCATTGGACTCATCAGTCACCTGAGAACTCATTTTTAATGTGGAAGCAAGTCATCCTCGGTTCCGAGGGACTGCCTAAGAAGAAGAAGAAGAAGACATTGGCTACTTACATAACTATACTAACTACATTTCAAAAGTAATTCACTGGCTGTGAAGCACTTTCGGATGCCCTAAGGATGTCAAAGGCACTCGATGATATATTAGTCACAATAGCCAGCTAGTCGAGGAAGGCACAGTCTGAGTCGTATATTCTGATTGCAGTTTCACCAGGATAAATGACATTGAGCGAAAGGTAGGACGAGAAATACTGTTCATGCAAATAAGGAATGAGTAATAGGAATTTTACATATATTAATTAAGTGACTGTTCAAACTAAACTGGATCACTTGAACATTGAACCAGCTTGTTGGGAGAGTCTGTTGAAATCTATATGATTGCTTTTCTTTGCATTTTTCAGGGAGTGGCAGTAGGTGCAGGTATTTGATAACATACCACAGGTGGGTGAGTTATACAGGCAATTCTTAAGGGATTCAAGTTCAGTGGGAATGAATATAAAGCCATTTGAAAAGTTTGTAGTGATCAAAGGGAAGAACAGGATTTCATTCAGACACACGTATATATTCGATAGAGTAGAGCTCAGTGAGGACTTACAACGTGTTCACTCCACTGCCACAACTGTCCGCTAAACTGCAAATCCCCATCTTCTATTCTCCACTATAACTATCTCCTTAAACCCCTCTCCCCTGCTCTCTCCATCCTCACTTGTGCAAGGAGCTTATTTGACTACTTTGTCGCCAAGATTGAGACCATCCATTCAGCTCCCTCTGCTCACTCCCATCAGTTTTCTGCCCCTCCCACTGCCCTAACAAACCTAACCAAAGTCACAAATGAAATCCTCAACTTCTCTGCAGCCTTTGACACAGTCGGCCACACTATCTTCCTGCAATGCCTGTCCTTTGTCCAGCTCAGTAGGACTGCACTCACTTGGTTCCACACTTACTGATTCAATCATAGCCAGCTCAGCTACTGCAATGGCTTTTCTTTCTGCCCCGGCACCATTACCTCTGGAGTCCCCCAAAGATCTAACCTTGGCACCCTCCTCTTCCTCATCCACATGCTGACCCTTTGCGATATCATCTGCAGGCATGGGGTAAGCTTCTACATGTACGTTGATGATACCCAACTCTCCCTCTCCACCACTTCTCTCGACCCTCCACTTCCTCTGCGGTGTCAGACTCTATGCCTGACATGCAGTCAATTTGCAGCGGTGGAACTTTGGGAAGACCATTATCTTTGTCCCCCACCACAAACTCTGAACCTTGCCATTAATTTCATGCCTCTTGCCAGCTACTGTTTCAGGCAGAATCAGACACGTCACAACCTCGGCATCAATGTTCCCTGTAAACTGCGTGGGTGACGGCCACGCAGCAATCTGTGAAGGTACCGTGCAGGCCGCTCACAAGCTGTCCTGTTGAAGATACTGGGCGACAGCAGCCGCGCTGCAAATTTAAAGGTACTGCGCATTTCAATAAACAGGCTGCGCACCCATGGTAATATTTAGAGGGAGCATTGCTCGGCATCCTATTTAACCCCGAGCTGAGTTTTCAATCTCTTATACTCTCCAGCACAAAGACCATCTAATTCCAATTCCATAGCATCGCCCACCTCCGCCCCGCCTCATCCTATCTGCTGCTGAAACTCTCATCCATGCCTTTGTCACCTCCAGACCCTGCTGCCCAACGCCTCGTTTAAAATTTTCACCCTCATGTTTAATTCCCTTCAAGGCCTCACCCCTCCCTATCACTTTAATCTTCTTCAGCCCTACAACGCCTCCATCCACCACACCATCCGCCCACCCCCCCCCCCCCACCCCGAACTCTCCCTTCCCCGCGACTCCGACCTCTTGTGCATCCCCCTCTCCCTTTGCTTCACTATTGGCTGTCCTGACTTCAGATGCATAGGTCCTATGCTCTGGAATTCTTTCACTAAACCCCTCCACCTCCCCCTCCTCCTTAAAATCCATTTTTGTCAAAGTTTTTAAACACCCCCTCCTAAGGAGATATCCTTCCTTGGCTCAGCAACCTTTTTTGGATTATGCCTCTGTGAAGTATCTTTGGAATGTTTTTTACATTAAAGGTGCAATATAAATGCAAGTTGTGGTTCTTGTTGTTCAGTCTCGGTACTTATTGCTTGTAACAGTCTTCAACCCTCCTCGCACAGACTCAGCAAACAAGTTCTTGCAGTCAAATTTCAGGAGCAATTCAGCCTAACGTCTGACAGCTGCCAATTCAGACTGTACATTAAACATGCAGGAGAAATATTTTTACAATGTCGAGCATCAATTTTCCAAAATGTTCAGTAAAATGTTTTTATTAACTTGAATTACTTTAGTGATGCCCTGCGCTCACAAGTGAGGAATTTAAAATGGAATGTAAACGAACCTGTTTGCTGTGAACCACCACCTACATTAACTATGAGAAGTCGCACAACACCAGGTTATAGTCCAACAGATTTATTTAATTTTACAAGCTTTCGAAGCAGTTCACTCCTTCGTCAGGTAAGTTAGCAATGAGAGAATCTCCCAGAATTCACAATTTAAACCCAGACAAAATCTATTCACATTATTCACTACAACAAAGAGCACAGCCAAGATAATGAGATGTGTCCCAGGGGGTCCAACGTGTCAAACCACCTGCTGGCTGCATATCCTGTCAATTTGTGTTTTTGTGTTAGTCTTTTTAAAAAAAAACTTACCTGACGAAGGAGCGAACTGCTTCGAAAGCTTGTAAAATTAAATAAATCTGTTGGACTATAACCTGGTGTTGTGCGACTTCTCATTTTTGTCCACCCCAGTCCAACGCCGGCATCTCCACATCATGTACATTAACTATCACAGCAGAGTACAACATTTCATTTTTTTTTTATCCTCCAACTTTTCCATATGATTTTTCTTCCCTCACCTCCTCTCCTGATGGTGCTGACTCATGTGCTGAATAGTTGAATGGCCTGGCAGCCCTCTGGTCGCTTACCCAAGTGACCACTCGTTGTATGAGAGCCTCGTGTGAACAGTGTCGGTAAACTATTTGACATTGGAGTCAGCACAGCAGAACTCAATTCTGTCCTTCTCTGATCAGACTGACCCAAAAAAAGGTTGATGGGACCTCTCTTTCTTTTGCAGTGGCCCCACAAAGTATAAGGCTATCCCCAATAACATGCCAGTCAGCATCTGAAAGGAAAGAAAAGTTCCTGTTTGGGTGGTACTCCCCATTAGAACCAAACAGGACAAGACATACTCCTCTTCCTTTAATATTTGTATTGCCTCCCTAATGGCTCAGTGGGTAAATGCACTGCATGGTCTGGTGCTGAATCACCCAAACCAGGAAGGTCTCTGATTCAAATTGAGTTAGTTGACCTCAACTGGACCACCACAATTGGGAGTACTTTCGGGATGGCTAAGCTCTGGTAGCAGTCAGGGATGGATAGCTGGTTCACAGGAGTATCTGCAAGATGGTGTGTAAGGCCTGGGAGCACCGAGGAGAATCTGAAGATTGGGAGAGTTCATGAAGTCAGGGGTCTGGTGGGACTGAGGATGGACAGTGCTCTGATCAGTGAGCACTCAAGTAGGAGGGCAGCTGGGAGCACTGAGGGATCAGGAGAAGTATTGGGGTTTTGGGAGCCCTAAGGAAGTCTAGAAGAAACACAGAATATATGCAGAATCTCTGATCATAGCTCTGGATCCTGAGAATGGAGCACTGGAACGATAGAGGTGGTGTGATGGAGTTGAGAAGAAGTGCTGGACAATGGTCAGAGCTTTGAGAGGGGTGCAAGTATGCTTAAAGTGTAGCAGTTATATCCCTTAGGAGTGGCTCAGTCAGTATCTCTCTAATGTTGTTGAAGCAAAATGCTGAAGCTCTAGGGCTTCAGTTGTACAGAACCTTGGTCAGATTCCATCTGGAGTACTGCGTTGGAGGCGGTGCAGCACAGACTCATCAGAATTGTCCCCTTGAATTGGAAAATTGCCAATGTCACTCCATTATTTAAGAAGGGTAGGAGAGATAAATTAGGAGATTATAGGCCTATTAGTCTAACGTCTGTTGTTGGGGAGTTACTAGAATCTGTTATTAGGGACAGAGTGACTGAGCATTCTAAATATGAACTGATCAGAGAGAGCCAGCGTGGATTTGTAAAGGGTAAGTCATGTCTAACGAACCTAGTTGTATTTTGTGAGGATGTAACTAACGTGGTAGATAAGGGAGTGTCTATGGATGTTATTTATATGAACTTCCAGAAGGTATTCGATAAGGTTCCACATAAGAGACTGTTAACAAAAATGAGAGCGCATGGAATTGGAGGCAACCTATTGACATGGGTAGGGTATTGGTTAGGAGTTGGAGACAGAGAGTAGGTATAATGGATATGCACTCAAATTGGCAGGATGTGACTAGTGGTGTCCTCCAGGGATCTGTACTGGGGCCAATGTTCCCTGTAATTTTTTGTTTTGTGCGCGGGAACTTTAACTGGCTGCATAGCCCATTCAAATCTTCCCGCACGCACGGTTATTTCCATTGAAAAGCCGGTGAGCAGCCTGTGCGCGACCTCCAGACCGCCGTGCAGCCGCGCAGCTTAATGGAAACATTGGCTGGTGTGTCAGCTTTTCGCTGTATTTATAAATGACTTAAATGAAGGAATAGAGAGCTGTATATCCAAGTTAACTGTCGACAGCAAGTTAGGTGGCACAGTAAATAGTGTAGATGAGAGCAGAAAGTTACATATTGATAGATTAAGTGGGTGGGCAAAACTGTGGCAGATGGAGTTCAATGTAGGGAAGTGTGAGGTCTTCCACTTTGAACCTAAGAAAGATCGATCAGAGTATTGTCTAAATGGTGAGAAGATGGAACTGTGATGGAGCAGAGAGATTTAGGGGTCCAAGATTCACCAAAATGATACCAGGGCTAAAAGGGTTAAATTATGAGACCAGGTTGCATAGACTAGGCTTGTATTCCCTTGAATATGGAAGATTAAGGGATAAAACTAATTAAGACGATTAAAGGATTTGATAGAGAAGATAGAAAGAAACCATTTACTCTGGTGGGAAAGTCCAGAACAGGGGGGCATAACCTTAAAATTAGAGCTAGACCATTCACTTCTTCATGCAAAGGATAGTGGAAATCTGGAACTCACTCCCCCAAAAACTGTTGAGGCTAGGTCAATTGAAAATTTCAAAACTGAAATTGATAGATTTTTGTTAGGTGAGGGATTAAGAGATATGGAACCAAGGCAGGTAAATGGAGATAAGATACAGATCAGCCATGATCTAATTGAATGGTGGAACAGACTTGAGGGATTGAATGGCCTACTCCTGTTCCTATGTTCCTAGAATGCTACCAGGGCTTAAAGGATTACATTATGAGGCTAAGTTGCGTAGAATTGTCTTGTATTCCCTTGAGTTTAGAAGGTTGAGTTTTGATCTAATTGAGGTATTTAAAATGATTAAAGGATTCAATAAGGTAGATACAGAAAAACTATTTCCTCTGGTGGGGACATTCAGAACAAGGGGGCACAATCTTAAAATTAGATCTAAGCCATTCAGGAGTGAAATCAGGAAGCACTTTTCATTCAAAGGGTAGTGGAAATCTGCAACTCTTTCCCCTAAAAGGCCATGGATGCTGTGTCAATTGAAATTTTCAAGACCGAGATCGCTATTTTTTTTTAGGTAAGGGTATCAAGGGATATGGATTAAAGGCAGGTAAATGGAGTTGAGGCAAAGATCACCCATGATCGGATTAAATGGCAGAACAGGTTCCAGAGGCTGAATGGCCTGCTCCTGTTCCTTTGTTTCATTGTCTTTGGGCCCCACCACAAACTCTTGCCACCAATTCCATCCCCCCACCCCCCAGCCACCATCTCAGGTTGAACCAGACCCTACAAAATTTCAGATCTCCACTCAAGCCCAAGCTGATTTTCCGATCCCATATCGTCTCCCTCACAAAGGCCACCTACTTCCACCTGCGTAACTGTCCACCTCGTCACATAGGGTGCTGAACCCCCTCATCCACGCTTTTGTCACATCCAGACTCAAATTTCCAATGCTCTCCCATCTGTCCTCCCACCCTCCACTCGCTGTAAACTTCAGCTCATTCAAAACTCTGCTGCCTTTATTCGATCCAGTGCTAAGTCCTGCCAGCCCATTACCCCATCCTTGCTGACCTACATCGGCTCCTTGTTCCCCAAAGCCTCAAATTTAAAATTCTCATTCTTGTGTTTAAGTCCCTTATTTGCCTTTCTCCAGCCCTGCAACCTCTCCGCCCCCACCCCCCGCAACCTCACTGTTCTTCCAACTCTGACTTTTTGTCATCCCCATTCTCTTCACCCACCACTGGCAGCTGTCTAGGCCCCAACCTCTGGAATTCCTACCTAAACCCCTCCCCCTCTCCACCTCCCTCTCCTCCTGTAAGATCCTCTTTAAAACCCAACTCTTTGACCAAGCTCGCGATCACCCTTCCTAACTTATCCTTCTTTAGTTCGGTGTCCATTGTTTTGATTACACCTCTATGAAAAACTTTGGGACATTTTTCTATGTTCTAGGTGTGATAATATGTAAATTCTTGCTCTTAAACTTATTTGAGTTGAGCCCCACCAAAAATCTCTAAAACTTTCCCGTCTTTTTAACTGGTACTGGTAATTATGCAAAAACGTCTCCCCTCGCTCTTTCTGCTGCTTAATTTGATTCGCTTTCTCTTCTCCTCCATTTCTGTTAATTTCTGCTTCATTTAAGCCATCTCCTCCTTGTCCTCCACTTTCTTCTCATCCATCCTCCACTTCTCTCTCACTCTTTTGCTCTCTTTCACTGTCCTCCTTTATTCCACTCTCCTTCACTTTTTGCTCTCCCGAGTGCGTTGCTGTCTGGTCCTACCCACCTGGTTGACTGAACTCTTTTTAGCCTTTCTTTTTTCTTTCCTCTCTGTCTTTCTTCATCCATGGTCTTCTGATCAATGATTTCTACTTTTGGTTCTTTTACCATAGTGATCAACTGTCCTTGAAATTACAATCTGTAAGTACTGTAGAAAAATTGGAACAGCTGATGAAAAAACCATGGGTGAAGGATAGGTTTGCCAACTCTGGTTGGACATATTCCTGGAGTTTTCAACACATGACCTCCTGCCTCCGAACATCCCACCCCTACATTCCCACCATTGGTCACCCAACATGTCCATCCTCACAGTGCACCACCTTCCCACGCCAATTGGAACATAAACAGGCTCTTAATTACTTGATTGGATGATGTTTGACTGTCAGTCAAACAGTCATTTTATCCTGTCTCCCAAAACATTTCAGAGCTAATAAATGTTCAAGGAAAATGCAAAAAAAAAACCCACACAAGTTTTTTTTAATGTCCCCAGGATTTTTCTCCCAGGTTGCTCGTAGCAGATTAATTTTTAATTCCTGGAGGCCCTGGGACAATCCTGGAGGGTTGGCAAACCCTGGTGAAGGATTCAGGAACTCTGGGTAGGGCGGGGCAAGCCTGACTGCAAAGAACTATTAGTGGGCCATTGAAGGAAGCATGAGCTACTGAAGGATACAAGGCAATTGGGCTGAGGTGATTGGTGGAGCCAAAATTAAAAGGTGAGAGGCGGCCGCTAACTGAGAGGCACGGGCTGAAGAATAGACGCCCAGTAACTGAAGCGCCAGTGAAGCACAGTAAGTTGAGGTCTTGCTTCTACTAACACAGGAGTAGTTGGCTCCAAGTAAAGGTTTTCCATGGCTGTACAACACTGTCTAGGCAACTGAGTAAAAGTAAGCATTTTCTTCAAAATAGTTTAGTTTTTTTGTGGTGGCCTTGTAGGTTATAATTGTTAATTTTACTGGTAAATTTTTCAGCTGGGGGGGGGGAATTAAGATGGAAAATCAAATCAACTTCACAATTTAGTGATTTTTTTTTGGGGGAGGTTGGTCTTTTCCTGCTACTCGCCAGTTCAGATATGATGGCCCTTCTTTGAAAAACAAAGCAGCAACTTTGCACAGTTTTCTATTGCTTGTTGGTAGTTATTGGCTGAATCCAATAGCTCTTTAATTTGTAGCCAATTGCATATTTAATTGATAGTTAAACCCTCTTCTTCTTCAGCTTTTTTTTGCCACAAATCTGACCTCTGTTAAGGGGTGGGCGTAATGGATGCATGCTAGACAAAAACAGATGGCTAAATACATCATTTCACATTCCGTGCTACTTTATGGCCTCAGTCATTACTAGTCCACCTCTCTCTCTCTCTCTCTCTCTCATCTGCTCCTCCACGTGTCTCTAAGCATTTCCCACCACCTTCCAACTCTCATGTCGCTAGAGTTGAGATACGCGTTTATAATAGAAAGTTAGTAATGGTAAGCTTGAAATACACATCTTGAACCAAAACATTTTGAGCGGAACCGTTTCCACACTTGGTACATCAGTATTGACTGTCTGCATAAAGAACATGGGAACACTGGATAACAAACACACACCGAAATGCTGTGAATTTTTAAAGAAACTATGTTTGAATCGACTGTTGCTCATCCTGGGGGAGTGGAAAAAGTTAGATGCTATCGCAAACTTTTGCTTAATCCTAAAAGTTTCGCTCTGACGAGAGGGAGCTCCCTGCTCTTCGCGTCAGTTACAGTCACAAGCTGTCAACTACACGGCCGTTTCTGAGGCAATCTTTCAAACATTATTCCTCTTCCTGTTAACAAATGACTATTCAGATTGCCATCACTCCCTCCCCCGCCCGCCCGATCTCCTCCTCTCCATCCAACCGGCGAGTGCCTTCCCTGGGCTCAGGGGCAGTCGCTCCATCAGCTGATCGAAGGGTTGGGCGAGACAAGTTAATTTGGGGGGCCGTCTTCCTTTTCAGAAACTCCGCCAAGTGCAAGCGTCCCAGTGAGTGATACGGTAAGAGCCGAGTGTCTCCCCTCGCCTCTGTCTCTCTCCCTTGAGTTTCATTTCGGTTTCAGCCCCTGTCAAGTGGTCTTCTCCGCTTCGGGCTTGGATGTTGAGCGGGGCGGGGCTGAGCTTTGCTCGGGTTTAAGTCTGGAGAGTGAACCGGCCGGTTCGCGCCGATCAGATGATCGCAGCCAGCAAGAAGTAGCGCTTTCAAAACTTTTGTCTTTGTCCTGGGTCGGTGTAACCCGAGCTAAGCGACCCTGTCCCAAGTCTGCGAAACTCGGGAGAAACCAATCGCTCTGTTCAGCCCTGAGTGAGTAAGTAACTTGGGTCTTGACTTCACTTCCATGTGGTTCGTTACTGGACTAAAGTTTTTCTTTCTCTCTCTCTCTGTCGCTTGGAAGCAATGGGGTTTCCGATCACATTAACCGTTGCTTTATATTTTTTATATATCGGTAGTTCTCTCCATAATGGCTGAAGGAACTTAGAAAAAGTTAAGATTAAAAAAAATCCATCTGTCATTCATTTCCGGCTTTTACTGTCCCAGCAGAACTTTCTGTTGAAGACGCTCATTCATTTCGAAGCACCTCCCTTCCTTTAGGCTGCAGATCTGACACAATCCCGATCCTCGGGCATGGGATTGGTGAGGCTTTGCTCCAAGCTGGTATGGAGATAGTGGTGGGGGGGTTAGTGAGACGAGAAGTGTTTACAATTATTTGAATTGCGCTTTAGGTGCACTTATCTTTCGTGCTACTAAACAGGCAGAGTTGGGGAGAGAGCTTTAAAAAGGCCCCCTTGCACAAGCCACATTAGACAGGGTTGACTATATTTGCCAAGTTTAAAACTGAGCAAGGGATAGGAGTTGGACCTTGATGGTGTACATGGAGGAAAATAGGGCCGGGTGGCTGGTGTACCCATAATGGTGCCTGTTTTAAATGGACAGAAAATCAGGCAAGTTCTGTTACAGGTGTACAATCCTTCCCACCTGATTTTCCTTTGTGATCCACCCAGGTGATTATTCATGTTCAAGTACAGAAGAGGAAAATCTGGTTTGTGGAGACCAGTGCTCTGTGCCTCCATTGATCAGTCACTAACTTTTTATTTAATCTTGAAACCACCAGCTCCTAGGTCCCAGGAGATTTCCCCTCTTTCTCCCCCCCCCCCCCCCCCCAAAGCCGGGTCAATGCTGAATTGTCTGGTCTTGGCTATTGGGATGTTGCAACCGGGCTCAGTGGGGAGTAAATCTGCCGTGGTATCAGCTTCTGACTTCTAGCTGTTCTCCGATGGGCAGTGTGTATGTGTGCAGGTGAATTGAGGGCAGGATGAGGCTCCATTGTGAACAGCCTGGTAACTCTCAGTCTAGATTCATGCAGATTGGTCACAGCGTGAAGTACCAGATGTTGCTCAGCCATGGAATTGTACCACAGCAGGAGCTGCTGCCTTCAGGTGAGGAGGGGGGAGAGAAACTGGAATTAAAAAAAAATAAAATTAACAAGTTCCTGATGTCCCCTCCCCTCCATCTAAATATTTGCTTACAGCGGATCAGGATGCATGTCATGCTACACGATCATATTTGTAGTTTGGGGTTAGCTGTGAAATTTTTTTAATTGCAATGTACTCCTGGTGCTGCAAAATATGGCCTGTTGTCAACTTTGGTCATTGTGTTATCTAGTGGGCCAGCGCCAGCTCCCCGGACCTTTGCTTTCATTCCATTCCGCTATGGTACTAGTGCAAGGTGAATGTTATTTTTGGATCAGTTAATGGCTCAGAATGATGAGCAGGGGCAGTGTCCAGCTCCATAAATGGTTGCTTCAATTGAAGATGGTCCATTCTGTCTTTGGTACTGTCTAGAAACAATGTTTCAGAACAAGATACTACTGAAGGTTTGGACTCAGTCTGAAGATTAGCAGCTCAAGACTATCTTGGTGGACGGATTTGCATCTGACTTTCCCTGGTTTTCCATCTCTCCTCTCCTGCCCAGTTTCATCTACTACAGATGAATCACAAGATTTGGGTGGAGAAATCAGTCTCCATTGTTGAGGAGAACTGCTTGCCAGTCTGGTTCTCCCATCTTGCCCTAAGATGGGTGGTGGGTATGGTTGGGCTTCAGTATTCCCTCTTTGTCTAGAGACCAAATCAGCTGGATTTCCTGCTCTTGATGATGATCCATTTGCTCCTGGTTGACACTTTTAGTGGTGCCATTTTCTCCCTCCCCTCCAGTCAAATAATCTTAACAGTCACTGTCTCGGTTCACACTGGAATAAGGTACCAGAGGACTGCCCATGCTTGTGGAGCCATATCCCAGCATGAATCCAAAGCACTGCTGTTTTGTGCTTCAGGATCCCTGAAGGTGCTAAATCCTTGCAAGGAACTCTCCTAATTCTGGATGTCACTTCAATATACTTCTGCTTCTATTATGCAGTTGAAGAATGTTAAATTACCAACCACAGACATAATCTTCATTCTTTGAATCCCCACCCAGAGAATGGGACACTGCCAGAATTTCTTTCTGACCTGCTGGAGCCTGGAGGTTTTTTGCCATCTTGTTTGTGTTCTTCCTGCTTTAAGTGTAGTACAAGGGGAGTGCTGCATTGTTGGAGGTACCATCTTTCAGATGAGATGTTAAACTGAGGTTCCACATGTCTGTTCATATGGGCATAAGAGCCCATGGTGTAGTCAAAGAAGAATTAGGGTGTTCTCCTGGTGTCCTAACCAATATTTATCCCTATGACAATAGCACTAGAGATAGAAGAAAGAACTTGCATTTATGAAACAACCAATTACTGTAGTACTGTTTTTTTTGTTGAAAGTGTCACTGTTGTAATGTAGGAAATGCAACAGTCAATTTGTGCGCAACAAGGTCCCAAAAAGAGCAATGATTTTTGGGTTAGTTGAGATAATCAGAACTACCCTGCTGTTCTTCAAAAGTGCCATGGGATCTTTTATGTTCTCTTCAAGGCAGATGAGACTTTTGTTTAACATCTCATCCAAAAGACAATAGAGGAAAAAGTAAGAAGGAAACACTCAATGTAGCACTCCTTCAGTATTCCACTGAAGTCTGCTTAGATTATGCACTCAAGTCTCTGGAATGGGTCTTGAACCCACAACCTTCTGACTTGGGTGTGCACTACCACAGAGCCAAGTCTGACCTCTAATTTTGGTTATTTATCTCATTGCTGTTTGTGGGACTGTGTGCAGATTGGCTGCTGTGCTTGCCAATGTAACAGTGGCTGCATTTTAAAAGTAATTAATTGGTTGTGAAGTGCTTTGGATGAGTACATGAGTACTATATAAATTTTTCATGCAACCTCCATCATGGGTCATGGGCAAAAAACCCATTTGTAACCCACTGAGTTGAATAGGTGTCTCTGTTGGATAGTTGAGCTCACGGTTTCCTGGCAATTGAAGGTCAATTCAATTTTTACACTGTTTTCCATGATTCAATCAATTTTTATATTGAGGCCCACTGGTTTCATGAATATCAAATTTTGCTTTATTACATGGGATTTTCTGGGATTTTTTTTAGCCAGTGTTTTAGGAATCTACAATTTTTTTTTCTCATGATCACAAATTGGTGGCTTTGACTATTCATTATAAGTCAGCTTATTCATTCAGATATTTCATACTTGTATACAAATCTCTCCTCTTGGCCTGCCACTGGCAGCAGCATTGCTCAGTGGTGTTATCCTCCATTTGGGAGACAGTGGCAAAGCAGACCGCTTCCTCCCTGTACCTTTTGCCTGAATGACCTTTTGTGACAGCTAATCAAGTTTTTTTTTCAGTTTGAGTTATCTGTAGCCCATCTTTGTCTTTATCACTCTCTGCCTGAGATAAGGGAGGTGATGTGGGATACATGGTGAGAAGAAAGTAATTTTAGTGCAGAGGAGCATGTGAGCCATTATTGGCTTCATGAACTGATGGCAGACATCAACAGTATTCAGTCTTCTCACTACTACTATCTAAAATGAGAAGTTACACAACACCAGTCCAACAGATTTATTTAAAATTACAAGCTTTCGGAGCTATCGATCGCCCCTTCAGGTAAAGTTACCATGAGTGAATCTACAAAAATTCACAGAATATAAACACAGAAAATGCAGAGATACAATCTTTCCTTGCATCAAAGACACACCAAGAGCACAGCCAAGACAATGAGATGTGTCCCAGGGGTCCAACGTGTCAAAACCTGCTGTCTGCATATCCTCTCCATTTGGGTTTGGTTTTTTTTTTTAAAACTGGAAAGACAGACAACGATGTCAAGTCACGTTCTGTAGCGTGACATGAACCCGATATCCCTATTGAGGCTGTCCTCATGAGTGCGGAACTTGGCTATCAGTTTCTGCTCTATGATTTTGCATTGTCGTGTATCTCGAAGGCTGCCTTGGAGAACGCTAACCCGCAGATCTGAGGCTGAATGCCCTTGACTGCTGAAGTGTTCCCTGACTGGGAGGCAACCATCCTGCCTACTGTACTACTATCTAGGTAACATAAGGGAGTTTGACTATTGATAACCTAATCAAGAGGTGGTTATGACTTGGTGACAGGAACTAGTGTTTCCTTCCTGCTTTGTTTGTGATCGAACATGTATTTAAAATGTTGCTGACTTGCATTTATTCTGAATTTGAGACTGGGAAATCCTATCCTAGTGGGTAGCTAATTTAGCATGAATTTCACTCTGCCTTGTGCTTGTGATGTTTCCCTATGTTAAGGGTGCTATATAAATGCAAGTTGTATCACTTACCACTTTTTTTAGACTAGGAGACTTGTGTATTGGCATATCTCAAGTGAAAGGGGATATACCTTTCTCCTGTAGCACCACACTGTCTCTGTTTAAAGTGATGGTGACTGTTGGTATGTGACTGCTCTATTGAATGGATAGTTTTACATGGACTATAATTTGGGTTAGTTTAAAACTTTTTTTGACAAATCTTTTAATAAAGAATTCCACACTCTAGGAGGGTTGATGAACTAATATTGGATGTATTGGAGTCACTTAACTTGTAACTTCAAATCTGGACTATTTTGGATATGGGAGGCAAGAGTTGGTGACAAGCCATTCTGTAACACTGCATAGATGAGATATCTGTTAATTATTGGATGTTTAATATGGTGCCTTCTGTTAAATCTGCCAAAGTAGGTCTATTTTCCAGCAAATGCTCGAGTTCCTTGGATGAATAAGGAAATTTTAAAATGAGACTTGGGAAGTATGTGACTAATCGTAGTATTTGTTTTTAAAGCAAAGTGAGTACAGAAAGTATAAAGGGGGAAGCAAAAAAGTGGATTAGAAAGGCTAGCAAGGTTATGAAAGACTGTAGAAAATGGCACATGATTTTCTAAATATATAAAAAGGGAAGGGTAGGGCTCATTAGAAATGAAAAAGGAAATCCTATGGATGCAGGAATAGTTGAATAATTTTCCCCCACCTTTCACAGATTGTAATAGAATGAAGGGTGGAAGAGGAGGTTGGGTCATTAGGATAACTATCAGTAAGGAACTAACAGGAAAAATTGGTGAAACTTGTGGAAGTGGTATGTGACCTGAATGCTGAGGAGTGTCAAAGAAGAAATAGCAGAAGCTCTGAGTACAATCTTTCAAACATCACTTGGATATTGAAGTTGTGCCAGAGGACTGGAAGGTTGTCAATATAACCCCTCTGTTCATGAAAGGGATACACCAGTTAGCCTAACATCTGTAACTGATGAGCTTTTACAGGCCACAATGCAGAATAAAATCAAAGCTTCAGTAGAAAGCCATGGGTTAGCCAGCACTTTGGTTGGTGGGTGGGTGGAGGATAGCTTTTTCCAGAGACCAGTTATGGGTGTGATGGGCTGAGTGGCCTTTGATGCTATAAGATTCTAGGATTCTTCAAAGGATACTTTGGTTGGGTTGTTAGTTTAAACAAAGTCTGTGCCTTTAAATTTGTCTCTGCTACATTCCAGTATTTGCAGGATAAAATTGATTGTTTTGAAGTCTGTAATATACACATTAAATTAAACCAAATAGATGTATCTATGCTGTTTAATCCCCCACCTCCCCTCCTGTGCAAATTGGATATTAACAGATGATCTATGGATTGGAACAACAGGAAGGATATCTTGTAAAATTAATCTCTCCACAGATGTTAATGACAGGGCGTCGGGTCTTAATTAAAGACTTTACAATGAGAACTTCAAACCGACCCCTATTCCTAAAGCAATGTTGGCATTTCTTGTACTGTTCCCTTTGAAATAATGGCTAAGGTCCACTTCTGATTAGCACCCAGTGACCTTTAAAAGGTGCTGTTTATTTCAGTTTTGTTTTTTGTTTCACCTAAGAGTCACCTGGGCACCTGTAATACTCCAGTGTCTCAATTGGCCATTCTTCACCTCATCTGAGGCAGGATGGCAAGTGTCAGCAGGCTGTTCTCAAGGTAGGGAATCACAGTGGAGCCCAATCCTATCTTCATTCAACATCTGCATTCTTCTGAATTTTCAGCTGTGGAAATCTTGGCTGATTTATTTATTCTCTGCCCACTTTTGCACTGTGGCAGCCTCTAACTTGGGTTAAATGTGGGGTAAGCTCCCTGCTACACTAAGCACTCCCAGCATGGTGCCAGTTATGTGCCTGGTGAATGTTGCAAAGTAATTTGGGGTGGAAGAGAAGGGTGAAGTCAGCCCTTCTCTCAAATTTAGCAATAGTCAGCATCCTATGCATTGAGATATTGGCTGCCCAGGTATTGGTAACTGGTGCTTAGTAAAGGTTTTGCTCCAATGCTAGTCAGTCACCTCTAATTGAATCAGCGTTAACACTTGGAACCCTTCAGTTTCTAGGCTGATGGTGCTAGTTATGTGCATGGTGAAACTTCCATAGTGAATTTGGGAGTGGGGATGGTAGAGTTGTAAACTGGTTGGGCTTCAGTTGACCGGTGGAAGATGTCTTTGGAAGAGCTAAATGGAAAAATAACATTCAATTCTGTATATTAAAATCTTGCTCTTATTAATCATTAACTTCAACTGGCTTTTAGCCACGAGACGAAGTGGGTGACCTGTAATTGGCAGTGCAATAATGTGACCTGTAATTGCTGCTGCCTATTCTTGTCATTTCAACATAGTTCTAAGCACTTCAAGGTGTCTGAGCTAGTCAATGCAAAGGGGGTGGGTGGGATAAATCTATATTGGGGGAGGTGGGAAATGTGACATTTTACTTGATCCATGTTGGACAAGTCCTTTTGCCCATTAAATAGATTTGTGCACCCAGACAGTAATATATGTTTGTTAATTCACTTCATTTATTATTGACAAAACATTAATTGTAAATGCCCTAACAACCATGCATGGCAGTGCACATTGGCCCTGCATCCAAAACTTGCTGTGTGGCTTTTGAGGGCCTGTGAAGCTGGCTTCTCTAAACCTGTTCACGCACAGGTCTCGCAGGCATCAACGATCTTTCTTTCTAACTAAAATAAAAGCATCTCTTGTACCATTTTCTTTTGATTCTCTTCCTGCTGGATGCAGATCTTGTGCTTTACAGACCATCCAGTCACTCAAACAGATGAGGCCCCATGCCTTTTCACACCATACTGTTACTTCAGTCATTGCTTTCCCAAGTCATAGCTCTATTGTAAACAATCTTTCTGATATTACTTGATCCCCTTCCCCCACCCCGAGGGGACTGACTCCTGTTGGGGTACAGTTCTCCATATGCTAGCAGTGTTCTCATGCCTCATTCAGGCGCCCATTCTTTGTGTGTGAACCTAGACAGTAGACAAAATTTCAGGGTGTAATAAAGCTTCACTCACTATCTCACAATGGAACATCTAAATCTTGCATTCTTTTTTGAAAAAATACAGCAGTTTTGTGCATGTGCAGAAAATGTAATTTTGAAAGTACCTGCGTACTGGAGCCATCTGTTGAAGGGCGTTCGGGGGAGGTAGGGAATATGGCCAGCAATGGGTGAGGGGCTGGAAATGCACCTTCCATTGCTGCCTTACAAGGAACACAGTTTTTAATAACTTGCTGAGATGAACAAATGGAGTAACGACGGCTTCTGAAATAGCAGAAAGAATGTTGCGGCTACGATGTGGCATGAGGGACTGTTTGTGCTGTAAATGCTATGTAATTGGAACATATCTGCCTTCTGCAGATTAGAATATGAATAAGTAGTTAGAATTACTTGTATTGTCCTTTAATACTGCGCATGGTTTTTTGGGGTTTTTCCCTCCTGGGCCTGGTACCAGTGCTATTTTCCTTTGAGTTCACTGAACTGGTTGATGCTAGTGCACAATACAAAATCCCAATTTCTCTTTGTTTGATAGATGTGAGGTGAAGGGTGGAAAGCATTTGCGTCACAGGAAAAGGTCTGTGCTGGGGTGCTACATTATAATAGTAGTTAATGTAAAGTGATTTTATGCTCTGCATTGGTGCTAAGTTTTTTTTTGTATTGTAAATTTTGCATTTGGGCTTGGCCTTGGCTTTGGCATAGTGCAGTGTGAGACAACATGCTGGAGGCAGTCTTCGACACTTCAGTCTCGAATCGGCTTGGGTCATAACGCGCGCTTGCGCTACAAAGTTAAAGTGCTTTACACCAACACTGCAGTTGTATTGCAGCCTGAGATTCTCTCTGCCTTCTAGTCCTTAACATTGACCCTCCTGTTTCTATTTGAGATGTGGGGAGATGACCAGGTACTGCAATGTGTATTTGGTGGGAGTGCTGACCTATAGAGACCTTGGCATCCATGCAGTACAAATCACAAGATTGATAAGAATCATGAGACTTTCCAATTTAAATATGAAGGATAGTGAGGGAGGAATGTGGAGCACAATTTCACAGTAACAAACCACTTGTGCTACATTCATATCAAGCTGGGTTTTAATTAGCTGTTGCTGTTTTAATTTTTTTAAATGAGGCATTTGGGGTGTGACTATCCACCTACCACTCGAGACTGGTGTGTTTCCCTTCCCCACAAAGTCTACTCTTGACCTCTGACTAGTCCCATAACTAACTTCTGTTTGAACATATCACTAGTCGGCTCCATATACAGCTCTCCCACTATTTCCTTTTCAAATTACTTCCTTATAGTTTCTGTCCTCTCCACATAACTTTGACCACGGCAGTCTGTGTGATCAGTGATTATACGTCGTGACTGTAGTCCATTATTGCTCCTTGTCCTTCTCCAATGCTCCACGATGTTCAACAGTGGATTGCTTCACTGTCTTCCATGATCCTACTGCCCTTGTTTGGCAATAGCTTTTCCTTTTTTACCTCCCCTGGGGTACACCAGTTCCATCTGACTTTTTCCCCCATATGTTGCCTTTCGGCAGCATTACCCATGGGTGTGGAGGTCTGCTTCTATATGTATGCTGATGATGCCATAATTCACCCCCCCCCCCCCACCCAGCACCATTATCCACAACCAGCAGTGTATAAAGTTGTGGATGAGTCTGCATTTTCCCCAACTGAACATTGAGACTGAAGCCATGCTGTTTAGCTCAGCAACCCAGAAATTGAGTTCAAATCCAACCATTTCATTCTGTGAAATTGATTTTCAATAAACCTGTGGGCTGACACCAAGAAAATACCCATCAAAACTGCTGGATTGGTTAACTAACTTCAGGGAAGAAAGTACGCCACCCCTCCTCAATCTGTCCTGACTGACTCAACCACTCTACGTGGTTGACATTTGATGGCCACTGAAGTGGCCTAGCAGGCGACTACAAGGAGAACAGTCATTTACCACAAGGATGGTGGTGATTCCAAAAAAAAGTCCACTACCGTCTTAATGCAAGTAGGGGTGGGGAATAAAGTGCAGCCTTGCCAGATGTGACAATGTTTTGAGAACTAAGAGCTGGGCGTTCTCCAATTTCATGGCCAATATTCCTCTTAACCAGTGTCGCCTGAACATCGGTCAGTTGTCTGATTTGCTGTTTGTGGGGACTTGTGCGCAAATTGGCTGCTGTTGAGCCTACAGAATGCTCACTACACTTCAAAAGATATTGAATTGGCTATGAATTATTTTGGGCTGTTTGGAGGATGTGATAATGTGCTGTCTTTTTATTATTCTAGAAACTGAAAGTGAAACCTGCTCCTACAGAATTTACTCCTTGGAATAAAATGGATTCTGGAGCCAAATTTTCTAATTCCTTCCAGTTTTGCATTGATGAAGTGAAAACAACTTCACATGAATGCTAATATAATTGCACTCCTTATTTAAAAAGGACTGAATCTGATACTTTCAGACAGAGCTGAAGGACTGAATCAGCCAATCTGTAGAGTTTTGAAAGGTACAGGCTGCTGATCTCAGTACTTCCCTACACATGTTGTCTCAACTCTGATCATGCACGGTACTCAGGCTGGCCCTTGAGACTTCAATTCATGATTTCTGCCCTCTAAAATCTTTCCAATTCCTTTTCAGCCTTTTCTTTCTCTCTCTCTCTCTCTCTCTCTCTCTCGCTATATAAAAAAAAGTTATATCTTTTACTGACTGTACTTGAGAAAAATGACCAATATCAGTGTATTGAGTAAATTGCTGTTTTTTTTTAATTCTTGGACGAACTGATCTCACAGCACTTCATAGAACTATACAGCACAGGATCACTTGGCGGAGACCATTCGGCCTATCTTGGCTCTGCTGGCTTTGAAAGAGCTATCCCTGTAAATTTTTCCGTGTGTGTGTATATATCCTCTTCAAGTTGCAATTGAATCTGCTTCCATCACCCTTTGAGTGCATTCTAGATTCGAACAAAATGGGAACTTGTGGAAAAACAGTGATTTTAGTGGCATTTATGGCGCAAATCTGAATGGGACCAACACCCTAGCAGGAGTGGCTTATTGCATGGCAGTGTCTGTTGCCAGGTTTACTTCTGCTTCAGTTTATAACAATGCAGACTAGGCTTGTTCCATTCTTGTCCATCAGAACACAGCTTATTCTCAATTATGTGGACAATGGCCTAATTGTTGCAGAAACACAGCTGCCTGAGTTATTAAAAAAACACAGTAAATGGACTAAAATATTAGCAAGAAATACAGAAATGGATACCCTTGGCATATATTTTCACAACAGTAATCAACTGCAACACTTTTTTCTGAATAATTTGAACACTTGCTGCTCCCCCTCATGGAGCAGTGGTGCTGATAAAGTGCCCCTCTTAATGGCATCGTTGATCTGGACAAGGCCGTATACAGCTGGACTGGAGATTAATCTTCAATCTCAGTAGACTCAAGCAACCTCCTCCCCCTCTAAATCAAATTCCTTCTGGGCCAAATAGGATTTTAAATTTTTTTTAAATAAATCTCAACATGTTGAACAATTTAATTTAGTTTGCTATGATGACACGACTTCAAATTTAGCAACAGATTGATTGTAATCTTTTGGATGAGACGTTAAACCGAGGCCCTGTTTGCCCTCAGGTGGACATAAACTATTCCATGGCACTATTTCGAAGCGGAGATGCCGGTGTTGGACTGGGGTGGACAAAATTGAGAGGTCGCACAACACCAGGTTATAGTCCAACAGTTTTATTTTAAATCACAAGCTTTCGGAGTTACAACTCCTTCGTCGGGTGAAGTGAGGAGATACAGAATCGTCAAAGCATATATAGGTAGAGAACAATGCATGTGTAACTTTGAATTTAGTTGTCTGCAATTGTAAGTTACACATGCATTGTTCTCTATCTATATATGCTTTGACGATTCTGTATCTCCTCACTTCACCCGACGAAGGAGTTGTAACTCCGAAAGCTTGTGATTTAAAATAAAACTGTTGGACTATAACCTGGTGTTGTGCGACCTCTCAACTATTTCGAAGGGCAGGGCAGTGTTATGGCCAACATTTATCCCTCAACTAACCTCACTAAAACACAGATTATCTGTCCATTATCTCATTGCAGTGTGTGGGACTTTGCTTTGTGCAAACTGGCTGCCATGTTTCCTACATTACAACAGTGACTATACGTCAAAGTACTTTGACTGTAAAACACTTTTTGGGATGTCCTGAGGGCATGAAAGACACTATATAAATGCAAGTCTGTTTTCTTGCAATTTTGACTGGAACCTCAACCAACCCAAACTATCCAGTATGCCATATAGTCTGGCTAGTGTTTTGGGCAGGGTACTCTGGGAGAAGGTATGAAGGATGCCTTTTGAGTGTCTTTTAAAAAAAATTTTATATTTAAAAAATACAAGCCTGTTTTCTGTGTATTTCTCGTGACTGAAAGCAGCAGCTTTTGTTAATGCGCTCTTTATCCTCTAGATTCGATGAGATCCTCGTGGTGTGATTGCCCTGGGCTTGTAGTTAGTAACTCCTAATATGTTGCTAAAATTGCTTCTACAGTTCCCTGTGATCATCTTCAATCGTTCTGCTTTTAAGGACTCTTCCAAGGGCACTACAGCATTCCAGTGAGTGCTACTTTGAGCAGTTCTTGGCCCTTGTCAGTATTTAAGACAGTCTACTTTCTGTTACCCTGTGGCAGTGCTGTGTAAATCCTGTATTGTTTCACAAAATTGATTTAATTTTTAATGTTTGCCAATAAACTGCTCCATGATTAAGGGGTTAAAATGTTAGAATCCTACCCAATGAGTGCTGTCCACTTTCTGATGTGACAGTAACTTTTTTTCTCATTTTAAGGCTGTAATTTGAAGACTGGTAATTTATCTAACTTTTCCAGCATTGCCTGCTTAATTAGGAACTATTGACTATCTAAAATTTAGTTTGGCTAGCTAACTTGTAGACATGGATCATTTAGATCTCTTTTGAGTGGTGTCAAGTCTGGTCCAATTTAGCTCGGTCTTAAATACTGATGAGGGCCAAGAACTGCTCAAAGTAGCACTCGCTGGAATGCTGTAGTGCCCTCTGAGGAGTCAGTAAAGTGCATAGATTGAGGCCATCCGTTCAGCTGCCTCTACCATGTCACCGTCTTTAAATTGTCAGACTGCTTATCTGACATCCAGTTCTGGATGAGCAAAAATTTTCTCCAATTAAATATTGGAAGACCGCAGGCATTGTTTTCAGTCCCCACCACAAACTTCATTCCCTAGCTACTGACTCCATCCCTCTCCTAACATCTGTCTGAGGCTGAACCACACTGTTTGCAAACTTGGTGTCATTTGACCCTGAAATGAGCTTATGACCACATATCCACAGCATAACTAAGGCCACCTCTAACGTCACTCATCTCCACCCTTGCCTCAGCTCATCTGCTGCTGAAACGCTCATCCATGCCTTTGTTACCTCTAGACTTGACTATTCCAACGCACTCCTGGCTGGCCTCCCATACTTTACCCTACGTAAACTTGAGGTCATCCCAAACTCAGCTGCCTGTGTCCTAACTCTCCAAGTCCTGTTCACCCATCACTCCTATGTTCTCTGACCTACATTGGCTCCTCGTTAAGCAACGCTTCATTTTTGAACAAAATTCTCATCCTTGTTTTCAAATCCCTTCATGACCTCTCCCCTCCCAGTCTCTATAATCTCCTCCAGCACCAGCCCCCCCCCCCCCCCCCCCCCCCAAGATATCTAATTCTGCCTCTTGAGCATTCCTGATAATTGCTCAACCATTGGTGGCCTAGGCCCTAAGCTCTAATTCCCTCTCTACCTCTCTCTCCTCAACCTACCTCTGACCAAGCTTTTGGTCATCTGCCCTAATTTCTCCTATGGCTGTCATTTTTTGTCTTCACACTCCTGTGAAGCACCTTGGGACGTTTTACTACATTAAAGACGCTATATAATACAAGTCATCGTAGTCAACAACTCACTGGCCTGTTTCATATCAGTGCTGCATCTCCACATTGCAAGAATATGGGGCATTGGTGTGCACATGACAAGGGAATCGCTGTCACATGTAGCAACACATCAGTGTGAGGTGTATTAGTGTGGCAAGATGCAATAAATTAAGAACTCATCTGGAGCTGGGCCTGATGTGAAGGCAGCGTGTGGGCTGCAAGGAATGTAGAATCTGCATTTTAAAGGAATGCATGGGAGGGATAACTTCAGCATTGTGTTTGAAAGATTTAAAGAAACGCATTCAGATCTTCATGTCAAAAACCTATGTAAAATGCAATAATAGCTGGAAACATTGCAGGATTAAGGGCCAGAGATGGTCACTCAAAGCTGTTCTATGCAGTGTTAAAACTTGGGTAGCGGGGGCTGTAGAGAAAGCTTTGGAAATATTCCTACTCTGGTTTGGGAGTTAGCAATTCTAATCTTTAGAACCCTTCTGGATTTCTGTAAATGCACTTAAAATTTAAATAGCTTAAGAAAATAAATCAAACTCTGCACCTCCTTCAATGATATCTGGGCTTGGATGCTGCTAGTGGAGGGCCTTTACACGCTTGTCCTCTTGCTAGAGGTAGTATTTAAAAATCCCTCATACACATGCCCTATGGAAAATGGGAGGAACTACTGCCCCATGCTGACTTTGTGAACCCCCCCATCACTCAGTTATGAGTGGCATTGGTAGAGCCCAAGCAGTAGCTATAGTATGTGGCACAAGAGAAAGGCCTCCCCAAAAATTCTTAATCCCTGTGATTTCCTGCCCCCCCCCCCCCCCCCCCACCACCTCCAGGCTGCAGAGATGACTTTGATGATCTTGTTGGGGGGGTAGTAGCTGCATGCACTTGGCTGTGGGGGAGGGGAGGCTGGCTGGAGGGATAATGGGCTTATGTATTTGTCTGTTGTGGGAGGAAAGTGGTGTTTTTTTCCATTCTTGGGAGGTGGTAATGAATGAGTGGGGAGTGTGCTCGACACGAGTAAATCCAGGATCTGGCCTCTAGAATTGCTGGGAATGAAGTTGTTGTGGCCTGCCTTGGCCTCTGCAGGCGTGTGGCCTTTAATTTAGAAATGCCATCTGCTGGAGATTCTTTTGGTTTACATAATTAGAACATTGTGAGATTAAAGGAAGGCTGTCCCCTTTCACCCGCCTGGCACGCCGGCTGTAGTTTGGAGCAGGAACACAGTCTTTTTATCACATTCCAGACCCTATCCAGCTTTCTAAGCGACTTAACTAATTTAAAGTAAAACTGCCTCCGTAGGCTGCAGATAAGGAGACAGGAAACACTTGAGCTTTTTTGCACTGCATTTACACTCAAACTTGTTGAGCAGTAGTTTAACATGGTGGCTGGAGGGAGGAGTTGTGATTCCCATAACTTGACAATGTTTCAGGAATCTCGTGGGTGTTCCTGTGAATGTTCCTGTTTTTCCCCCAGATATGCAGGAAGCATTGTGCTGTGAAGTTAAAGATTGGAACAATGGGCAGTGTGCTCTCCTGGATGGAATGCACCAATTAACTTTGTTTTTCTTGTGGGTTTGAGCCACTTTTTTTGATCTCAATGTGATTATGAATTAATTTTCATAGGAACAGGAGTAGGCCATTCAACTGCTCGAGCCTGTTCCAGCATTCTGTTAAATCCATGGCTGATTTTTAACGCCACTCCATTTACCTGCCTTAAATCCATATGCGCGATCTTTCAAATAAAACTGTTGGACTATAACCTGGTGTTGTGCGACCTCTCAATTAAATCCATATCCCATTGCCTAACAAGTCTGTTGCTTGGTCCTGAAAGCTTCAATTGACCCAGCTTTTGGGGGGGGGGGGCTGATTTCACCTCTGAATTGCCTAGCTCTAATTAAGTTTGCTTTCATATTCTGGACTCTCCCACTAGAGGAAATAGATACTCTGTATCTACTATATCAAATCCTTTTTTTATATAAACACTACAATTCGATCACACTTCAAACACCAGGGAATACAACCCAAATTTATGCAACCTGTCACGTTTTAACATTTCTGGCCATGATCCATTCTTATCTGTTTCAATTCTTGGAGCTCTAGTGTTTTACTTAATTTGGTACCTTCTCCATCCTCTGGTTCTCTGTGTAATTTTTGTCATTTTGGTGCTCTGAGTTGGTGGATGGCAATGACTGGCTACTTCCAACGAGGGGCTTGTTTTTATCCTGTTGAGTGGGGAAATCTATTACCGGGTTCTGTCAAATCAAAATGCTTTCAGTAAATCTTTTTGTACTCTAGTGGTTGGCTTGTGACTCATGCTGCAGTCAGTATGGCTTCAGATGGATAGTGTTCAACTGATGCTTCAGTTGGGGAAAGGACAGATCACACCCCTCTCCATCTCAGTCTGTACAGGAAAGCTGAATAACTGGTGTTTGAGGTGGATTATTGTGTGTATTTCCTATCCTATCCCATAACACTTTTTAAACTTGGCAAAATTCCCCAATAGTCACATCACTGGGCAGTGATGCCCCTTTTTAAAAAAATTTGAATCTTTTCTAAATTCTCTGCAGAGTCTGAGAATTTCCTGTGTTTAATGTACTTGCCTCTGTTTACTGTTATGAGCATGGAGTCAGATTAAAACTGAAATCTCCACTCCAAGCTGCATTTTCACCAAATGGGGCTGTTCATCCATGACCTCAGTCTGGATGATGGCATTGACATTCTAGCTTTGACCAAAAGTTGGCTCATGGGTGGTGACACCTTCCCCCTGGTTATACTTTCCACCACCTGCCCCGCTCAAACCTTAAATCACAATCACACCTTGATCTCTTCCCTGGCACGCTCGAGCATCTCTTCTTGTATCACCCCTTTAAAATCCTTGTTTTCTACTGCCCCACCCTAAGTTTCTCCAAAGATATTCTTCCTCCTTCAGCCTCTGCACTAACACCTGCGTCAGTGATTTCAATATTCAGCTCGACTCCTTGCCCTGTCTCCTGATTTCACTGCCCTCCTGTCTGCCCTTTACCTACCTCCCATGTACAATCTCGTATTTGTTTTCATATTCACGGCCATCTTGCATGGCCTCAACACTAATCAGCTCGATTGCAGACAAAGCCATCTCTGACTGCTTGTTATCCCTCACCACCCACCGATTCCATCTCCCTCGCCGGCCACTGTCTTGGGTTGAACTAGACTTTGTAACCTTGGCATCTTATTTGACCCCGGAGCTGTGTTTTCGGACTCCATATCCTCCCCATTACAAAAATTGCCCTCATAAATTTTAGGTCATCTGTTGCCCATACCCTGTCTGACTCCTCCATCACACCCATGTTAACTCGCACGAAAATTCTCATCTTTGTTCAAATCCCTTCATAGGAAGGGGTGTGGCTATCTCTGTAGGCTTCTTCAGCCCTACAACCATCCGAGGACTCTGTATTCCTTCAACTCTGGCCTCCTGTGCAATTCCCACTCCATTCCACCATTGGCAGTCCTGCACTCTGGAACTGCCTCTGCTTCTCCATCTCTCTCCTTTTTTAAAGATCCACCTGTATAAGCAAGCTTTGACCCATCCTAATAGCTCCTCCTTTGGCCTGGTTTCTATTTTTGTTTGATTCAATTTCTGTGCAACGCCTTGGGACACTTTCTTTTATGTTGGTGATTTTTTGAAGAGGGGTGATGACAGCAGATTTGAGGGAGAGGGGGACAATATCTGAGGAGAGAGAACTGTTAACTATCATTTAGCATGGGAGCCAGAAAAGGAAGTTGGGTGGTCAACACTTTAGTGGGAATAGGGTCGAGGGAGCAGAAAGTGGGTCTCCTGGACAAGATGAGTGCGAGAGGTCAAGAGGGGCGATCGGAGAGAAACTGGAGAAAGATGTGAGTTCAGGGCTGGGGCAGGGGGAAACCTTGGAGGAAGTTTGACCCGGTGGGCTAGGGGAAGGAAAGGGTGGCCGAGGCAGCTGAACGGATGGTCTCAATCTTGGAGACAAAAGTCCATGAGCTCCTCACACTTGTTGGTGAGGGTGGAGGAGATAGGAAAGGGGTTTAAGACTGTTGGCAGTGGAGAATAGAAGCTGGGGTTTATCTTGCATTCCAGAATGATTCTGGATAGTGAGCAATTTTAGCAGATGAGAGCAGGACCCAATATTGCTTTGTGGTCCAGCCAATCTGGTGGTGAATGGCTAAACCAGTTGTCCACCATATCCATTCAAGTCTGCATCCCTTGGACTTAAGGGAGTGAAGATGAGGGCTGGAACAGCCAGGGTGAGTGTAATGGTTTTAATAGGCACTAGGGCATTGAAGGTGAGGGTGTGGTTGAGCAGATCAATAGCTGCAGAAATGCCATGGTGAATGGAGGGCCAAAGGCTGGACAGTTGGGATTTCATAAGTGCCGTTGTAAGAGTTGGGGGAGAGTTTTTACCAGGGGTGGACACAGAAGGAAGTAGGGTTGGGGTGGGGGATGTGGGTGAAGTGCGATATGAGGATGTGGTCAGAGATGGCCTTCTCTGCGATTGACACGATTGGAGTAGCGAGCCTACGAGAGATGGCAAGGTCGAGGGGGTGGCTGTGAATATGGGTTGGGGAGTTTACATGGAGGGAGAGATTAAGGGAGGATGGGAGGCTAGTGAACTCAGCAGAGAGCATGATGAATTGAGATGGAGGTTGAAGTCACTTGGTGCTGAGGGAGGAAAGCAGTGAAGATATCTCTAAAAAATTTTATGGTACTTGGGTGGGTGGTAGAGAATGAGAATTTTAAATGAGTGGTGGAATAAGGTGAGATGCTCGGAGAAAGTGCTGGAGGAGTAGGGGGACAGACCAAGGTGTGATTTGGTGATGAGGTCTGGAGAAGGCAGTAAATATACCAACTGCTGACCACATTGTAGGGCTGTATTGAGATTTGTGCAACATTTGTAGAGTGCTTGTGTGGAATCAGTTATCTATATAAATATAGACTCTCCATGTTTGGGAAGATGCGGATGTTTGATTTAATAAGATGAATGAAAATGAAGCCAAGAGTGTGACCTTTTTAATGTAATGAGTGGAGATTGTGTATGTAATTTCTTGCCTCAAAAAATTTGATTAAAATTATTAATGATGTGATGGAAGGGAGGAGCCTCTTAAACTTGCTCACAAAGCTTCTGTCACCAGAAATGCCCAGAACTTTGGAAGAATTGATGAGTTGTAATTTGCTGGAGCATGCTGTTGGTGAATATCTCTTCTGTGTTGGGTCCCTGAGTTGACCCTTGGTTAGACACATTTCTGGATGCGTCTGGAAGCTTGTTAGTAAATATAATCAATAAAAGCCAGCCGCAGCATATACTTGAACCAGTAACTGAGTAAGAGGCTCTTTCCACCTCCCCTTCCCTGGTCCTCACTAACTGTTACTTTTATATTGAACATACTTGACATTCTTGGCTTGACATTAAGTTTCACTCACACACCCAGGCTGCCCTCAGGCCTGGGAGAGGAAAGAATTTCAACTGATCCCTGCTCTGTCATTCCTGTTCAATGAGTACAGTTTCATTCAATGAAGTCAGCTGCAGGGATGGTCATGTGCCCATGATCCAACATTGAGGCCAAACCAGGTAAAGGAATATTTTTAGCATGCTGCAGGGAGGCTGTGACATTTACTAACTTGATCCAGTATCTCTACAGTCTGTCTAATTTTAAAGAGAAATAAACCGATTAGCGTGGACCTCAACGCCTAGATCAGGGGTTTAGTGTCTCTCGCTAAGACACCCATGTACAGAGCTAGGGCAGTTGGGTGTTTCATTAAACCTGTACTTGCTAATTGTGTGGTACACCTATTTGCTTCAGACCTCCTTGTGTGGGTTCATTCTGTAGCGACCAGCTGATTGTTGAACCTTGAATGAGTTTCAACAATCTTTCAAAATAATCACCTGAAGCGCTTGCCCATAGCCTTGTGAGCCAATATTCTCCATTGATGTCAATCAAGGAATCATAAGTGGCAGATTTCCCTTTCATCTTGACTCCATTTGGTTGCTCTCTCGCCCCTGAGTCCGAAGGCTGGGTTCAAGCCCCACCCCAGACCTTCAGCACATAATCCAGGCTGACTCATCAGTGCCGTACTGAAGGAGTGCTGTGCTGTCTTTCAAATAAGACATTAAACTGAGGCCGTTGAGACTCCATGCTACAGTTCTGGTGTCCTAGCCAATATACCTTGCTTAACCAACATCACAAAGTATACATCAATGATTTGGACTTGAATGTAGGAAGTACGATTAAGAAGTTTGCAGATGATACAAAAATTGGCCGTGTGGTAATGAAGAAGAAAGCTGCAGACTGCAGGAAGATATCAATGGACTGGTCAAGTGGTCAGAACAGTGGGAAATGGAATTCAATCTGGACAAGTGAGGTAATGCATTTGGGGAGGGCTAACAAGGTAAGGGAATACACTATGGCCCTGAATTTCCAATCGGCGGCTTCCTGCGTGCAGATGCCTCCGATCGGGAAAAATCTACGCACTTACCTGCTGGCTCTGTAGGTCCCGAGACTTCGGATTCTGGGCGCCTCCTGGTGCACGTGCATGCAGAGGCCCAGGTATCTCAGGGGCACATGTGGTTCGCAAGTGTCCCTGGGATCACATGGGCCATGGGGAACCAAAGAAGGGAATCCCCTGCACACTTTTGACAGGTCTCTACGCATAGATCTGTCAAAAGTATGAATGGGATCACTAAAATCATTAACTTTTTTAAAAAAATCACATTTAAAATTACATTAAATTAAATCGGAAGTGCCGGGTTTTAGTGCATGTGCCTGAAACCGGCACTTGCGAGGCCCCTTACAGGTGCATATGCACCTGTGGGGGTCGGAATATCCCACCCAATATAAATGGTAGGACACTGAGCAGTGCAGAGAGACCTTGACATGCATGTCCACAGATCCCTGAAGGTAGCAGGACAGGTAGATAAGGTGGTTGCCTTTATTAGCTGAGGCATAGAATACAAGGGCAGGGAGGTTATGCTTGAACTGTATAAAACACTAGTTAGGCTGCAGCTAGAATACTGTGTGCAGTTCTGGTCACCACATTACAGGAAAGATGTGATTGCACTAAAGGGGGTGCAGAGGAGATTTGAGTATGTTGCCTGGGTTGGGGAATTTTAGTTATGAGGAAAGATTGGATAGGCTGGGGTTGTTTTCTTTAACAGGAGGCTGAGGGAGACTTAATTGAGTTGTGTAAAATTGAGGGGCCTAGATAGTGGATAAGAAGGACCTATTTCCCTTAGGTCAATAACCAGGGGGCATAGATTTAAAGTAATTGGTCAGAAGGATTTGAGGGGAATTTTTTTCACGAGGGTGGTGGGGGTCTGTAACTCGCTGCCTGAAAGGGTGGTAGAGGCAGAGACCCTCATCACATTTAATTGATATGCACTTGAAGTGCCATAACCTACAAGGCTATGGACCAAGTGCTGGAAAGTGGGATTAGGGTGGATAGCTCTTTGTTGGCCAACATGGACTGAATGGCCTCCTTCTGTGCTGTAAATTTCTGATTCTATGAAAACAGATTAACTGGTTAACCATCTCATTTGAAATATGTGGGACCTTGGGTGTCTGGAAAATTAACTGGTGCATTTGCCTACATGCCAAGTGACTGTTGGTTTGAAAAGGACCATGCCCATGAAGTGGTTTAACACCCTGGTTTGGTCAGATGAGTATTTTGCAGTGAATCTTTTCCTGCTGGCAACTGCTTTCAAATCCTTGTCAACTGCTCTTCTGCCCTCCTTGGAGTCTGATTGAAACCTGGAAGCAGGTTCCCTGCTTCCTTCTCCTTCTCCTCTGGTGCCCTTAATCTAAGTTCCCTTTGCCCTCTCCTCCTATCTTGCCGGCCTCATCTTCTCCAAGGGTATCTGTGAATGATTAGGCCACTTCTGACCATCTACTCATTTTCCCTCACTATCCATGTCACTTTACACAGCCTCGATCCCTCTATCACCACTCCAAACCTAGAGAAAATGACACCCCGGCTTCCTTTCCAACTCCCAATGGCATCTCCTGCTGACATAGAAACATAGAAACTAGGAGCAGGAGTAGGCCATTCGGACCCGTCGAGCCTGCTCCACCATTCAATACGATCATGGCTGATCATCCAAATCCAGTACCCTGTCCCTGCTTTCTCTCTCAGAATCCCCATCGAGCCTGCACCGACACATATCCCACCCTATCCCCGTAACCCCACATATTTAATCCCCCCCCCCCCTAACACTAAGGGTCAATTTATCATAGCCAAATCAACCTAACCCGCACATTTTTGGACTGTGGGAGGAAACCGGAGCACCCGGAGGAAACCCACGCAGACACTGGGAGAATGTGCAAACTCCACACAGTCACCCGAGGCCAGATTCGAACCCGGGTCCCTGGCGCTGTGAGGTACCAGTGCTAACCACTATGCCACCGTGTATGCTGACACAACATGTCGATTTAGCAACTACCTTGCTGGCTACTTTTGACACCTACATTCCTCCTGCCACTCCCCTAGTACAGCATCTACACCTCAAAGTGCCTTGGGAGGTTTTTCTGCATTCAAGTGCTGCATAAATGTAAGTTGTGTGCTTAGTAAGAGAAGTAAACTTTCTAAAATGGAGCAGAAATAGATACTTTTTCTTTCAAAGCAGTGTGGAACTTTCAGTATCTGACATTACAAAAGGGTGTGGAACATGGGAACAGGAGTAGGCCATTCAGCTCATCCAGCCTGTTCCACCATTCAGTTAGATCATTGCTGATCTGTACCTTAACTCCATCTACTTGCCTTGGTTCTGTAACTCTTAATGCCCTTGCCTAAGAAGTCTGTCAATTGAAATTTTCAATTAAGCCTCACCCTTTGTGTGAAGTGCTTCCTGACCACCCCTGAATGGCCTAGCTCTAGTTTTGAGATTATGCTCCTTTTTCTGGCCTCATCAGAGGAAATTGTTTTTGTTTTCTCTCTACTGATCAAATCCTTTAATCATAAACACCTCAATTGGATCACCCCTTAATCTTCTATATTCAAGGGAATACAAGCCTAGTCTCTGCAACCTGTCTTGATAACTTGACCCTTCTAGCCCCGGTATCATTCTGGTGGATCTGCGCTGCACCCTGTGGAGTGGGAGCTTGATTCTTCGGGGCAAAGGAACATTGCTGGAGGATAAGTGTCCCATTTGTTCTGGCTGTAAGGTCAGCAGAGCCAATTCAGGATGCAAGTTAAGAGCAGAGGGTCTTGTTGCCAAAGCAAGCAGTTATTTATTGATCATTTTTGGCCTTTCGCAGTGGTAGGTATGTGAAAGAGCAGTGTGAATATGTAACCGTGCAGACATTTTACAATCATACTGGTGTATATAAAAGGATATATTTGTATTATCCCTTTTTGACTGCCTTGGTTTGTCATTTCTCGCTCTCCTTTTTCCCCTCACAAAAAACCTGACCCATTACAAAAGCAAAATACTGCAGATGCTGGAAATCTGAAATAAAAACAGAAAATGCTTTAAAAAAAAAAAAACCACCGTCCTCTGCCTGGCTGAACTTGTTCTTGCATTGAATCACTCCCACCTTCCCTCCTATCACAGTTCTTACCTTTTTTGTTCTTTCCCTGCCCCTGCATAAAATCTGTTACATCTCTAACTTTTTCCAGTTTTGACGAAAGGCCATCGACCTGAAACGTTAACTCTGTTTCTCTCTCTCCACAGATACTGACTGACCTGCTGAGTATTTCCAGCATTTTCTGTTTTATGACGTATTAACCTTTATTGCATTAGTTGTTGAATCTTGCATATATTTTGGTATCTGGTGGAACCTGCCTGTTCTTGGTTCACACTTTTGTCTGAGTCTTTATTTGACTAGGAGCTTCTCCACTTGAAAATAACATTTGGTTATAACAGGAAGGAGTTGGTAGCACTTCTGCTCCATCTCCCTCACTAGCAGTGTGCATGCAGTTCAACACCGACTGCACTTGGACTAATGAGTGATAAAACAAAATAATTAGAAGTGGTGTGGCTTGGTCACTTACCATGCCAGATAAAGTGAGGTTGAGTTCTTCAATAGTTTGCCCTGTGGTTGTGCACGGAGTATTTGAGTTACAAACTGCAGCAGAATGTTTATCTTAGCTATCATCTCTTGTTTTACCTGGGAGGCTTGTTCTGAATTCTGATGCTGTAGTTCAAGGTTGTATGGCTGAGTTATTAATGTATATGCCACTATAGTTGTCTTAATCTGCTCTGTGAACTCTGCATTTTTGTCTAACCCTGTTTACAGGTAGGCTGCTCAAGGATTTTTTTTACAAGACTCCTGTATAGACTGGGGTTCTGTTGCTGTGATGTTTCTAGGTGGGTGCCTGAGGACAACATGGTTTACAGATGTGTTGTCAATTCATGAGGTCAAGATATGGTCTGAAGAGCAGAGGCTCTTGTTGCCAAAGCAAGTAGCTTATTTATTGATCATTCTTGGCCTTTTGCAATGGTAGATATAAAACGCCATCAAGATTCCAAAGACTCCTCCCTCCACTCCCCCACCCACTTGTCTCCTTGAGGGCACTGACTCTAGCTGAGTGTGGTGCCCTTAGTGGTCCATGCATTACTTCAAGTGTTTTTTTGTGTAGAAAGTGAATGATCAACTGTTAAGCATGCATAGCATCACAACTGAGGCAGTGTCTGCCCTTGCCTGATGTACCCATGTGCATGCTTTTCATCAGGAATGCAAATGCTGGCTGACTTTTCCTCCTTAGCCCAGGGGCTCCTATCTGATCTGTAAATCCAAGCCTCCCCACTTGAATGAGAAAGTAATTCTGCACAGACCAGGGTTTTGTGTTTTTTTTGGTATTTAGGCTTTTATTAAGGGAATATAATTTCCCTTTTTTTTGAAATCTCAAGTCTGTTGCCATCTGATTTTCATGCAGATCAAAATATGCACAAAGATGTATATCTAGGAACAGGACCTTCTGCTCAATAAGCCAATTTAGTTTTTGCACAGAATATTTTAACTGCATCTTTGGAACCTGGAGCTGAGGTTTGAGTACACCAGGTCAGTTATTTGTTATCTGAGCTCAAAGTTGGCTGAGCAATGGTGGAAACCATCTCATCCCTCAACCCAGCTATGGTTATTCTGAAATTTGGAATATTCTCTCCTAACTCCTGGTGTACAAACCTTGGTCCCTATGGAACCAGTTCATCAGTTTGCCATTTGCACCAAAGCCACACTTTGGGACCAGACAAAAGGTATTACTGTAGCTTCATGGCACTGATTGAACTAAACTATATCTGCTGGGGGCTGCTGTGATTGAAAGGGACACCTATTTCAGTGCAGTCAGATGCTTGGTTATTGACCAAGGTCAATTCACTTTTTTTAAATTAATATTGTGTGGGAATAAATTCTAGGTTATAGGCATTATCCAAGTCAAACTTGGGAGCCTGGATGGACTGAATTTGAACATTTGCTCATTTTCTGGATTCATAAGAGCCCTGTTGGAGTTTTGAGCTATTGGGTATGGTGTCAACTAGTTTTGTGATCCTCTCTCCACGAGTTCTCTTGCGTGATGAGGGTGCCAGCAACTGATTTTTGGTGAAGTCAGCATGCCAAATATTGCCTGCTTTTGCCAAACTAGCCCAGTTTCCATCTGAAAACAGGAATGCACGGCCATTCTTTTCTCATTGCGACCCCCCTATCTTCTCACTGAGTGCAGAGAGTGTCTGGCTTTTAAATGACACATGCTGCCAGGGATTTGGTCTGTCCAGTCTTAATACATCATGTGGTCATACTGCTACATGGTGCATTATATGGCAGTGGAGTGGCCCACTAGTTTTGCCCCTTTCAAGGGGGAACAAGGTCATAAGATCAAATCAATAACAGCCAGAGACTAAATAAAATTGGGAGAAATAGCTGAGCTAATGAGTTTGATGTGGAACATCGATTGAGATGAAACATGAACTGCAGCTTGCTAAGCCCAGCAGGTAACTTTTTTTAAACACTTCAAACATCTACAGTGTGTAGATGTTTGTGATTAAACAAGATTTCAAGTGGAAGAATAGTGTGACTCCCCTCCTGACCAATGTTCCCTAACCTTTTTTGGGTGCCTGGCCCCTTAAGGGGCTACATGTCTATTTAAAGTTTCTCACATGCGTGAAATTTAACACTGGAAAAGCCAGTCCAGGGCTGCGTGGGAATATTGCTCCCGACTCCAAGCCTTTCCACGATCTACAAAGCACAAGAGTGTGATGGCATACTCTCCTCTTGCCTGGTTGAGTTCCGCTCCAACAACACCCTCCACCACCGGCGTACCGTGGCTGCAGTGTGTACCATCTACAAGATGCACTGCAGCAACTCGCCAAGGCTTCTTTGACAGCACCGCCCAAACCAGTGACCTCTACCACCTAGAAGGACAAGGGCAGCAGGCGCATGGGAACACCACCTCCAAGTCACACACCATCCTGACTTGGAAATATATCGCCGATCCTTCATCGTCGCTGGGTCAAAATCCTGGAACTCCCTAACAGCACGGAGTACCTTCACCACACGGACTGCAGCGGTTCAAGAAAGCGGCTCACCACCACCTTCTCTAGGGCAAATGGGGATGGGCAATAAATGCTGGCCTTGCCAGTGACACCCACATCCTAGGAGTGAATATTAAAGTGTACAATTCTCTTCATACATGACCAGCAACATGGGGAATTTTCACTTTGTGGGATGGGCAATAAATGCTGGCCTTGCCAGTGACGCCCACATCCCATGAACAAATTATATTAAAAAAAAAAAAAAAATTTTTTTAAATTCCTATAACCAGTCAACACTTGAGCCCATACCCCCATCTTGTGTGGTAGAAGTGAGACTCTCCCTCAGGCCCATTTAAAAGCAGCTGCTTGTGTAATTCAACTGCTTTCATTCTGGGAATACTGTCCTATACTGTGTTGCATGTTGGTATTCTGATATGTTTCAAGGCACTGCCCATTGTGTGGATTCTACAGTTGTAATTCCAAATCTTTTTAAAAATCCTATACACAGTTCCGAGAGGATTGTATCCTTCGCTTCATTGAAAGGAAGTGTCAACTGTTTGGAAACTATTAAATGGTAAAAGAAAGACATGCATTTATATAGTGCCTTTCACGACCACCGGATGTCCCAAAGCGCTTTACAGCAATGTGTAGTCGCTGTTGTAATGTGGGAAACTTGGCAGCTAATTTGTGCTCCGCAAGCTCCCACAAACAGCAATGTGATAATGACCAGATAATCTGTTTGTTTTTGATTGAGGGATAAATATTGGCCAGGACACTGGGGATAACTGCCCTGCTCTTCGAAATATGCCATGGGAGCTTTTATGTCCACCTGAGGGAGCAGATTCTGTTTAATGTCTCATCCGAAAGACGGCACCTCCGACAGTGCAGCGCTCCCTCAGCACTGCACTGGAGTGTCAGCCTAGGTTTTTGTGCTCTAGTCTCTGGAGTGGGACTTGAACCCACAGCCTTCTGACTCCTGAGGCTGTGCTACCCACTGAGCCACTAGTAGATCAAGTTCAACTGGTTAGTGCAGTGTTCAATGATTTTAAAGAAAACCTTTTACAATGGCCAAGCCTACTGTTCACATAGCAAGACTGATCAATCCAGTTGACACAGGTGTGGCAATGCTTTTGAAATCTTTAAGTTACTGTACTTTACCTTTAAAACACAAGATGACTTTAATGTTAATTAAAAACCATTAGTTGGTTTTAAAGTCCAGTTCACTCTTCATGCTGGTAAAGCTGCAGGAATGTGTTTTGTGACCTGGAATGGATGACTGGACTGATTGGGCCTGCATCACTGATAAGTGGCTGTCTTGGGATTGATTGCCTGCAGTATAGACTATCCCAGAACTGACTGCTGGCCACAAGTGTGGGTGGGCCTGAGAATGGCAGATGTTGCAAGGGGCCCATGTTAATTTGAGTTCCAGTTGACTCAACTTAAGTGAACACCTGAAGTGAATTTTTCTGAAGCCAGATGTTTGATTTAAATTTTATTCTTCATTTGAGTGCCATCCTGCTCCCCAGACCTCTGCCAAAGCCACTCTAACTTGAGCAGTAGGAGTGGGGAGAAAGAGTGGGCAGTGTCTGTCTTGTGGGGTTTAGCAGCTGGAGCCTCCCTTTGATTGAGTGATCTTAATTAATCTGAGATTAAGAACTGATCATAGTGGGAAGCAGTGTCTACTTTCTACAGTGCACAGGAGCTCCAATACATGGCCACTAAACTGTAAAATACTTTGATGTTTACACCTATTTAATCACTGCTCCAAGAATGACTAGTTATTTAAACCTATTATCTCGTGCTTGTCACCCTGGAAATTGCCATTGTAGATATTGGCATTTGAACTTTACCCACTATTTTTGTGGAGATGTTTAAATTAAATGGATTAATGTATTTTTGCTGAAATAACAGACATAAGAATATCTTGGCATGCTTGAGGTGTGTTATTCCAGGATCATCCTGGAGTAGTGTGCAATTTTGCCAGAGGAGAGTAGGATCCAGTAGTGCTTGATGTGGTCCAGCAATATCTGGCAATGGATGGCTAAACTAGTTGTGTGCCATTTACATTCAAATCTGTGCCCCCCACTAGTAAGATGGGGGAGGGATCTACAGGAAACATAACCAGCCTAAATATATACAAAACAGCAAGAGAGTATAGGAATGAATAAAGTAAGGGAGGACATTGATGGCAAGGGAATAAATAGTTATAGAACAGGAGTCTAAAGATGGTTAAACAGTGAGGAAATCCTATTAAAAATGAGTTACTGTCTGTACAGCAATGCACACTGTCTAATAAAACAGGGAGCTGGAGGCAATCATGCATTGAGGAACCAGACATAGTAGGGATTACTGAGACATGGCTACAGAAAAATCAGGACTGGGAATTAAACATTGCAGAGTAAACAATATTTAGAAAAGATGGAGAGAAAAAGGGAGGTGGAGTAGCTGTACTTATTAGTGATAAAACAAAACAATGGCAGTAGAAAAAAGTGATGCAGATATCAGCAAGACAAAAATAGAATCCATATGGATAGAGATAAAAGATAAATCGCATGAATAGGCGTAGTCTACAGACCACTTAATAGTGGAAGGGAGGTGGAGGAAGAAATATGCAGACAAATTAGGGAAATGAGTAAATAACATTGAAGAATAATCATGGGGGATTTCAACTACCCTAATAATTGGACAGAAGAGGTAGGTAAAGGGGATAAGGGAATGGAGTTCCTACAATGTGTGCAGCACTCCTTTCTAGCCCAATATGTAAAGTCCAACAAGGGAGTATTGGATCTAGTAATGGGGAATGAACCAGAGCAGGTAAGGGAACATCTAGGCAATAGTGACCACATGCATTAAGATGATTGAGAAGGACATAAGTATGACAAAAAAACCAGGATACAGAATGTTTCCACTTGTGGGAAGAGCATAACTAGAGGCCATCAATGAGTTAGTCACCAAGAAATCAATAGGGAATTTAGAAGATACTACTTTACCCAGAGTGGTAAGAATGTGGAACACTCAACCACAGTGGTTGAGGTGAATAGTATAGATGCATTTAAGAGGCTAGACAAGCATGGGTGGGGGGGAATAATAGAGGATTATGCTGATAGATTTAGATGAGGCAAGACTGGAGGAGGCTTGTGTGGAGCATAAACACTGGCATGGACTGGTTGGGCTAAATGGCCTGTTTCTGTGCTGTATATCCTATGTAATCCCTTTATCTTAAAGTAGTGAATGGGGGTGGGTGCTCTTCCCAGGGGAATGAGCAGTATGGGAGAGTAAGGATGTTATTAGGGACATGGGCATTAAAGACAAAGCGGAGGGTGCATTTGAGCTGATAGCTGCAGAACTATTTTGACAAATGGAGGTCCCAAGTTTAAGTGACTTGGGAGTTTTTTTTTCTAGGGGTGGATGCAGAAGGAAGTGGGTTTGGACAGGGGAAAGGGGTGTGAGTGGTGAGAAATACAAAGAATTGATCAGAGATGGCCTTGTCTGAGATTGAGATGCTGGGACTAGAAGCCACATGAGATGGTGAGGTCAGGGAGGGGGTTGGTGGCTGTGAATTTATAAGGAGGGAGGATGGAGGGGAGAGGGCAAGGTGAGTGAGATAGAGGTTGAAGTCATCGTAGATGCAAAGTTGCTCCGTGCTGACGAATAAAGGAATGGGGATTTTAAAGTAGGCAAGACGGGTGGAACAAGGTGAGGCTCTCTAAGATGCCAGAGGAGTGAGTGGGGGGAACACCAAGGTAAGATTTGTTGATGGCTGCTTTGCCATGGCAGCAGTTTGGGCAGGATGGGTGGTGAAAGTGTAGCCAGGCAGGGAAGCTTCAGTAAGGGGTAAGGTGTTCTCTCTCTGAGCTAAGTTTCTGTCCAGGCCATGATGTTTATGCAATCATCCACAATAGGGTCATGGATAGCAAGGGCCTTGTTCACAAGTGAACAGATATTCTGGAGAGCGGGGTGGTGGTTGTTCCGCTGGCAAGGTCCACAGGTTCAGCAATGGCAAGATTAGCCCCCAGGACTGTGCTGGGCAGCAAGGGAGGAAGATGACGGTTGGGATTGCTGCTCGTAAGGAGGTGGCAGCGTGTGCCTTGATTGGCCCTTTGGATTATGCAGATTGAGGAACAGAAGGAAGCTGTGAGCTAATCAGGGAGTGGAGCCTAGGACTGTAGGAAGGTGGAGGAATAGTGAAGGGATTTTTGGGGAGGGGTGGTGGGCAAAGTACCAGAAAAGAGAAATAGCAGGAGGCATGGTTAATGGGAAAGGGAGGATATAGGAGAGAAGGGCAGAGGGGGTAAAGAAAAATGGAAGACCAAAGTAATGGGCTCTGGGCTGGAGTGGCAGCCAAAATGCATGTGCGAATGGACAGAGGAAATTAATGTTACATAGGTGAGGTCAGGTATGTCCTGGTTGTGACCAGAATAGGATGAGGTAATGAGTCCAAAGTTAGTCAAGAGTCCCATGTTGGGATGAAGTTGACTTGTAGCTCAATGATAAATTTGCCAGATTTGCTGAGACCAGTGCCTAGGAAAGCCTGGCTTTTACTGAGGTTTCCTAGTTGCAGGCCTTTATGAATCTGGCAAATTTACATATTTGGTGCTATTGCTGTCTGAGCAAATGGGGAGCCAGCAATATCTGTACAATATAAAAATGGCTTTTGTGCTATTTACCACTTTCTGCTTTCACGAAACATCCAGAAAGAATCTTCAGTTCAAGAAGTGATGTAATATTCTGGGGCTTTCAGTGCTGTGGAATCCATCCCACACCAATCATACAGGTGGGGGGGCAGATGCCACAGATCAGTGGCACCAGTCAAACTGCTGTACTTTCACGATAGCAAAATACTGCGGATGCTGGAAATCCGAAATAACAACAGAAAACGCTGGAAAAACTCAGCAGGCCAGGCAGCATCCGTGGAGAGAGAAAGAGAGTTAACGTTTCAGGTCGATGACCTTTCATCAGAACTGGGAAGAGCCGGAAATCAAATCTGGGGATAGGTTATTGACTAACATTCACTACAAGCCCACCGACTCCCACAGCTACCTGGACTACACTTCCTCCCACCCCGCCTCCTGTAAGGACTCTATTCCATTCTCCCAGTTTCTCCGTCTCCGCCGCATCTGCTCTGATGATGCCACCTTCCATACCAGTGCTTCCGACATGTCTTCCTTTTTCCTCAACCGAGGATTCCCCTCTACCGTGGTCGACACGGCCCTCGACCGTGTCCGTTCTATCTCCCGCACATCTGCCCTCACCCCTGCCCCTCCCTCCCGGAACCACGATAGGGTTCCCCTTGTCCTCACCTTTCACCCCACCAGCCTCCACATTCAACGGATCATTTTCCGCCACCTCCAGCGTGATCCCACCACCAAACACATCTTCCCCTCACCTCCCCTTTCAGCATTCCGTAGGGACCGCTCCCTCCGCGACACCCTAGTCCACTCCTCTACCACCCCCAGCACCCCTTCCCCTTCGCCCGGCACCTTCCCGTGCACGCGCAGGAGATGCAACACATGCCCTTATACCTCCCCTCTTCCCACTGTCCAGGGCCCCAAACACCCCTTCCAGGTGAAACAGCGATTTACTTGTACTTCCTGCAATTTAGTATACTGTATTCGCTGCTCACGATGTGGACTCCTCTACATTGGGGAGACCAAACGCAGATTGGGTGACCGCTTTGCGGAACACCTCCGTTCAGTCCGTAAGGGGGACCCCGAGCTCCCGGTGGCCTGTCACTTTAATTCACTGCTTCACTCCCACTCTGACCTCACCGTCCTCGGCCTATTACACTGTTCCACGGAAGCTCAGCGTAAGCTCGAGGAACAGCACCTCATCTTTCGTTTAGGCACGCTACAGCCCTCTGGACTCAATATCGAGTTCAACAATTTTAGATCATAACCTCAGCTCCAATCACATTTATATTTTATTTTATCCACCCTTTTATTTGTCCCCCCCCACCTTTTTTTTCCTCCTAGAAGCTGGCAGCTGTCCTTCATTCTGCCAGTGGATTTCACACTTCATTCAGCCTTAATCTTTCACATTAACACCACCTCCAGCCTTGCATATCTCTTAATGTCTCTTCATCTCCCCCTTTGTTCCTTTATCCCCTCCCCCTTTTCCCAGCTTTACTCTGGCCTTAAATCTATTTGATTTCCGGCTCTTCCCAGTTCTGATGAAAGGTCATCGACCTGAAACGTTAACTCTCTTTCTCTCTCCACGGATGCTGCCTGGCCTGCTGAGTTTTTCCAGCGTTTTCTGTTGTATTATGCTGTACTTTCACCAAGTTTCTGCCTGTTTGAAGGTGGTGATTTGTGGCTTCACTTGCTGGGCCTCCTTTTGATAGCTGGGGAAGGGGAAATACTAGCCAGCAATTGGGAGAGAATCACTTCACTGGCATGTACTTTCATGCTACTACTGTTGGCAACTTTCAGATTTAAGAGGAGTGTCGTTAGTTTTGGAGTAAACCAACTTTTGGTGAGGTCGTTCTGGGCACCTCTGGAAGCAATGGTGTCGCCCCTATTTATAGCGCTGCTGCTGGCCGGAGCTGCTGTTACATGCAACAGCGCTGTAATAAAAAAAAAAGGGGCCATTAGCTGTAGGAGAGGCTGATTACTGTGTGCTGATTAAATAAATGAGTGAAAGGTCTCTGCAGGCGATTTGTGAGTTTAATGTATCTGAGCTGAGTAAGGAGGAGTGTTTTTTTTTTGCCTTGTTGCCGCCTCGATGGTTAATTGCGACACTTGTCTGGAGGGAGGGAGTCCAGATGGATGAATTGTTTATGCGAAAGTGGATTTGTGCAGAGCGGAGTGGGGTGGGGCTCACACACACTGCTAGCTGGGACTGTTTGTTTAAGAAATTTGCCACTGAATGGATGATTCATGCAGGGGTGGGGCCTTGGCACTGAGCTGTACCAGGCTCTCTCTAATCTCCTCTTTTCCTTTTTTTTCTTTTTTTTCCCCCCTTCTCCCCCCTCCACTTGCAGTCTCTGGCAGGTGGTACGGGGACACTGGGGTCAGTTCCTTCAAGGCACACCAGAGGACTCTTGAAAATCAGGTGAGCACTCCTCTTCCCTCTGACTTTCAGGAACTAGTTGACTGACTGTAAAGCTGCCGGGAGAGGATTTTTTTTTTTAATAAAAAGCTCTACCGGGGAGCTGCTTGCGGGCAAGGAAGTCTGCTAGGTTAAAAACAGGAACTGACTGCAATGGAGCAGCCTCGCAGTGGAGGGAGCAGTTTAAGTTTCTCCAAATGGGTGACTGCAGCTGCACTAGTCCTGGGCATTTAATCCTCCGATGCCCAGCTGCTTGTTTCATGACCTTGTATGTATCTTAATAGTGTTGGCCTCCCCTCCCAGGGAGAAATATTTCTGAGGAAAAGGGGCCTGTTGGTGGAGATTTTGATTAGAAAGTTACTTTTTTGTTCTCAGAAACCTCCCCTTGAGTTTCTAGCTGTGCTTCATTTAGTTAATTATTTTTTTAGTCTAGTTGGTGGGCAGGTATCAGACCCTTATTTGTTCCCTCGCTGTAGAAGCGATTGTCTGTATGGGTGTTCCAGTAAAGCAAGAACTTGCTTTTTCTTGCTTTTCATATCGCAGGATGTTCCAAAGCACTTTACAGCCAATTAAGTACTTTTTTTGAAAGTCTAGTCACTATTATGTGGATGTTGCAGCTAATTTGTGCACAGCAAGCTCCCACAAACAGCAGTGTGATAATGACCCAGATAATCAGTTTTTAATGATGTTGGTTGAGGGATAAATATTTGCCAGGACACCAGGGCAAAACCCCAGCTCTTCAAAATAATGCCGTGGGATCTTTTATGTCCACCTGACAGGGTCTGGGTTTAATGTCTCACCAAAAGATGGTACCTCCAACTCTGCAGCACTCCCTCTACTGCACTGAAGTGTCTGCCTAGATCCAATCTCTGGAATGGGGCTTGATCCACTTGAGTGCCAAGACTGATCCACATATTGTCCAGTGATGGTTCATGTGGACTGTGTTCTGCCTAACTCTGCTGTTACGTTGACTTCTTTAAAAAAAAAAACTTTGCCCAGCAATTTTCTTCCCTCCTTGAAGTCATTGAGTCGTTTCTGGGGTTCACTTCCACCAGTGTCAGTCACTCAGTTACTTTGTCCAGGTACCCATTTGTTCATGTATCTGTAGCCTATTTGATGTGGGGGACACTGCAACCAAGCCCCCTCCCTTCTGTCATTCCTTGACCTTTGTGTGCATGCATGCATACTTCAAGTACCAGTTGTTCAGGGCAAACCATGGCTAATTCTACCCTCCCTAAACTCTGGTGTCCCCTACCACGGCCCCAGCTAGGGCCAGTATAGACTAAGTCTCACCTGAGCCATCAGGGAATGGTTCTAACTTTCACTCCAACTTAAGATTTGGTTTAAGCCAGTTACTGAAGTTCAATGGGTTACTGACTGGGGGTGACAGGGGCTTGAGTAATGCTCTGGAAACTGTGGGCTTCTCTCGGGCACTTTTCTGTGGGAAGGGGGAAAGTTCAGTGAAGAACCGCCTATATTAATAGTTGTTGGAGGGGGGGGGGGGGGGGGGGGAATAGTTGAGGAACAGCATATACTCGCGTGCAGAGGTTTCAGGCAATGCTGATTTACCCAGTTGTAGGTTACAAGGAGGTGGGGTAGTGCACCTTTCTATTGAACTGTTGTAGTTACAGTAGGTGGAAGGTGCTACTGATCAGCCTAAACCAGTTTTTCCACATATTGGGCATTCCTCACACTTTGAGGTGTGTGAGGCTGGCCCCTAGTGACAAACTGAGAGATTGACAGTCTGCCTGCACCTGGGCCCAAGTTGCTGGATGATGCTGGATAGGTTTGTGTCCGTCCTGTATATTTGTGTTTAGTGACCACTATGTCCATCGCTGCTGTGAATAAGCTTTTGGTTGTGTCTGTCTCTCTGTCTCGTACTGTTCCGTAATGAGCAGGTGTGCGTCATTACGCTTCTCCCAGATGTGGCCGTGTGAAGGTCGTGCTAGCTTGCCTGTAATTCTATCCGTACGACCCACTTAGTCATTGTTTGGCTGCTTATTGACTTAAAGTAGGCATACATAGCTTTGAAACTGTAATTTGGACTTCAGGCTGTATCCAACTGGGATATGGATTAAAGAGGAGGGCCTCTTGGCGAAATATCTCGTTTTAAATGATAATGCGAGGCCTTCTGACTGTGTTCAGGATCTGCACGAAGGGTTTGTGTTTTCCCTTCTGTTGTGAAACCAGTACTGGGGCAGTAGTTCCTCCATAATCGGACTCTGAACCTGCTACTGCCGCCACTGGATTAAGTGTCCCCTTTGAGCAACTGCAGAAGGGGACATGTGGCCACTGCTTCCCATGGTAACTTTCAAGATGGTGAGCCTGACTCTGAGGGGATGGTGGTGGGGAGGTGTAAAGTGAAGCCATGTGCTTACTGACTTCTTTTTGTAAATGTTTGTAGCTGTTTTGCCACAGCATCTAAAATGCTTTTGTAATACAAGTCCTTGATCGCTTCTTAATGAAAATGCATGGCATTTCTGTGAAGCTACAGCCCCCTCCCCCTAGGCAGACCCTCTGTTAATTGGAAATGTGTGTGCAATTTGCTTTGATGTCACACCACCCTCTTTTGGAAATTGCTCTTCAATTTTGTGGCTCTTGATTCTGGGAATTGCCAGAGTGGGATTTAAAAGGTAAATCTTGGGAGCACTGATGGTAGCAGCTCTAACTTGTGCTCAAGGCACACTCCACAGCTGCAGGGAGCAACTATTGTCTCTGTTAATGCCAAGTTACATCACTGGTGTGTACAAGGGTTTATTCCTGTGTATCAAGTCACACTTGATCTCTGCACACTTGATCTCTGCACAATCTAATGCTGGGTTGGTTACACTAGGATAGAGGGAGCACTGCAGGGATCTGATCCCACATTGGAAACACAGACTAGAGGGAAGTAGGCTGAAGGATCTAATTCTCAATTTGTTTCCCCAGGATAGTGGGAACAAGCTACATGGTTGTGTTACACTAGACACAGTTGGGTAGGGGGGGGGGGGGGGGGCTGCAGGATTCCCAGGAATATAATGAAAGCAGTGACATTGCCTCTGGATTCAGTTCTTTTAACAACTTTTATTTATATAGCACCTTTTTAATGTAGTAAAATGTCCAAGGTGCTTCACAGAAGTGTTGTCAAACAAAATTTGACAGCCACATGAGATTTGGCCAGATGACCAAAAGCTTGGTCAAAGAGGTAAGTTTTTTTTAAGGAGTGTCTTAAAGGAGGAAAGAGGTAGCTAGGCAGGGAATTCCAGAGCTTGGGGCCTAGGCAACAGAAGGCACGGCCACCAATAGTTGAGCAATTATAATCGGGGATACTCGAGGCCAGACTTGGATGAGCGCAGCTATCTCTGGGTTTTGGACACTGTTCCCTTTTTAACTTTTTTTTGGGTGCACGGCCCCTTCAAAATACCACACGTACATTTTTTTCAAAGCTGGTGAGCCAGCTGCACGGGAGGTCCAGAGTGCTGTGTGGCCCTGCAGCTTAAAGGTAACATTGATTGTGGGGCTGGAGGAGATTCGAGATAGGAGCGAGGCATTTGAAAATGAGGATGAGAATTTTAAAATCGGGGCGTTGCGTAACCAGGAGCCATTGTAGGTCAGTGAGCACAGAGGTGATGGGTGAACGGGACTTGGTGCGAGTTAGGACACTGGTAGCAGAGTTTTGAATGACCAAGTTTGGGGGGAGGAGGGGTTAGAATGTGGGAAGCCAGCCAGGAGTGCATTGGAATAGTCAGATCTAGAGGTAACTAAGTCATGGCTGAGGATTTCAGCAACAGATAAGCTGGGGCAGGGACGGAGTCGGGCGATGTTCCGGAGGTGGAAATTGTCCGTCTTAGTGATGGCACGGATGTGTGGTCAGAAGCTCATCTCTGGGTCAAATATGACACCAAGGTTATGAACAGTCTGGTTCAGCCTCACAGTTGCCAGGAATGGAATGGATGAGTTTGAGACTTGCATCTGTTCATTTACGAAGGCCAAAAGTGGCTGCCTTGCATCCTGCTTCCATAGGCAGATCTGCGTAGAGCCATGGTTGTCTGAGCTGCCTGTGTGGCTGAGGCACTTGCAATACTCGAGGCAAAGGGAAACCAAGATGATCTCTGGTCTACTGAAAGCCATACTCAGAAAATGCACAACTTCGATTGAGGTTGTCTTACACACTCAACACTGTTCCTGATTATGATTTGCATACGAATCCTAGGAAAATGATCTCCAGCTAATCTAAGCAGAAAATGCTGGAAAGACTCTCAGTCGGGCAGCATCTGTGGAGGAAAAAATTAAATGTTTCAGGTCAGTGACTTGTCAGAACAGGAAAATATTACAAATGTTACAGGTTTTAAGTAGGGAAAGGGGGGGTGTGGTGGGAGTGGAGGAAAGAACAAAAGGGAAATGGGGTGGAAAGCAGGAGTGAAAGGCATAAGTGGGTGGCAATGTTACAAGTAAAGAAACAAAAAATGGGTCTGGAGGAGCTGTAAATGGCAACAGCAGAATTATTAGCAGCACCTGCTGGCCAAAAAAATGGAAGCAGTGATTATGATCTGAAATTGTTGAACTGAATCTGGAAGTGCCTTTACCGAAAGATGAAGCATTGTTCCTCGAGCTTCCATCGTTGCAACAGTGTCTGAGGCAGAGGTCCGAGTGGGTGTGGGGCAGAGAATTAAAATGGCAAGCGACCGGAAGCTCAGGGTCACGCTTGCGAACTGAACAGAGGTATTGTAAAGCTAATAGTTGTGTCCAGCCATCTAAAGTGCAAGTTCCCAGTCATCATCCATGTTTTGAGTGGGCTGTCGATTTTAAAAAGCCATACTCCAAAGACCATTCAACACATCACTGCAATCGTGGTGTTTGCCACCTCTGCCCCATTTTGGGGCTGCATCGTCTGGGTGATGGGCTCTTTCCAACATCCTCCTCTGGCAGTGCAGCCAGTGATCAGATTTTGCTGCAAAATCTGATCATCTCTTATGAAGTTTGATAGAGAGCTCTGCCAAAAAAATCAAACTTGGCAAAAGGTGGCGGCCTTGCCCAAGTGTGAATTCAAACTCCATTAAATCTGGCGGCTGGTAGCCATTTTGTGACTTTAGTCAGTATTTGACCTTTCTCCCACTTTCCCTTCCCTCTAATACACGCCCTGCAAATAGCAAGCTAGCTCATATAATCCGGGCTAGCATTAATTTTATGGTTGAGTTTCCACTTTCGGGCCCAATCGGTGATCCGGGTGCAAAAAATTGCACTAATATTGCAAACTGAATTCTTTTTGCTCCAGTTTCTGCTCGCTCACTTGCATATCATCAAATGTAAAATGCCCATGAGCTAGAGCAATCGGACAGCATTTTACAACAATTTTTGCACTAAATATTCCTTGATTTATTTAAAATTGGTAACCTGGTGCAGTTTTATTAATTTAGCTAAAAATGGATTTATCACCTGTGAGTAGCCTAGGGTTGCCAACTCTGGTTTGACATATTTCTGGAGATTTGATCATGTGATGCTTAATCACATGACATTTGCCCACAATAGGTCCTAAAATAAAACTAAACCAAATTCAATTCACTGTCTCTGTGCAAACCATGACAGCCAGGGTGCTGTACACATGCGAACCATGCGTACAGTAGTGCGCAGGAAACCATTGCGGGAGTGTTGGGAACCGATTTTTAACTGCTAAATGACTGGTTCTTTATAGTTTTTAGTTACATTGGTGTACAGTAGTCAGTCTTAGTAAATTAAAAGCATATTAAAGGTGCCTATTAGTGCCCCTGCACCAAAAAAACCCTTAATTTTGAGTGTCTTCAAAGGCTGCAAGCGGGTGCACTTAGTGGAAAATCGCCATGGTGATTAAATTGATCTGGGGGCATGGTCAGTTGTGGGTGGGGCTGGCTTCCAGCACTTTTAAACTAGTGCAAAAGATCGTGGAAACTTGCTTTGCGCTGGACGTAATTTGTGCTTGTAATTCTGCTTTTGCGCTGGTTTGGGCAAGTGCTGGAAATACTAGCGGAGGCCTATGTGTAAAAACTATGGTAATGTTCTTTCCCTCCATTTCTGCACCATTGTAAAGACTAGTATAATGTTGGTCAGTGAGCAGCATTGGAGTGAACTGATTGTGTGCAATGGCGTGGGAATAAAATTGTCCTGTCTTTTCCACCCCCATGGATCAGTAACTTAAGTGGTCTGTAAACTGTTTCAGCCTTGCTTGATCTTTTGGAATTTCCAACATTAAATATGTTCATTACCCTCAAAATAAATCCCACAATCAAATGGCTGACCTTTTTAATTAAATGTCCTCTTTTTTTTTATTTTTTTTTTTCCATTTCCCAGTAGTTGTGTAAATTATGGGTTGACATGGTGTAGTCTGTATGGTGCATTAAGGGAGATATATTTATTATTGAAAATCACTTGTCCTCAAGCTGATTCTAGTCTGTTTCCTAGTTGGAGACCCAAGGTCTCATTCTGGCTCTCAGCTGTGGTGTTTGTGAGGGTGGCTAGCTATCTGTTGGATCATTTCTAGATTGTAGGCTGGTACTTGTCTGTTCCCTGTACAATTTTGACAGGAATTTATTATAGTGCGAAGGACCGTAGATTGCATAAAATAAACCCTCTGTTGTCTTCTCCATTGGTATTCATACCTCCCTCTGCTTCCAATTTAAAGTAAATGATTAAAATGATCCCATATCTCTAGATTTCTAACTTTTGTGTTTGATAACCATTTAAAAAAAAAAAAAAAATTTGTGCCGAGTGCAAGCTAGGTGATGTCTTGCATGAGTAGAGGGCAGTCGAAGCGCCTGTTTCCTGGCTACTCTTGTGACTGGCTAGAGAGTATTATTGGCAGGGTACTTTGAGTGGGTGGTCGTCCTATTCTGCTGGTCTGGAAATTTTGATATGGGGAAGAGCGCAAATGTGAATTGCAAATTATAAATTAACCCACCTCTTCCCTTCTCCTCCCTGTCTCTTCTACTTACCCCCCCCCCCCCCCCCCGCCTGTATTGTACACACTAGGCTCTGCTTGTGTGAAGGGGTAATAAATACATTGAGCAGGTAAAGTTTGAAATATGTCCTTGACTGGCGCACTCTCAAGGGGAGGAAACAAAGTCGCACAAACTGATAGCGCTATGCATCTATGAAACTTTAAAACCAGATGTTGCTGTCAATTAATACATTAAGTAACAGACTTTCCTCCTTGGGCAAACATGACTTGGGTAATTTGTGTTTGTAATCAGTTTGTTACTAGGGTTTTTGTACCATATCCTAGCAATGGTTTATTAGAAATGGTATTGTGCTGCTTCTGTTTTGGAAAAGGTAAACTCTGTTTAGCCTTCATTCCCAGACAAAGCTGTGTTTTTACTGAGCTTGAGTCCTTGGTGGTCGCATTTCCAGAGCTCTGCGATTTTTGGTTAAATCCAGTAATGACCAGGAATGAATGTTCATGTTGCTGTTCAATAACCGTCAGTTTGAGTTGAATCTGGATTGATGGATGTCACTTGTGGTTTGATCACAAGTGCTTAATAGAAAGATTTACCAGCAGACTGAAGAAAAGCCAGTCCTAGTTTGACCTTTAGCCGCCAGCTCGTGTGGAACTTTGTCCTACATCCCACACCATAGAATGTAAATCTAAGACTTGCTGATGATTTACAGACAATGTTAATTTTCCAAGAGCTACTTACTTCTGTTTCCTCTTGACTAGTAATTCCCTTCCTGTTTCTCCTGTTCTGATGTACTAGGGTACAGTTTCATGGCACTGGTGGTCCTGCAATGTTTACCTTGAACGGATCTATTTTTTTTGCTATTCTCTGACAAGTGTTGGCAGCTGTTTGATTCCCTGCTTTTTTTTTCTAAACTACAACTCCGGATATTATGGAGACTCTCCCCCAAGCATTCAGTACAAACACTTGGAACGATAAAAGCTTCAGGCTGTAAATATAAAAGTAGTGGTTTAGCTTCCCTGCCTACTTTCACCTCCCCTTCCCTGCGTGTGTGTGTGTCTCGCTCTCTCTCTCTCTCTCTCTCGCTCTCTCTCTGGGGTCAAATTGAGTCTACAGGATATTGGCAAGTTATTCAACTGTGGAGGGCATGATGTGTTAGTCTACAGGATATTAGCAAGCTATCTGACTGCCATGCCCAACCCTTTCCAGCATGCCTCACTGGATAGTCAGCAGGCACAAGAAAATAATTTTCTCTCCTCTTCTTACCCCCAACTTGGGCTCTTAATCTTTATGGCTCTATCAGGGGTTTGCTTCAATGATGCCAACTTCCTGGCTCATAGGAAATGTAGGGCACGACAGTGACTCATCCTGTAAACGACTCCATACCATACCACAGTGTTGCTCAACTTGTGTCCCTTTTTTTAATTCAAGTCTTTTTGGTATTCATTTGTGCTTTCCCTCTACCGAATGCTGCTTTACACTGACTGCAGTTTAGATCTCGTAAGATTATCACTTATTGGTCTCATTGCTGGAATGGATAGTAAAGTGTTGGCGTGTTTCCAAACTCTCTCACCCAGTTGGCATTTAAAGATATTTTCAATATTGGCAGTAATTTAAAAACACATCCAGCTCTGAAAGTGGTTTTAAAATGCCCACTTCTGCACAATCTCCTCATGATTTTGATGGTTTAAATAAGGAGTTGATTTTTGTGTATCTTTTTTAAACTATTGTAGGTTCTTCATGTAGTGTTGTGATGTTGCTATGAGTAACACCTGTAGTTGAAGCTTGCACGTGAAACTGATCACAGGATACTCGTGGCTCATCTTAATTCATCATCCAGAACAATGCATTTTCTCTTTTCTTCCCCCCCTGGCCAAATGTACCCTTTTTGGGCCGTATGGCCCATTCAAAAATCCACGTGGTTTTTTCTTTTAAAAGCCAGTGAGCTGGCTGCACGGGAGCTTTAAAGCTGTGCAGCTTAAAGGGAACACTGCACCCCCCCCCCCCCCACCCCACCCCCTTTCCATTGCTGCATCCAGGGTTTCCACCTTCACTCTGTCTGGGAGTCCATTCCAAGTGTTGATCGCTCGCTGTGAAGAACCTTCTGATAGCTGTCCTAAAGTTACCTTTTTAGTAGTTTAAATCTGGTCCCCCTACCCCTTGTCTTACTCCCACTGTTTAATCTTCCCAATTAACCTTTTCCATACTACTTGCTATCTTATGCACTTTTTTAAGCTCGTCTCCTTTCCAAGCTGAAAAGTCCAAGTCTTTCCTCCATAATTCCTGACACTGGGGATTAGCCTTGTGTTTAACAGCAACGCTACTTGTTTTAATGCCTCCATGTGGCTGGAAGATGAAGACGGGTTCAGGAGGAGGTAATTGATCTGAATGTCCTAGACTGCCATTTGGTCAGTTCCACATCCAGTAATCGATGAGGCCTAATTTGTGGAGTGAGCCCAGGAGTTGAAGTCTCCTGTCAATCCTGTACATGGGTACATCCACACAGTAATAAACATTCCAAATTGGGTGTGAGTTGGACAAAGAGAACCAGAGGTGAGATGGACAGGATATATATCACTTCAGTGATGCACATGCAATACAGTAGAAGTTGAATGTACTGTATAACTGGACAGCACCACATGTTCAATTCGAATACACCGTTCTCAATTTAAAATATTTATCTTCCAGATTTCTACATCAACCACTGCTCGGGAGACAGCTGCCAGCTCCTTGACTTGTGCCCCAGCTCAGCTGTTGGTGGTTGAATTCGTGGACACAACCTTGTACCAAGGTTAGAACCTACTTGTTAACTAGATTTGGAATTTCTTCAACTAGTTCACATCTCCCTTTAATTTTGTTGCTTCAGGTAAATGAGGCTTCTGAGCTCATGGGAGACTGATTGATTTGCTTTTAAGGTGGCTATGGCTCATGTTTAATTTACTATCTTGCTTTTAGAACCTTTTTTTGAAGGGAATTTTTTTTGAAGTAGATGACTATGTAAGGCAGTAGGATAACCTTTGGATTGTTCTAGCAATAAGAGCTGACTTGCATGATGGGTTGAATGGCCTCAATTTCTATGGTTCTAAGCTTTTCACTAACAAAGCAAAACATACAGATTAATTCCAGTTTATGAATCTCTGGATATTTTGGGGTGGGAGATCTATTTCACGGAAGGGAAAAATCTGTCAGAACCTGGCTAATCCCAACATCCATGTGGAAATCTGATTGGGTGAGCAATTAAAGCTCATTCTGTTCCTTGTGCTCAAAAACAAACTATTAAAAGCCTCAATTTCCTGATGGGTGTTATTTTAAACATAAATAATAATGGACTAAAATACATGGGTTGCTGCCAGCATTAAAATAACTAATCAAAAAATCTAGGGTTTTATGTTTTTTGCAATGTCTTCATTTTGTATTTTTACTAAGCTACTGGGTTGTATTGAGTAGGAAGCGCTTAAGCCGTGAGTCAGTGTTTTGCAGTAGTTATTTTGTCTCCTGTTCTGAGACTTATCTTTCTTTCTATATATCAGTCTAGCCTGTTGTAGATACTGTTCTCTATCTCTTCCTGTAACCTCTTCCCATCGTCTCAATACCACCCTAGTCATTCCCCTTGGTACAGCCCTCCTCTTTGCTCCCTTAAGTCCATGGGATGCAGATTTGAGCATTGTGCTGTTCGACTAGTTTCGCCATTTATTGGCAGATCTGGCTGGATCACATCAAGCACTATCTGGTTCTGCTCTCCTCTGCCAAAACTGCTCACTACTCCTAGGATCATCTGAAATGCAATGGTAACCCCTGGCTTTTATTCTACACTACTGTCTTAAATCCCCCTCCACCCTCGCCGACAAGTGCGAGGAGCTTGTGGATTGAGACCATCCGTTCGGCTGCCTCTGCCTGCACTTCCTTCCCCCTAGCTCCAAGCCAAGGTTTCCCCCACCCCCCAGATGTCTTGGCCCTGAACCTGCATCTTTCTCTAGTTTCTCTCTCTGCCTTGGGTGCCCTTGCTGAGCTCCTTGTGAGACCTACCTCTTGCTCTTGACTCCATTCTACTGAACACCCAATTTTCCTTTCCTGGTGCTCATGCTAGCTGATATTATAAATGTTTACCTCTCCTCGTACTGTCCCTCAGGTACTGTCTTCCTCCCTTTCAAATCTGCTGCTGTCATCACCTCCCTCAAGAAACCCACTCTAACCTCTCTCCTTGCAAGCTACCACCCCATTTCAAGTTCTTTAACATGTTGTCACCTCCCAAATCTGTGTCCATCTTTCCCGCAACTCATGTTTGAACTTCCGGTCCTATCATAGCACTGAAGCAGCCCCAATCAAAGACACAATGATATCCTCGAGTGTGGTGGACTATTCCTCCTCATCCTTCTCTACCTAACTGCAACCTTTGACACGGTTGACCATACTGTCTCTTCTCCATTGTCCAGCTGGGTGGGACTTCCCTCACCTGGTTCCACTCTTGCCTATCCAGTCATAGCCAGAGAATCTCCTGCAAATGGCTTTCATCCTACCCCTACACCATTACCTCGAGTACCAAGAATTTATCATTGGCATCCTCCTATTTCTGATCTACATGCTGCCCCTTGGTGATGTAATCTGAAGGTCTGGTTTCACGAGTACGCTGACAACACCCAGCTCTACCTCACTTGACCTGTCCATTGCCTGTCAGTCTGCTTGTTAACATCCAGTCCTGTGAGCTAAATGGGAAGACAAACACATGATTCTCTAGCCACCGTTTTTTTTTCTTCAGGCCACTGTCTGAGGCTGAACCAGACTATTTGCAACCTTGGTGTATTATTTGACCGAGCTGCGCTTCCTTCCCACCCTGTATCCTCTCCGTCACCACTTCCACCTCTAATAGTGCTTGCCTCAGCCCATCCAATGCTGAAACCCTCATCCACACTTTTTGTTACCTCCTAGCCGCTCTACCATCTTCCACCTTCAAACTTGAGCTCATCCAAATATCTACTGCCCATAGCCCCAACTCTCCACATCCCATTCACCCATCACCCCTGTACTCGCTGACCTACACTGGCTCCCATTTCCCAAACCACTCTGTTATATTTAATTTAAAAAAAATCATATCCTAGCATTCAAATCTCTCCATAGTCTCTCACCTCACTACCTCCTCCGACCTGCCGTGAATTCTGCGTTCCTCCAAGTCTCCCACTTCCTTCACAGCTGCCAATGGTGGGTGTGCATTTAGTTGTCTAGACCCTAAATTTTTTAAAATTCTGTCCCTAAACCCCATCTCCTTTCAACCTACCTCTCTCCAAGCTTTTGGTCCGCTGTCACCAATGTTCCCTCTAATTTTTTGGGGGGCACGCGGCCCCTTTAAAAGCCAGTAAGCCGGCGGCGCGGGAGCTCCAGAGCGCTGTGCAGCTTAAAGGGAACATTGCCTGTCACATGTCTCCTTCTTTGGCTTGGTGTCAGTTTTTGTCTGATTACATTCTTGTGAAGTGTCATGGGATTACATTAAAGGCACTATATAAAAGCGTGTTAATACCTTTCATGTGTTCCTTAGGCTTTGGAAGTGCCACTTCTTTGAAACGTAATCATGTTGGCAGAGGTGTGGGCACGAGTTGCCCAAGTATACGAGGGTCTCTTGAAAGGAGGTGAGTCATTTGGTCTTTTTAACTAATGGTCTTTGACTTGTTCCTCCAAGGATCCAGTCAAGTTGGACTTTGTTTTCTACGTTCTAGTAACTTCTTGTGTTTGATATCTCCATGATTTGTTTAGCAGTATTGATCTTTGACTTGTTTGATATAATTGCAGCAGAGAATTCTTGCTGAGTCATGCCTGATTTGACTAAGCAGATTTCTCAATCTATTAGTGACTTTTGACATGCATGTCACAATTGGCATAATAAAACTCATGCACGCCATTTGGTATGAAAGGTTATGACAGCTGTGAAGTCAGCAGCTGGAATAGTGAGTACCAACTCAATGTGTACGAGGGACTTTTTTAATAAGTAGAAAAATATTCTGGGAAGCTCCCCACTGCCTTGGTGGCTAAATGCACCATAAAGTAGTGCAGCGTGACCAGGTTTTGTCCCTGGCCTGTGTGGAGTTGGCTGATCTCAAGTTGCGGCATCAGTGAGTGCTACATTTTTGGACAAAGTATTCCTGGGGGGGTGTGTGGGAGGGGAGAGGTGAAAGATGTTTCTGGAACGTGAGGGCAGGGTATACCTGTGATTACCTGTCACTCCCCAGCCAACAGTTACGATCAAGGCTCATGAGCAATGGCCAACTTGAATGAAACACTGGGGGGAAGAGGGCTGATGCAATAATTCCCCAGTATGATTGCCATCTTTCAGAGGAAGGCAAGAAAAATTGGCACATGGAAGGAAGCCCCAGAACAGTTTCCATTCTCTTTTCCCACATAACTTTGATTACCAGCATACAAACTGAATTTGATTACTGATGGTTAATGGTGGGTTTATTAGTGCTTGTAACTCTGTACGTCTCTCTCTCTCTCTGCAGATCCAAGGCTTGAAGAGTATCCCCTAATGGTATCCCCAGTCCCTATGACTGCTATCCTCTTGTTCTACGTATATTTTGTATTGTCGCTAGGACCCACGCTCATGGCTCACAGGAAGCCCTTCGACCTTAAAAAGATTATGGTTTTCTATAACTTTGCGCTGGTGTTTTTCTCGATCTTCATAGTGTACGAGGTATGCCTGTTTCTTCTTTGTTTAGTTTGGTTGGAAAGTGTTGCTTTTGCAGTTTGAATTATTGATATCCTCCTATACCCCAATAAATGCATTTACAACTGAGGGGTACACTGGAAGAGTGAGCACAGGGATATTAGGAAGGTACTAGAGTGGGGAGGGCACTGGAATATTTGGGTAATTGGTCAAGTGACTAAGTATTGGGAGTGCATTGGGGTATATGGTGAATGAGATGAAAATGACTCAACTTGTGATTGTTGCATGCAAGTTGTGAACATATTTCTCAAATGAGTTACGGGTAGGTGTAATTTTATTTTAAATGGCAATTGTTAATCACATGGGCTTCTTATTACCCTCCTGCCATGAGAGTTCCTGCCTCCACCTCAAGACCTAGATAATGATTATGGTTTTAAATTCATCAGACTGTCTGTCTCTGGGATACCAGCAATTTGAATATTCAAGTACTGTGACTTTGATATTAAACTATTCTCAAACTCCTTTTGTAACTGGAAAGAGGAGTTGCTCCTGCTGTGGACAGTTAGCGTTTTGGAATCGCATTGCAGGATTGAGCAGTTCAGTTGTGAAGTGTTATTAAAAATACATCCTTGTTGCTGTTTTTTGTTTTCCATCCAGACTGACCCAGTTATCACTTGTAAATGTTGGTTTCTGTCTAGTTGGAATGTTAATACTGATGCTGATTTTTCATTTCCACAGTTCTTGATGGCTGGCTGGGCTACAGGATATACATTCCAGTGTGATCCAGTGGATTACTCCAATAGCCCCAAAGCTCTTCGGGTAAGTGGTGAACCTTTTGCTTTTGTTTGCAGCCATTCTAACATTCTTCAAGTATCTTCATAGTCTCTGACCCTGAAGATAGGAGGTGAATGGCCAACTCAGCAGGCACTCTGCAACCTTCAAGTCTGTACGGCTCAATTGCATGCTGGTTTTACTGACCAAATCACTGGGAAGCCCTGTGTTCTTAAGCAGAGACAGTCTTTGGTGTTTTATCAGGATGGTCCTTGTCAATGTTGCAAATTTTATTTACTATTTGACTGATCGTTTGCATTAAAGTACCAATTAAAAGTTTGTTTTTAAAAAAAAAAAGCAATTTTTAATGGAGAGATGATCTAAAGTCCAAAGTGTTCTATAATTTCCACTAAGGTTCATGTTTGAAACCTTGATGTGGCACAAATGAGTGTATGTATGCTAGAGATTGCTGCATTCACCAAATGGAGGGGCTGGACACAGAGGAGCCCAAGTTTTTAAGATCCAGAATAAATCCTTGGTGTCTGCATTTTAATGAGAACAATTGATTAAAGATACTGACTTGATCAAATCAATGCTCCTTGTGTCAATGACCTAACTGGTGAATGTGGGGCCACAAGGTAGTTCATTGCTAAACTGCTGTGACCGTGACACAGGATAAACTTGTTCATTCACCTCCTATGAATGTTTAACTTAACACAGTGCAGGTGACTCATTTCCTGGCAGTCCCCTGTCAGGATGTCCTGATAGCAGCTAATCGGTGGAATGCTGGCAGCAATTCAGTAACTCTTGAGCCTTTGTAGTGTGGGAGGCTTTACTGAGGCACAAGCCGAAGTCAGACCAACTACTTTATGGTGTGGGTCCCACCAGCATTGATCTCTCGCGAATGGTGGTACCTTACAGTGCCACAAAGTATTGGCAGAAAAATGAATTCCCTGTGGGATGGTGATTGGTGTGTAAAATAAACTTTTTTTAAAGGGGACGGTGGGGTGGGGGTGGCAACCATGGCAAAAGCTATTGCAGGACCTGTCCCTATTTTTATAAACCAAGGATACAGCTGTGTGATCAGTGATGCTCTAAGAGGCCCATCTGGCCTCTCGGGTGGACGTAAAAGATTCATGGTTCTATTGAAGTAGAGCAGGGGAGTTTTCACCGGTGTCGGGGCCAATTTTTATCTTTTTTTTTTATATTTAAAAAAAACAACCCCAGGTTATCTGGTTGTTTGTTTAATTACTGTTTGTGGGAGTTGGCTGCTGCTTTTCCCTACATTACAACAGTGACTGCACTTCAAAAGTATTTCATTGACTGTAAAGCGCTTTGGGAGGTCCAAAGGCACTTTGGGAGGTCCTGAGATCATAAGGCGCTACATAAATGCAAGTCTTTTTCCTGCACTGCCGAGGGTGCCTGGAGCAACACTTTTTTTTAAAAAAAAATTGAGAACTAAATAAATCGCTGCTGTCTGTTTCAATGTTTTTCTGTACAATGAGCTACCAAGTATAAACCCATTCTCCTGTTGCTGCCCTGTTTTAATAATCTTTGCAAATCATACATGTCCTGCTGTTGCATGTACTTCCTGACTGTTAACAAATCTGTTTCAAAAACTTAAGTGGGTGTTTTTTTTAAATTTACTTGCCTTTCAGACCTCCCAATACAGGGTGGCACTTTGATGCAAGTCTCATCTGCCAGTTTCTTGTCTTTTTTATTTTAAATTTAGTTTTAAATTTGGCCTGTGTTGTGCCTCATCTGCTATCTAGCTGCTGAATCCTGACCTTCCCTCAAGCTGTCCCTACCATTTTGCCTGAGGCCTACTGCTGTTTGTTTTTCTGTCCAACCAAGCTGCTTCAATTTAAATTTTGGAGAAACCCCCCCCCCCCCCCCCCCCCCCCCCCCCCCCCCCCCCCCCCCCCCCCCCCACACTGCTCCAGTCCTGCTTCTGCTCCTTTCCTGTTGCTTTTAAACACGCGCACACGCACGCTCCACCTATGCTTATTCCCTGCTACCACTGAAGACAAACCTGCTCTGTCCTGTTCTCTGGCTGTCCTGCTTTGCTCTTGGGGTGGTGGGGGGGGGGAATACCTCCTGCTTTGTGCAGAAGCCACCCCCTCAAACTCTGCCATTGAAGATTCATGGCCCTCTTCCCTGCGGGGAGGATGTTCCCGATGACGGGTGAGACGAGAACTAGGGGACATAGTCTTAGAATAAGGGGCTGCTCTTTCAAAACTGAGATGAGGAGGAACTACTTCACTCAGAGGGTGGTAGGTCCATGGAATATGCTGCCACAAAAAGCTGTAGAAGCTACAACATTAATTAAATTTAAAACAGAAATAGACAGTTTCCTAGAAGTAAAGGGCATTAAGGGTTACGGGGAGCGGGCAGGAATTTGGACATGAGTCTAGGTTCGGATCGGTCATGGCCCTGTGGGTAGTGGAGCGGGCCCAGGGACTGTGTAGCCTGATTCTGCTCCTATTTCGTGTGTGCAATTCTGTTAGATGCAGGAGATGTTTCTGTGATAGATAGTAGATTGGCGGTTAGGATCAGATCAGCCATGATCTTATTGAATGGCGGAGCAGGCTCGATGGGCCGATTGGCCTACTCCTGCTCCTATTTCTTATGTTCTTATGTTCTTAGCAAACTAACTCCTGTGGCCAGGATAGCTGCTGAGTGGCTGCCCCGCTGCGGCCTACTGCTGCTCTTGGTTGGCTCCCTCTTTGCTTTAGTGCGGCGTTTTATTTAATTAGTTTTTGAACCCCATTTGGTGCCAAGCTTGGTTAATTAATTTCAGCACCCCTGTTCAGTGCCAGCTTTATTATTACCAAACATGTTCAATGTATAATTGAATTAGTTTTACCCGTTCCGTGTAGTCTTCAATTGATATCCTCTGTTCAATGCCGAGATTAGATAATTAGCTTCATTTCTCCCCCTGCCAAATCACTAGCGTTTGCTTCGTTTCACTTCTCACCCCTTGTAGAAGTTTACTTAAATTTGTGCCCTATTGCCATCTCCCTGACCAGTGATTGACATATCTAGGAAATCCACTGTACCACAGCCAATCTAATATTTTCCTTTTTTCCCTCTTGTCCCCATCCCACTTATTTATTTTCTTTCTCCCTTTTAGCTAATTGCCATTCTCAAGCCAAATGCAGGTACTTTGCTCCCTGGCTCTGCCTATCCTGTTTGCTATTGGGCACACCAGAGAAACTCATTCTGGATCTTGCCAGCCCAAAGCCACCTGCCACACCTCTGGCCCAGCTTGTTTAACACACTGTTCTGTTCTGCCTTTCTAATATTACAATTCAACTCTGGCCTTCAAATACTAAGTTTAAATTGTGCACTTCTATTGCGGGTAAGCCTGGTGACTGTGCTAAACTCTGATTTTCAGCAGTGATTCCTGCATATGACAAGTGTTTTGGCCCTAGGGGCAGTGCAGCGGAGAGCAGTGAGGCTGATCCACCTGTGTTGAGGGGAGCCCTAAAAATGACCAGATAAATTAGGGCTATTGGGCCTTGAAGGGAAACTTCTTGGAAGGGTTTTTTTGTTATACAAGAATACTGACTGGAATAAAGAAAATAAACCAATCTTTTCAGATATGCCAGAGTAGGAGGGCATAGGTTAAGGGTCATGAAAGGAAATATTTTCTACAGGGGTTGATCAATAGCTGAAATGGATTGTCAGGGAAGGTAGTCAAGGCCAAGACATTAAGCTCATTTAAGAAACTTCTAGATGCTGTGATAGGTGGAAGGTAGGGTTTGTACTGTGGAGCGAATGAGATCAACTGGGCTTCTTCACCCTTGTGATCTAAAGCATGGTTATTCTCATCTCTAAGCTGTTTAAAATTTGGGATAATCACTCCATCACAATTACACCAGTTACATTTCTAAACATTTATTTGTAAATCACAATGATGCTCCCAACTTCCTTGCGATTTGTCACTCTGCTGGATTAGAGATGGGAAGGCCACTTCTTGCACTGCTCAAGCCTAGTGCATCAAGTGAGCAGCAGCACCAATGGCAACCATAGTGGTGTCTTTTCAAGCTGAACCTTCCCCTCTGCTAACATCGGAGTGCTGACCGGCTCTCTGGGCTTGGAGTGGTGGTACAGAATCGAGCCCTACTGGAAAGTGTATAGACGGTTAATGAATTATTGAGAGAGAACCTTCAATTTCCCCCACCCCCCCCCCCCCTCTGTAACCTGAGATGCTGAGGACAATTGTAGTGGCTCCAGTGTCTCCTTAACTAACTGAGATCAGCTGTCTGACCATAAAACAGCAATTCAACCTCCAATCCAGATGCCACTGAATATTTTGGGACTTTTCTCCTTGTTCTCTTATCTCCCACCCCCACTCTGAATCCTAATGGATAAATACTTGGCTTCCACTCTCCATGATAGCACAGGTAAGATCATGTGTGCAGAATAAAGGATCCAGAATTGGCATCTGCCAGTTCTGGTATTGAAGCTGCAATCCAGTGGACTTCTAGAGCAGCAGTGTTCCTGTTTGTTTAGATGAAGCATTCATTTTGTTTTGCTGGAGATACTTGTAAGGTGATTGGAAGGCATGTTTGTTTAGTTTTGATTTTGCAAGTGAATTATGCTAAAGTGTACAGTTATTTACCAAAAGGTAGTGTTATCAGTGTGCTTGGACAGTGGCAAAAGTACAATCTGCTCAGGTCCATGGGGGCAGGAAGTGCTGATCTGTCTGAACACTAAGACAACAGTGCCACCTACAGAAATGAAAACTGAAAATGCTGGAACACTCAGCAGGTCAGGCAGCATCTGTGGAGAGAGAGAAAGTTAATGTTTCAGGTCAATGACCTTTCATCCGAACTGGAAGATGTTGGCGATTAACAGTTTTTTAAGCAAGTACAGAGCCAAGGGGAAGGTCTTTGATTGGCTGGAGGGTAGGAGTGATTAAATGACAAGTTTAACTTCAGTTTTTAACCACTGCTGCCATTTTCTCAGACAGCAGGTGCTAGTAATGGAGGATGCCTGCACCAGAGCCACTGGGAGTGGAGGTGGTGAGCTGGTGCTTGGGGTGGGGATCCCTATCTCTACAAGGCCAGTGGGGTGGTCCACACCCCTGAGGTCACCTTGCCTGCCCTCTGCCACATTCCTGGTCCACAGGAACCTTCTCTCTGCCAGATTTTCCATGCTTCTCTTCCCCTATGCTATTCTGGTGTTGCCATTTCACCTCGTCTGGACCCATCTTTCATTATCTCCTTTTACCTTACGCTGTCACTTTAATCACTCCTGCCCTCCACAGACCTTCCTGGCTCTACCTGCTTTAAAAATGGTTAATCTCTAACCTCTTCCAGTTCAGATGAAAGACCATTGACCAGAAACTTTAAACTGTTTCTCTCTCCACAGATGCTGCCTGACTTGAGTGTGTTCTGTTTATTTCAGATTTCCAGCATCTGCAGTATTTTGCTTTTGTATTTCTAGTGCCACCTATAGTCCAGGCACAAACTGAACTTTTTTTTTCCTACATCTACAAAATCTGTGACCATTTTAAGTACAATTGAAACCCATTCTGCTTCAAAATGATGGGAGTGGTAGGTGTGATTTGCATAGTATTGTGGTATGTGTAATATTCAAATTTAAGATCTTAATGCTTTGAGTTTAAGCAGCAAGGTTGCCAACTCCTAGTTGAAGTATTCCAGGAGGTTTTACACATGACCATCTCGCTCCTGCCATTGGTCACCTGATGCATCCAGTTTTGAGGCGCTTTGCCATCCCACAGAAAGTGAAGCGATCCTTTGTATGATTTGGCTGATTCTTGACTGTTAATCAAATTGCAGTTTTCCCCCATGACCTTTCTCCCTGGTTGCTTGCAGCCGTGTTCTGCAGATTAATCTTTGACCCCTGGAGACTCTAGTAAGCCAGTTCAGATTCAACTGGGTGTGCTTCACGTGTACGTGCTCTAAAGTTTGTCTTTTTTCCAGATGGTGCGTGTAGCATGGCTGTTTTTATTTTCCAAATTTGTTGAACTGTTTGATACGGTGAGTATGACCACTCCCTCTGATGACAATATTAATTTCGAATCTTACAAATTTCAGCCTTTTGTCAGTGCTCATTACAATAACTAACGAGCACTATCTGCTTTAATTCCATCGCCCTGCCGTTTTAAAATTCTTCAGGCGTTTGACTTATTTCCTCTTCACTGGGCACTTGTGGAATGCAATCCACATTCCACTAATGCTTTTGTAAACATTTCGGCCTGGAGTTTCCGCTCTGTTGTGCTGGGGTTTTTTCTTTTGGCGCAATTCCCCTGATTATCGGCACAAGATTGCGATTCTTTTGCACTAATTTTAAAAACATCGCAGCTAGAAGCAGGCCCCTCCCCACAACTAGCCATGCCCCGAGGATGCAATCGCCATTGGGAGTTCCCGCTAATTGGGCTCGTTTGCAGGCCTTCGAGGAGGCTCCCAAAATTAAACTGGATCTTGGTGCAAGAGGGTTGGAATTTTTTTAAAATTTACTAAGTAACTGACTACTGTACCCCAATCTAACCAGAAAAGTTTTTTTTTTCAGTTATATTAAATCTGGTTACTCACAGACTAGACGCTCTGATATCACTAAGTATCTTAAATCCATTTTCAGCTGTATTAATCAAACTTTACCAATTAATCACTCTTAAATATATCTCAGAATATTGTTAAAGCAAATTAAAAGGAAAAAAACGTTTGGAAACTCTGCCAGATTGCGCTGCTTCATGGCAGATTTTGCGTTTGGTGATGTGCAAATGAGTTTAGTGGAAACTCCAGGGGGAGGAAGGAAAGAGACTTCGTGCAATCCGTGCAATTTGCAGCCAAAGTGGGAACTCTTGCCCCTTCTAATCTCTCCTTCTTAAATTTGGGTTTCATTTTCTATTTACACAAATCATGTCCCATTCCTCCACCGAAAGGGCCTGTTGATGCAGGCTAATGGGGTTCTGTAATCAGCTGCTTGGAGGTACATGACTCTATTCGGATGACTCTGATCCAATTTTTCTCTTCCCATCAAACGAAAACCCACCCCTTCCTCTTTCCACCCTCCCCCAACCCCTGTATAATATCGGCGATTGACTGAATTTGTACACAGCTATTCTGTGGTATAGGACCTGGGAACATCAATGTCTTGTCACCATATCCATAATTTAAATTAAAACACTGACTTGTGTGTTGCAAACCATAATGGGGGTTATAGACATTACCAATGTAACACTGATTCTGTATTAAGTAATCCATTTATTCTCTGCCTATTTTCCCCAGCAAAAGGAGTGACCTATATTGCGACTAAATCTAAGCTGATCTCTGAATATTTTATTAATGTAACCAGATAGTTTCTTAGGTTGACATTGTTTGCACAGTAATTGTTTTGTCATTGCTTCTTTGCTTTCTGTCCAAGCTTGGATTGATGTGTTCTCTTGCTCTCATTCTGTCTTCGCTTAGGTTTTCTTTGTCTTGCGGAAGAAGAACAGTCAGATTACCTTCCTTCACATCTTCCACCATTCAGTTATGCCTTGGACCTGGTGGTGGGGGGTTAAGTTTGGACCAGGTACAGAGAGATTGAACTTTTGTTTCATTTTAGATGTTTTATTTGTTTGAATTAGATGAACAGTGGTATCTGGTGAAAGGGCCTTGTGCTGTAACGACTGGTGCTGTTTTTCTTGCAGGTGGTATGGGATCCTTCCACGCCATGGTGAACTCTGTCGTCCATGTCATCATGTACTTCTATTATGGGCTGTCTGCAGCTGGTCCAGCTTTTCAGAAATACCTCTGGTGGAAAAAGTATATGACTGCAATCCAACTGGTCAGTGTCACTGTCTTTGTATTTAGATGTTTATGGGAAGGGGAGTGTGTTTCCCCATTACTTGGTTATGCTGACCAACCAGCTTTGGTGGGTGGGGGGGAGGGGATGCCTAAGCTACAAGTGTTTTTTGTTTTGGGGCTCGTATTGGGAAAGTATGTAGCACAACAGTCTAGTTTGGGGTAGGGAAGAGGGTGTTTGTACCCAGTGCATCAATTCAAACACTTGTGTGATTTTTAGGGTCAGTAGTAGAAGATAGAGAGCACTGGTGAGACCACACCTCGAGTACTGTGTACAGTTTTGGTCACCTCATCTGAGGAAAGATGTTCTTGCCATGGAGGGGGTGCAGCGGCGATTCACCAGGCTGATACCAGGAATGGCGGGATTGACCTATGAGGAGAGACTATGTAGTTTAGGGATGTACACACTGGAGTTTAGAAGATTGAGAGGGGACCTCATAGAAGTGTATAAAATTCTGACAGGTCTAGACAGACTAGATGCAGAAGGAATGTTTCCCTTGGCGGGTGAGAACAGAACTAGAGGACATAATTTAAGGATAAGGGCTAAACCATTTAGGACAGAAATGAGGGGGAATTTCTTCACTCAGAGGGTGGTGAACCTGTGGAACTCATTGCCACAGAGGGCAGTGTACGCCAGCTCATTAAATATATTTAAGAGGGAATTAGATATATTTCTACAGGCAAAAGGGGTTAAGGGTTACGGAGAGAAGGCGGGGACGGGATACTGAATTGGAGGATCAGCCATGATCTCATTAAATGGCGGAGCAGGCTCGAAGGGCCGGATGGCCTACTCCTGCTCCTATCTTCTATGTATCTATGTATAGTTCAGTAAACACTTTCTGAAAGCTGTACAGCACAAGAAAATCCAGTGATAAAGAAAGACTTGTTTTATATAGCACCTTTTCAGGACATCTCAAAGCACTTTGCAGCCAATTAACTAATTATGAAGTGTCGTCACTGTTGTAATGTAAAACACAGCAGCTAATTTGCACACAGCAAGCTCCCACAAACAACAATGGAATAATGACCAGGTAATCTGTTAGTGATGTTGGATAGAATCATACAGCACAGAAGGAGGCCATGGTGCCTTTGAAACATAGAAACTAGGAGCAGGAGTAGGCCATTCGGCCTGTCGAGCCTGCTCCACCATTCAATACGATCATGGCTGATCATCCAAATCCAGTACCCTGTCCCTGCTTTAATCCCCACAGTACACATATCCCACCCTACCCCCGTAACCCCACGTATTTAATTCCCCCTAACATATCCCATCCTATCCCCATAACCCCACATATTTAATCCCCCCCCTAACACTAAGGGTCAATTTATCATAGCCAAATCAACCTAACCTGCACATTTTTGGACTTTGGTAGAGCTATCCAATTAGTCCCACTCCCCTGCTCTCTCCCTATAGCCCTGTAATTTTTTTTCCCTTCCAAGTATTTATCCAATTCTCTTGGAAGTTACTATTTAACCTGCTTCCACCACCCTTTCCGGCAGTGCAATCCAGATCATAACTGTGTAATGTTTCGTCACCTTTCTTTTGCCAATTACCTTAAATCTGTGTCCTCTGGTTACTGACCCTTCTGCCACTGGAAACTTTCTCCTTTATTTACTCTATCAAAACTGTTCATGATTTTGAACACCTCTATCAAATCTCCTCTTAACCGTCTCTAAGGTTGAGGAATAAATATTGGCCAGGACACTGGGTGGGGGGGGGGAACTCTTATAGTGCCATAGGATCTTTTACATCCACCTGAGGGAATTTGGTTTAACATCTCATCCAAAAGACAGCTCAAACAGTGCAGCAACTTGGATTGTGTAATAATAGTAGTGCCAAGGAGTTAATGACATCAGGACTAAAATCTGTATTGATCTATCTGCGCTCAATCCATGCCATGTGGGTGATCATCCAGCATTAGTTTCAGTGTCCCTGAGTTGAACTGTCAGTCCACTTATTGTCTTGTGATGCACTCTGGTGGTGCAGCATCTGTTGCTATTTTATTTTTTTACTTTTCCATCTTTCAGGTCCAGTTCATTCTTGTCTCACTGCACGTCACCCAGTACTACTTCATGGATCATTGCGATTACCAGTTCCCCATCTTCATCCATCTTGTGTGGATGTATGGAACATTCTTTTTCGTCCTTTTCTCCAATTTCTGGTACCAGGCCTACACAAAGGGCAGGAGGTTGCCGAAAAGCGTGGAAGAAAAACGGAAAGCAGCCATGAAGAATGGAAAGCCAGCAGCAGAGAACGGCGGGCACTTGCTGGAAAATGGGGAGATGATGAATGGAAAAGTGAAGACAAAGTAACGGGAGCATAACTTTTTTAAATAAAACCAATTATTGTATTTTTGTTTTTGGAACGTTTTCAGGAGGGAGGGTGCAGCGATTTATCCAGTTTTGAACTTGACTTAAGAATTTCATGCAGTCGATTAATCACTCTGGCACCATGTTGAAATTCAACCTGGGGAAAAGCTGTGACTAAATGTTTTAAGGATCCTGTGTAATTAACAAATGATGGTTTGTGGTTAATCGAGTCTGGATTTTGTTTGGAATCATTGCACTTCTCTAATTGGCTACAAGGATAACACAGATTGTGACACGTGGGGAAGGTGGGCCCCATGCCTCCTGTCTAAGAAAAGGCCTGCTCAACACTGGTCTGTGCTTGAGGACAGTCTGTGGACTTGCTGTATCCTGAGCAGTTGAATGTGCAAGTTTCCAGTCTCTGCTATCTCACCACCACCACCAGTGTTGCATTTAATAATTGCCCAGATCTGCAAAGAACTAAGTGTAACGGTGTTGCCTTTTAACCCTTCCTCTGAAAACCTGCAAACAATTAAACCCATTATGCTGTCAACTCTAGCCACCATCACTCCGAGCAGTTGAAAGCCATGTGAGATTCCCTTCAAATGGCCCACCCGGTTGGGTCTTAGTAATTTATATCTAGTTACAAAAGAAGCTTCTGCCGCTGTCATTAAAGATGTAACATTATACTAATTACAATTAGACATTTTAGAAATTTTTATTTGCTTGATTCTAGCAATGTTGCTGTATATTTTGGGAATGAAGGAAACCACAATATTTAAGAATAAAAAGCTGCTAGGTGAGACAGTGTTAATGTAGTCCATACAGCAGGGAGCGAACCTTTTTATTAATGTTTTGTGGTAGGGGAGGGAAAAGAGTCAGTTTCAAACATATTCAGTACTTGCTGAATACCCTGTGGGTGGTGAGTCCCATGAGTAACCCTTTTTTCCTCATGATCTGTCATTACTGGGGACTGAATAACAAGCCAGTCGAAGGGGAGTGTTCAATGCCCCCTCCATAGTGAGTTCTAATTGGTCCCTGGGGGAGTGAGATCTACTGAAATGGATACTGTGGCTGTAACGAGAATGTCTAATCAGTGTATAGTGGAACAGCAAGCTCCAATCTACATCCCTTTTTTGGGGGGGAAAAAAATTGTAAATTGAAATGGGAAGGAGCTACCTAATTAGGAATATACCTACTCATTTTCACTCTTCTGAACAGCCTTTTCCTTTAGCTCCTCTGCCCTACTAGCCCAACCTGAAGCTGCAGAATTAACATAGGACCCAGGTTGATGCTGTATGTACATATGGTTTCCCTTCAGTAGGTGCCAGCTGTATGTGGAGATGAGCATTATGTGAAGCAGCCCCTGGGTATAAACTGCTGCTGGCACACCTCAGCCATGTTGAGCTCCATTAGGGGAGAGAGAAAAAGTGCAGTACTTGGAAAGCAGCGCAGCTATATCTTTAGTTCTTTGCAAATCTTTTTCTTGTTACAGTCAAAAACAGATCCCCCCCCCCCCCCCCATGAGTAAAAACAGTGAAGGAAGATCTCTGGGATTATGATATCACAGGAGCAAGTTTCAATAGGAATTCTCTGATTCTGAAATAAACTCAATTTCAAAACTTGAATGTTTGGTCTGATTTTCTTGTTTGCTATAAATATTAGCTAACTAGACTTGTTTATTTCTTGGCTTTTAAAAAAAAAAAAAAAGATTCCAAATCACAAGGAGGCTTATTCCTTGGTTCTTTGAGTTTACTAGAGTCCCTTGGTAAAGACATATCCCATATCTGTTGCCACTGGAATTTTGCTTCACATTTGTCCTATTTAAGGTGTTTAGCTCCAGAACCAGTGAGCAGTTGTGTGTTTGATGCTTACTTTTCCAATTTAATGGTTTTATTTATTAAATCCCTAGTGAAATGTCTGAGGTTATTTTGTTAATTCCGTTCGTACTTCTGTTACTTGTACATTGTTTTCCTTCTGGACCTAATAATGGGGTAAGCTAACTGGGGAAATATATAACCAGGGAACCTCATTTAATGGCTTCACAAAGATTGTCCTGGTAAGTTTAAGGAGACTTTGTGTGGCTGTATTGGTAGTGAAGCATGAGGGATATGCCAAGAGACTTGTCCTGGGTTCCAAGTTCCTTCAAACTAGGATTTGAAAGGAGGAATTCCATAACCTCCAATCCGGACCTTTTGCTGAGATGTGAGGTGACAGTGTTTGTTGACCAGATGACACGGTGGCATAGTGGTTAGCACTGGTGCCTCACAGCGCCAGGGACCCGGGTTCGAATCTGACCTCGGGTGACTGTCTGTGTGGAGTTTGCACATTCTCCCCGTGTCTGCGTGGGTTTCCTCCGGGTGCTCCGGTTTCCTCCCACAGTCCAAAAATGTGCGGGTTAGGTTGATTTGGCTATGATAAATTGACCCTTAGTGTTAAGGGGGGATTAAATATGTGGGGTTATGGGGATAGGATGGGATATGTTAGGGGGAATTAAATACGTGGGGTTACGGGGGTAGGGTGGGATATGTGTACTGTGGGGATTAAAGCAGGGACAGGGTACTGGATTTGGATGATCAGCCATGATCGTATTGAATGGTGGAGCAGGCTCGATGGGCCGAATGGCCTACTCCTGCTCCTAGATTCTATGTTTCTATGACACTGTGGCTCAAATTCTGTAATGTGGGTTTTGATTCTGATGTACCAGTTTTCTGAACATTTTTCAATGGCATATGAAGAAAACCAGGTGGTATCTATCTCTGGCTATCTTCATTATCTGCTCCTAATTTACCACAAAGGCTTAGAGCTTTGGGCCTTTTCACTCTAGGAAGAGCAGACTTTGAGGAGGTTTGATTTGAGGTCTTTTATTTATTTTATTTATTTATTTTAAAGAATTAGACTCTGTCCACGTGAATAGATTGGAGTTGAGTAAGGAGACATGTTATGTATGCACAGAAGTTTTTGATATTAGGAGGTACTCTTGCAGTTGACCTCTGGAATATGGTGTGCAGATTCACTAAGCATTCAAAAGGGAGCAGAGTTCCTTGAGTTGTCAACAGAGCTACTTCTAAAAGGTAGATGGATCTTGGGGGATCAGTCTCCAGTTTGGGGAGGGGGATAGATGGTGTGCATATGTTACACACAAGTGTAGGACATGCTTGACAGACTTGTTGATCTTTACCTATCCTTCACACATTCATGTCTTTTTTTTGCTAACATGTAATTTCATAAGTCTTTTTAAACATTGGAGTTGTACATTCTTAGAATCCTAGGTTACAGCACAGGATATTGGCCCATCAAGCCTGTGCCTTATTGATGAGACCACATAAATTGCCTTAGTACAGTAGATTTACAACACCACCTCCAAGTTACACACCAGCCTGACTTTGAAGGATATTGCTGATCCTTCATTGTCGCTGGGTCAAAATCCTGGAACTCCCTCCCTAACAGCACTGTGGGAGTACCTTCACCACACAGATTGCAGCGGTTCAAGAAGGCGTCTATCACCACCACCGAGGGCAATTCATGCTGGCCTTGCCAGTGATGCCCATAAACTAATTTTTTAAAAAAATGCTTCGCTCCTTGTGGTCACAAGGTAGGAGTAAAGTCAGACAGCTGGTCTGGGAATTTTTGTGATTCCAGCAACCACACGGGTCAAATTTGCAAGATCTGTCCATGTTGGAGTGTATGAACCAGTTCTGGTATTAATTAGAAAAGGGCAATGTGACTTTTTCTCATTCTTGCCACTGCCTATTTTAGAAATTGTTTAGCTCATTTTATAATCCCATGGCCCAGACAATAAGTTAAATAACTACTTGTTTTGTGCTTCTCTATTGAAACATGAATACACTCAGCAGCTAAACTGTCTGGGGAAAGGTATTGAGCAAGGCTTGTGCTCAAGGGAAGATGCTGCTGGTGACTCCTTGTGCCACATTTTACCCTCTGGTTAAGTGTCTTGCCTCTGCTTGGTACCTGATCTATAGCTGGAGGGAATCAAAGAGCAAGTCCACCATGAATCCCGCTACAGCACTGATGCAAATCACCTACCTATCCCCTCTGCTTGTGGCATAAAGTTGAGGGAGGGAAGAAATAACCTCTAGTTCACCAGCACTGTAAACATGTTTATAGTGGCTCCTTCAATTATAAACTGTTAAAACCTGCACCAGCTAGGCCATGGTTGGAGGGCTATGAGACTAAGTGGCTAGCTCTTGCAAAGAGCCTGTACAGGCCAAATGGCCTCCTGTGCAGTATGATCCTATGGTCCGTGTCCATATTACATTCACTACTTGAAACACACAAGCCTATTATTGATCGCACACAAATGCTTAAACACTTGACATTTTCCTTGTCTGTGTGTAACCTGTTTAAATGGGTTAATATCTCTACCAAAATGCAGAGTATTAGATGTCATGAACATGCTGTTTGTTTAATGCTGTCAGTAATTTCTAGGTTATGAAGAAAATAATTTGCACTGGTCTAGCACCTTTCACTACCTCAATGTCCCAAAGCATTTTACAGCTAAAGTACTTTTGAAATGTAGTCACTTATGAGGAAAAGCAGCTGTCAATTTGAGCACAGCAAGGTCCCACAAATAGCAGTGAAATACATGACCAGAACATGTTTGTGATGTTGGGTGAGGGACATATATTGGATAGGACACTAGAACTCTCCTCTTTGAATAGTGGCATGAGAGCCTTTACATCCGCCGGAGAGGGCAGATGGGACCTCGTTTTAACGTTCTATCCGACACAGCAACTCCAACAGTGTAGCACTCCCTCAGTACTGCACCGAAGTGTCCGCCTCAAGTCTTGAGTGGGGCTTGAATTTACCAACTTGACTCTGAAGCAAGCGTGCTACAACGAAACCAAGGCTATAATGTCTGAACTGTGGCACTTCATTCATTGGGGAAAAATGGGAAACATTACTTTTCCCTTGAGTTCCACTTTGTGACTCAGCCTGTCCATTCTGTTTCTACCTGCATTATCTCCTTTCTGGTGCTTGTAATCCCTATTTCTCACCCAGTTGCCTCTGATGTATATTTCATGATTCATCTAATTGTTATGCTTCAGCATACCCTTCCTTCCAGTTTGCTTGATGTCCAAGTCCCTTATTAAAAATCTCAACTTGTAATGTGAAGCTATTCTATTCGCTAATGTAAAAACAGGGATAAAGGGCTATAATCATGAGAATTGAGCTTTTTCTGCTGATGGAAGTCATCATGACAAGTCTTTGTATATATCTTGCAAAGCCAGCACTTGGTGGTTTTTCTAATTTCCAGTCAGTATCATTTTAAAATATTCATTACATGCTTAACTTTTCTTCAGTTTGGATCTAATTCAACAAAAATCTTAAAGTATAAATGGCCATAGGTAGATTTTAAGCCATTTGCCTTTGTGATCTGTACACTAGAGCACAGGGCAAGTGTAAACAAAGTTCTTTAATAAACTGATGGTTTCATACTTTATACAAATGCTGTAGTTAAGAGTTATAAATAAAAGGAATAGTGAGCTCTAAATATTCAGTTCGATAGGAGAGGGAAAAAAATACATGACATGTACTTGGTCTTAAATGTCAATTATCGGGTTTACTCTCGCCGCAATGCGATATAGCACTTCATTTTCCACTTTAAAATGTAAGTGTTTCACATGATGCAAAGCAAGATTCAGTTATGTATAAAACACATTTTAGGTTATCTACTGGCCAAAAACATGACTAATAACTGACCATTCCAAATAATCGTGACAAAAATAATTCTTCCATTACAGTAAACCTATCTCCAGGACACCACTGGGAACAGAGAGATTCAGTGATCACTGGAATGCCATAAATGAAAGCAATACGCTGAATAAAGGTTTTCTTGTAAGAACCTTTTATAAGGTTCTGCAGCACCAGGCAAATGTGATGTGCTGCACGCAATATCGTTAAGTCACCTCAAGTGAAGTGTGTAGTAATTGAGTTAATATTTTTTTTAAACGTTTAAATACTGAAGAGCCCATCATAGCATATGATGTGGAGATGCCGGTGTTGGACTGGGGTGGACAAATGTGAGAAGTCGCACAACACCAGGTTATAGTCCAACAGTTTTATTTGAAATCACAAGCTTTCGGAGCGCTGCTCCTTCGTCACCTGACGAAGGAGCAGCGCTCCGAAAGCTTGTGATTTCAAATAAAACTGTTGGACTATAACCTGGTGTTGTGCGACTTCTCACATTCATCATAGCATAGGCTTCTCAAGTTGCCAACAAAGCACAGTTTCACTGCTGGCTGTTCCAGACATTACAAAGGATCTAATTTATAATAATGTCCCTTTTTAAAGTTGATTTGCCTTTCCTTGCCATAGTAACTCTCATTGCATGTGTTTCTTATGCTTGATGCTGATTGAGATTTGCTGATAATTCCAGCTGTATATGGTCCTTGGGTGTGTTAAATTTCAATGCTTCATGGCTCATCGCTGATATGGGTGCATCGATGCAGACTTGATGTTGGTTTTTATGGTGCTTGGCATCTTACCTGGAAAAAGATAAAATGATACTGAAGGGAAGCAATACTTGTACATTCGTATTCCAGCACACACAGGGCACTTGGTCTGAAATACCCTTGGTAATCAACAGGATCTGAAATCTAGCATCCTCTAATCAACCGCCTTCAGTTTTTATTTACTTTTGTGTTTTTACTTCAATGTATTTTCATGTAATCTCCAACAGTGAATTCTAGACTGAATTCTGCACAGTAAGAGCAGAGGAATATTTATGGACAGGAATAGAGCATTTGAACCGACAAGCCCATCCCAACTGCTAAATACACCCACCACCTCCGCTCTTCAGAAACACGTTTAGTGTGTTTTGAAACCAATTACACTATTCGCTTCACTGCTTTCCTTAATACCTTACCCCACAAGTGTATTCTCTTCAGTGTAGAAATGTTCCACCTAACTTCCATTCTTACTCCTAAAGGCCTCATTTTTAAACTTCTGACCCATGCTATTTGAACCCTTTGCCTGGATTAACTTTGACAATCTCAATCATAATCTTAACTTCAATTAGGGCACCTCAAAGAGGTTGCATTTATATAGCACCTTTCACAACCTCTGGACGTCCCAAAGTGTTTCACAGTCAATTAAGTACTTTAGTGTAATCACTGTTTTAATGAAGGGAAATGCCAACATCCAATGTTCCCACAAATAGTCATGAGATACACTAGATAATCTGCTTTAGTGATTGTTGGTTGAGGAATAAATATTCGAATAGTGCTATGGGATCTTTTATGCCCACCTGAGAGGGCAGGCAAGGGAGTGGGACTAATTGGATAGCTCTTTCAAAGAGCCGGCACAGGCAAGATGGGCCGAATGACCTTGTGTGCTCTATAATTTTATCTCAATAACCACCACAGCTAGCATCTCCGTGTACAATTGTGGATAGATTTGCCTACTGCTGGATGCAATGAACAACTTTGTTTCTACCACACTAAAACCACGTTCTTCCACCAACTTAACTATCTCCTTTCTTTCTGCTGCTGAAACCCAACTCCATGCCTTTATCATTCAAGGCTTGACTTCTTAATTGCCATCTAAACTGGCCTCATCTCCCTCAATCTGATACTTCAACTTATCCAAAGCATTCACTGCCCACGTTCTCCCCCACAATAAGTCACACACTTCCAACATTCCAAGCCTCACCAAGATTCACTAGCTCCCTGTGTTAGTTTAACATCTCATCCAAAAGACGGCACCTCCGATGGTGCGGCAATCCTTCAGTCCTGCCCTGAAGTGCCAGTCGAGATTATGTGCTCAAGTCTCTGGAGTGGGACTTGAACTCATGATCTTCTGACTCGGAGGCAAGAGTGCTACCACTCAGCCAAGGCTGATGCCTCTGATAAGGCATTATAGGAATGAAAGTATTTATTGTTGTGCTTTACCCAGTGGTCAACCAGTAGATTTTACAAAATTGTTCTGAAAAATCTTCCTCTGAAACCAATGCTAAAATCACTGGTCTACAATTTCCAGAGATGCATCATATATGAAACACAGTGTCATCCAAATATGCAAACAGGCGTGTTAAACTAAAATTCGACTTTCCTCCACTAACCCACTAATCTCTCAATAGCCAGAAGTTTAACTCGCATTACAATAACAGAAATAACTCTGGCAATTGTGAATGATACAGCTATAAAATAGAATATTAATCTAGTATTTGCTCCACTTACCTGGCTGGCCTTGCTGTGATGGAACTTGGCCTGGCATTCCCTGTTGGTTAGGCCCACCTTGAATCGACACCTGCGCCATGCTTGGACCCCCCTGGAGACCAGCACCTGGTACAGCCTGACCTGATGAGACTGGCCCACCTTGGGGCGGTGGTCTGATTGGTTTGGACAACCCTTTTCCAAATCCAATTGCTGCCACTAGAGCATTGGTATCTGCTGGGTTAAAGGTCTGCTTGTTCTGACGCAAGGCTAGTGAGAAAGAAAAATTGGAAGGTTCAAATGTTGAAGTTCTTATTACCATTAGGTTTCTTTACACAGTTGTAATGTTCTTGATTGTATAGTATAGCTGTCTCTATAACACTTTACAAACTGGACTGTACAGAAATAATGTAAGTGGGCTCATAATAAAAATACCGATTACTGCTGCAATGACCTTCTAATCCTCTCTTTACCCATTCTTTGTTGAAGGTGGAGTTTATACTGGGGCAAGGCTACACTGGCAGTGGTTACACTCAGGTGAACAATGGCCAGTTGGGCCAAACACCAATCAGTGGGTTAAATCTACCAGATGGATTCTCACAGCCAGGCCTGAGCCTGTCCTCATCCACTGTCCACTCACAAGCATTTCCAGAGTAGTCACTGGTCAGAAATCAGGAACTGAACCCTGGCCCATTTTCCCCTGTTCAGCCCGAGAACATTGTGGCCAATTGCAGTGCCCCCCCCGCCCCCCGGGTGAGATTAGCTACCTCAACAAAGACCAGAGATCAAACCTGGAATCTTCCTCGTCTATAAGGCTCAGTGTCACACAATACATTCCATTTATCCACTGAGCTTGATCACGATAATTATAAAGCATGCTCAAGGCGCCTATTGCTGCACTAACTTTTTCTCCCTATTGTTGCCTCATCTTCAATATTAGATTTGTCAACATTAGATAATGGACTTTGAAAGAACTGAGCTTTGGAATCCTTATCGAAAAGTGTGGCTATTAAATAAAAAATTCTAGTGCTAGCCTGTCATTTTTCAGAGATAATATATTAGTGCCTATTGCTGAAGTTGATGTTAAAATGGCTCATTTTATTAATTTGCTTCAGCTGCCACATCCAGGTTCATCATTACACATTTACATATTTCCTTTTGATTGTTAGATCCTCTAAAAATTGAACTTGACTTTTAGTTTAAATTACTTCATTAAATTTGAATTTAATGTAGGTGAGTTATTAAGACCATTACAGTCTAATGTTAAAGTGCATAAAATTAGATTGCAGATGTGTATATGGGTGTTACCAGTCTAACTTAGAGACACAAGCACAAAGGTTTTTAATGGCTGTTAACAGTGAGCTTGCCTCAAATTAGCAAATAGGTGTACTGGCTGAGTCAACACAGAGCGCCAGATTAAGAGCTCTGGGAGCACTGAGCTAGTTACTTGGCAGATAAGTAGCTCTTTTACAGTGCCTTGGTGGCCAGTGAACTGGTTACATTAACGGGGTGATTAACCTTTTCTCTTGAGGGTGCTCTATTAGCAAATAGACAGCATAAAGAACTATCCTTGAGCAATACAGAATCAACACTAGTAAAATAATCTCAAATTACCATTATAGCTCAGTTCAGGGACCCTCTTTTATTCAACAGCTAGCAACAAGTTTTCCTCCAGAGATGCTAGGAGATCTAGTAGCTCACCATTGACACAGTTTCAATGTTGCCACCATATTGGCTGCCCTCAATACCATTAACATGCAGATGGATGATTTAAAATATTAAAATCCAGCCGTGAGATTTGGAATAAGGTGTAATGCTACTAGCTGAATATTTTGATTCTCTGCTATGCTGTTAGGGACGTCTCTCATGGATTTCAGAGGATTTTTCAGATGCTATTATGAAAATACACAGAAACAATTACAAAGTTTTCTTTTCCTTCCCCATTATTTCCCTTACGACAACAAAGGACCTGCTGTGTACCTCCACTCTCAGACTCCCGCTCCTCCCGAGTGTTGTTGAGTTTGTCAAGCAGGTTGCTACACATTTTGTTCATTGACTGGACGTGTTTCTGCAGTGGGAGAAAAAAAAAAGCAACTGAGAAATAATGTTGAAATATTACTTTCTCAAATGTCAGAATTGACTCGATAGTAACCTCAATATCTTGCATTTAGCTAATGCCCCTCATGTGCAAAATAGCTGAATGTACTTTTCTTCCTCATTGCAATGCAGAGTGAGCACAACATCAGAAAAGTAGAAATAAATGGAGGTGCTGGAATGAGGAACCGAAGACATTATCAAAAAGAAGAGTTTTGAGGAGTTTTTTTTAAAGCAAGTAGGGAGGGGACAGGGAACTGGGTAGTGAGTTCTAGATGGCAGTGAATGAGTGGAGTTGAGTGAATGAGGAGAAAGCTGGTTTGCAGAGGATGCATGCAGGCACATAAGGCAGGAGATCACGAAAGGTAGCTAGAGATTGCAATCAAGGATGCATGCTGTGGCACAGGGAGCTAGTGAATCTTGGCGAGGCTTGGAATGTTGGAAGTGTGTGACTTATTGTGGGGGAGAACGTGGGCAGTGAATGCTTTGGATAAGTTGAAGTATCAGATTGAGGGAGATGAGGCCAGTTTAGATGGCAATTAAGAAGTCAAGCCTTGAATGATAAAGGCATGGAGTTGGGTTTCAGCAGCAGAAAGGAAGGAGATAGTTAAGTTGGTGGAAGAAAGTGGTTTTAGTATGGTAGAAACAAAGTTGTTCATTGCATTCTGCAGTAGGCAAACCTATCCACAATTGTACACGGAGATGCAAGCTGTGGTGGTTATTGAGATAGAATCATAGAGCACACAAGGATTGACCTATGAGGAGAGACTATGTAGTTTAGGGATGTACACACTGGAGTTTAGAAGATTGAGAGGGGACCTCATAGAAGTGTATAAAATTCTGACAGGTCTAGACAGACTAGATGCAGAAGGAATGTTTCCCTTGGCGGGTGAGAACAGAACTAGAGGACATAATTTAAGGATAAGGGCTAAACCATTTAGGACAGAAATGAGGGGGAATTTCTTCACTCAGAGGGTGGTGAACCTGTGGAACTCATTGCCACAGAGGGCAGTGTACGCCAGCTCATTAAATATATTTAAGAGGGAATTAGATATATTTCTACAGGCAAAAGGGGTTAAGGGTTACGGAGAGAAGGCGGGGACGGGATACTGAATTGGAGGATCAGCCATGATCTCATTAAATGGCGGAGCAGGCTCGAAGGGCTGGATGGCCTACTCCTGCTCCTATCTTCTATGTATCTATGTATAAGGTCATTCGGCCCATCTTACCTGTGCTGGCTCTTTGAAAGAGCTATCCAATTAGTCCCACTCCTTTGCTCTTTCCCCATAGCCCAGCAAAGTTTTCCTTTTCAAGTCTACTGTATATCCAATTCCCTTTTGAAAGAAACTATTGAATCTGCTTCCACCACCTTTCAGGCCACCAGCCCACCACCCTGCATTCAGTTCAAGGAAGATGCAGGGAAAAGGTGGATGTTAAATGAGGAGTGAATTAAATACACTAGATAAAACGTTTCAATCTAGTAAAATGAACAGTAAAAACTATAATTGCCACAATCCTTCCTACCTCTACATTCAGATGATCAATGAAGTTCCAGCCCTTAAATTCACCTTTTTTGGCTGCTTAGGCCCCTTATCCTCCTCTGCAACAACTCCTTCCCTTCACAATCTTGACACGTGGGGACATTCATTTCTCACCTTGCACTTATATCACATTATTTGCAGTGGTGTCTCTCTGTGGTCTTCACGTAGCACCGTTTGATTGATCATCTTGAACATGATTACCATCTCAACTGCCTGTGATTTCTTCAGGTGGCCAGCTGTCATTTCCTGCTTGCAGCTAGCCACTTCTACCTGGATGTTTTGATTACAAGCAAACCAATATCTCCAAACACAAATGAAGCCATACCTGAGCTACATCAGGGGCCAGGCGTGCTGCCTCTGCACTCAGCTGCTTCTCCTGTTCTTCTACCTCTGGATCTGGTTTAGTCCGGAGATGATCCGGAACTACCTCGTGACTAAAAACAGGAACTCGACCCTCTGTTAGCTTCTATGAAAAGAAGGCAATGAATCAGCAAACAAGGTCATAGATGTTGAAGCACTTCTGACACTTCCTCCAGTTTCCTAGGGTAAAAGGTGTAATTTTATTTAAAATTCCATGGGTTGTAATTTGTGGCCCCTACAGGTGCACACGCGCCCGTAGGAGCCGCGCAAGTTTCGGGTTTAGGCATGCGAAGCGCATGCGCGAAAACCTGGAACTTGCGATGTCAATTCTTGACAGATCATCCGCATCCCCAGGAGAAAGGCCTCCGTGGGCGGAGAGTTGGACTATTTGCCCAACTTCTGCCCAGCGAATGCCCATGAAATTCTTACGCCTGGTAAAAGTAGGCGCAAGGCCTGCTTTTACCAACGTAAGAGTTTTAAAAAACATAAAAATAATTTTTTTCATTCATTTAAACATTAAAACACATGTAAAATAAGGTAAGGTTATTTTTAGCCCCTTTTAAAACATTAACATTTATTTTTCAAAAAATAATTTGTGTTTTAAATGCTTATATTGTATTTTAATTAATTTTAAATATGTAATTTAAAAACATTTACTTGTTGTGTTAAATGTATTTTTTTATGTGATCCCCATTCATGCTTATGGGAATTCCGTACATACGGAACCCCCATTACCATGAATGGGGGTTCCCTTCTTTCATTCGTTGGGCCGGCCCACGTGATCCCAGGGCGCTTGCGAACCGCCTGCACCCCTGGGGTATGGAGCGCGAGTCTCCGTGGCTCCCGAGGCAGAAAGTGCGTGCGTAGATTTTTTGCCGGTCGGACCTGACCGCAAATTCAGGCCCAATATTTCTCTCCAATCAGGCATGCTCTCCTGCTACCTGTATAATGTAACTCCCCCCCCCCCCCTGCTATGCCCTCCTCAAAAGGTTAATTAGATTAAGCGCTTAATTTTGGATTTTCAGCCCAAGGACTATACTTCAAAGAGTCCTCAACTGCGCAAACTTGAATTAACACAAAGAAAGAACTTACATTTATCCTCAGGATGTCACAAAACTCTTTACAGCCAAAGAGTTGATTTGAAAGTTTGATCACTGTTGTTTTGTAGGCAAGCATGGCAGCCAATTTTCACAGCGCAAGGTCAAACAAACAATGAGATGAATGACTAGTGTTGGCTAGTACATAGCGAGAACCCACTGCTCTTCTTCAAATTGTGCTATGGGATCCTTTACATTGACCCTGAGTAGGCGTTCGGGGCTTTCTGACTCCGAGGCGAGTGCAACGACTGAACCAAACTCTCACTCAATTTGTTGAACTGAATATTCCGACCCCCACAGGTGCGTACCAGATGTACACGCACCCGAAGGGGCTTCGCAAGTGCCAGTTTCAGGCATGCAAAGCGCATGCACTCAAACCTGGCACTTCCGATCTGTCAAGAAATCTCTTGACAGATCATCCGCCTGCCCGGGGGGGCAGAGTGTTCCGCTTTCTGCACAACCTCCACCCGCTGAAAACCTTTAAAAATCTTATGCCTGGTAAAAGCATGCGTAAGGCCTGCTTTTACCAGCATAAGAGTTTAAAAAAATAAAAAAATACTTTTTTTTACCCCCCACTCATTTATAATTTTAAAATACTTTTTTTTCAAGAAGAAAAGTAAATTTATTTTTAGCCCCGTAAAATATTTAATTTAATGTAATTTTTACTAATTTTAAATACGTGATTTAAAAAATAATAATTTAATGTTTAACTGTTTTTTAAGTGATCCCCATTCATACTTTTGACAGATCTGTGCGTAGAGACCTGTCAAAAGTGTGAAGGGGGATTCCTTTCTTTGATTGGTTCCCCATGGCCCACGTGATCCCAGGGGCACTTGCGAACCACATGCGCCCCTGGGATACCTGGGCCTCTGTGCATTTCATAGAGCAGAGGCCCAGGATCGGAAGTCTCGGGACCTACGGAGCCAGCAGGTAAGTGCGTAGATTTTTCCCGATCGGAGGCATCCGCAAGCAGGAAGTCTCCGATTGGAAAATCCGGTCCGTTATTTCCCTTTGAAGGGAAAAAACTGTAATCAGCAGTGTAAAATTTTGTAGCCTTCACAGCTAACAATTTTGAGAGTCTGGAGTTTTGTTTTTAATAAAGGTCATAATGTGGAGATGCCGGCGTTGGACTGGGGTGGACAAAAATGAGAAGTCGCACAACACCAGGTTATAGTCCAACAGATTTATTTAATTTGACACGTTGGACCCCCTGGGACACATCTCATTGTCTTGGCTGTGCTCTTTGTTGTAGGAAAAATGTGAATAGATTTTGTCTGTGTTTAAATTGTGAATTCTGGGAGATTCTCTCATTGCTAACTTACCTGACGAAGGAGCGAACTGCTTCGAAAGCTTGTAAAATTAAATAAATCTGTTGGACTATAACCTGGTGTTGTGCGACTTCTCATTTTTGTTTTTAATAAGATTGATGTACTCGCAACCTGTGAGGACAAGGAGAAAGACTGCGGGGAGGACAGCCACAATGCAGACTGAGGAACCGTGGCTCAGAAGGCTGTCCAGGGGGGGGGGGGGGGGGGGGGGGGGGGGGGGGGGGGGGGGGGGGGGGGGGGGGAGCAGAATAGAAATGTGGTAGTGATAGGGGATTCTATAATTAGGGGGATAGATAGTGTCCTCTGCAGCCACGAACGAGAATCCCGAAGGGTGTATTGCTTACCAGGGTAATGGATATCTCGAGGCGGCTGGAGAGGAATTTGGAAAGGGAGGGGGTAAATCCAGTTGTCATGGTTCATGTTGGAACAAACGACTTAGGTAGCAACAGGGAGGAAGACCTGCTGAGGGAGTATCAGGAGTTAGGAGCTAAATTAAAAAGTAGGACCTCGAGGGTAATAATCTCTGGATTATTGCCCGAGCCACGTGCAAATTGGTATAGAAAAAGACAGATCAGGAGAATTAACATGTGGCTAAAGGGCTGGTGTGGGAAGGAGGGGGTTCCTTTTCATGGGACACTGGCAACAGTACTGGGACAGAAAGGAGCTCCACCTGAACCGGGATGGGACCCGTGTCCTAGCGGAAAAGGTAAATAGGGAGGTGGCAAAGGCTTTAAACTAGTAAGATGGGGGGAGGGATCTACAAGATATGAAACCAGCCTAAATATAAACCAAACAGGAAAGGAGAGCATAGGAAAGAGTAAAGTAAGGGAGGGCATTGATGGCCAGGGAATAAATAGAGTTATAGAACAGGAGTTTAAAAAGATGGTTAAAAATTAAGTGAGAGGAACTGCTATTAAAAAAGAGTTCATCTGTCTGTACAGCAATGCACACAGTGCAGGGCAGCTGGAGGCAATCATGTGTTGCGAGGAACCAGACATAGTAGGGATTACTGAGACATGGCTACAGAAAAATCAGGACTGGGAATTAAACAGTGTAGGGTATAACATATTTAGAAAAGATAGAAAAGGGGGGGTGGAGTAGCTGTACTTATTAAGGATAACATAATGGCAGTAGAAAAAAGGGACACAGATATCAGCAAGCCAGAAATAGAATCCATGTGGATAGAGATAAAAGATAATAAAGGATTAATCACACTAATAGGGGTAGTCTACAGACCACCTAATAGTGGAAGGGAGGTGGAGGAAGAAATATGCAAACAAATTAGGGAAATGAGTAAAAGACATAGAATAATCATCATGGGGGATTTCAACTACCCAGATATTAATTGGACAGAAGAGGTAGGTAAAGGGGATAAGGGAAAGGAGTTCCTACAATGCGTACAGGACTCCTTTCTAACCCAATATGTAAAAAGCCCAACAAGGGAGGATTTGCTATTGGATCTAGTAATGGGGAATGAACCAGAGCAGATAAGAGCAGTAAAAGTAGGCAACATCTAGGCAATAGCGACCATAATATAATACGCTTTAAGATAATATTTGAGAAGGACGTAGGTATGACAAAGACCAGGGTAATAGATTAGATAAAAGCTGATTTTGTGGGGCTGAGAATAGCACTTGGGAAAATAAAATGGATAACAATATTGGCAAACAATGATGTAGAACAGCAATCAGAAACATTTAAAATGGTGTTCAACAGAGTCCAGGAAAAATATATTCCGCTAATAAACAAGAACAAGCTAAACACTAATGAGACACCGTGGATGAATAAAGCCATAAGGGAACAATTGAGGATAAGGAAAGAGGCATAGAGTAAGTACATGTACAGCAGGAGAGAACATGATAAGGGAGAATATGAAGAGATTAGGAGAGAAGTCAAAATAAAATTAGGAAGGCAAAGAGGAACTATGAAATTGAATTATCAAGGAACATAAAACAACAGTAAAATATTTTACAGGCACATAAATAAAAAAAAGATCAGGATGGGAATAGGGCCACTAAGGGATGGAGAGGATAAAAACACAGGCAGCAATAAAAAGATGACAGAGATATTAAATAATTACTTTGCTTCAGTATTTACCAGGGAGATAGAACAGGTGGAGATGACATTAGATGATGAGATTAGTAATGAGTTAACTGCATTTAAAATAAAACAAGGAGATATACTAAATAAACTAATGTCCGGACGGATTACATCCGTGCATTTTAAAAGAATCTAGGGAAGAAATAGCAGAGGCATTACTATACATATTTAGTAATTCGTTAGAAAAAGGTGTAGTGGCAGAGGACTGGCTGATAGCTAACGTAATACTTATATTTAAGAAGGGAGATAGAACATGTCCAGGGAACTATAGGCTAGTCAACTTAACGTCGGTAGTAGGAAAAATAATGGAATCCCTACTAAAGGAGAAAATAGAAGAACATCTAGAAATGAAAAATAATAGTCAGCATGGATTTCAAAAGGGGAAGTCTTGCTTGACCAACCTAATTGAATTTTTTGAAGAGGTAACAGAGAGAGTAGACAAGGGTAATGCAGTAGATGTAATTTATCTAGATTTTCAAAAGGCCTTCGATAAGGTACCACATAATAGACTAATGAATAAGGTCAGGGAATGCGGAGTCGGGACAAGTAGCAGAATGGATAGCTAGCTGGCTTCAAGTCAGACAGCAGAGAGTAGGGGTAAAGGGTAGCTATTCAGTGTGGCAGAAGGTGGGAAGTGGTGTTCCACAAGGATCCGTGCTGGGACCATGGTTGTTCACAATTTATATTAACGATTTAGACTTTGGAATCAAAAACACTTTTTCCAAATTTGCGGACAACACCAAATTGGAGGGGAAAGCCAATACTGAGGAGGATGGCAACAAATTACAAGACGACATTAATAAACTTGCAGAATGGGCATATAATTGGCAAATGAAATTCAACACAGATAAATGTGAGGTATTACATTTTGGTAAGAAAAATAGGGAGGTCACATATTACTTGGAAAATAAGAATCTAAATGGGGTAGAGGAGCAAAGGGATCTAAGAGTACAAATACACAAATCCCTAAAAGTATCGACACAGGTTAACAAGACCATTAAAAAAAAGCAAACCAAGCACTTGGGTTTATTTCCAGAGGGACAGAATTGAAAAGTTGTGAAGTTATGCTAAACTTGTATCGGACCTTGGTTAGACCACACTTGGAGTACTGTCTGCAATTCTGGCTGCCATATTATAAAAAGGATATAGAGGCACTGGAGAGGGTGCAGAGAAGATTTACAAGGATGATACCAGAAATACGAGGGTACACCTATCAGAAAAGGATGAACAGGCTGGGTCTTTATTCTCTTGAAAAGAGAAGGCTGAGGGGTGACCTAATCGAGGTCTTTAAAAATCATGAAAGGTTTTGATAGAGTAGATACAGAGAGAGTGTTTCCATTTGTGGGGAAGAGCAAAACTAGAGGCCATCAATATAAGATAGTCACCAAGAAATTTAATTAGGAATTCAGAAGAAACTTCTTTACCCAGAGAGTGACGAGAATGTGGAACTCGCTACCACAGGGAGTGGTTGAAGCGAATAGTATAGATGCATTTAAGTGGCGGTTAGATAAGTATATGAGGGAGAAGGGAATAGAGGGTTATGCTGATAGAGTTAGATGAGGAAAGACAGGAGGTGGTGAGTGGAGCATAAACGTCGGCATAGACTGGTTGGGCCGAATGGCCTGTTTCTGTGCTGTATATCCTATGTAATAATGCACTATCAGCTAAAAATAGGTTTCCTGTGTTGTTTCAAGTCAATAAATGCTGATATGCGTGAAAGTAGCAAGTTCCAAATCAACCAACTAAAGGTGCAGATTCTGAAGTTGGAAAAGAGGCAAGATACCCCAGAGGGCTGTGGAGGCTTAGTTGTTGAGTATATTCAAGACAGAGATTGATAGATTTTTGGATATTAAGGAAATCAAGGGATATGGGGATAGTGCAGGAAGGTGGAGTTGAGGTAGAAGATCAGGCTTGAAGGGCCGAATGGCCAACTCCTGCTCCTATTTTTGATGTTCTTATTTCCAGATAACTTTATTAGCAATACAATAGGATGTTTCCATGCTGTGATCGAATATTATGGGAATCTGTGCTATTGTTGCTTTTATTAAATTCATTGACAGCACAACAAAGGAATTAAGGTAGAAGACAACAGAATCTTTCAGTGTTCAGCAGTTCTACTGGGATTGGAACACACTATTAGACTTAATAAGCGCTCGGCTTCACATTACAAGCAATTTTCTCGGCTCAAAACAAGGAGTAGCCTCATTACAAAAGTCTGCAAGGAAGAACTGGGAGAACAGGTAACTCTTCATAATGGCTACTGACATTTCTGTGGTGCTGCTCAAGCACAGGAACATGTGCCAAAGTACTTTGCATTGAGGACAAAAACGGTGGATTTTAAGTAGCCGTTCTAGATATATGTATTATAAATTGCTACTTATAATGTATACGGTTTGCCTCTAAATTATTTAATTGTAAATAAATAATTAATTTAGTCCGTATGGAGTTGGCCCAGCACTTGATATTTTCCATCTTTTGAGACTGAAGATATAATGAGAATCTTACATAATTTATAGAAAGCACTTTATTGCAATCAGAATTAATTATCAAACCTGAGCTGTACGAGTGAGCAAGACTAAAAGCTAAAGGGATAAATTTCAAATGCAGCCATTTATGGAAGGTAACATCAGGCTGATTGAATGGGAAAACCTATAATGCTAATCTTACGCCGCCTGCATACTGAGCATACTCGGGCAGTGAACTAATGGCTCACAGTCTCAACTTTGCTCATGCCAGATTGTCGCCAGCATACTCTCTGCCCCCCACCCCACCTGCCAAACTTAACCAGGTTTTGAGACTCAGGATGCTCATATTGTAACATCTAGAGATCCCAGCATAATCAAATCTCTTGTTTCCTGTTTGAATCTGGATGAGCCAAAGTTGCTGCCATGAATACAAATAAGGATAGCGTTTCTCTCTTATCATTCCTAGTCCGTTCTATTGCTTCATTCTCAGATAGCTTTCCACTATACTGCTTTTTAAAAAAAAAAAATGGAGTACACAACCCTTCCTGCAAATCAGTTACTCAGCATTAAAGCACGCTGCTCGTAAACCAAGGGCACAGATGGAATCCAACTGTACCTGGAACACTCGGCCTCACTCAGATATTCTCTATTGATATTTTGTGAAAGACTACTGAACAGCATCTTGGCATCTGGGTTTGAGACGTCCTTGGTCTTAGCAAAGTAATATAGTAGACTCAACTGCATTCATAACCTACCATTAATTCATCATCACGGTCGGGAGAAAGCAGCAATGGGATGATGACCTGATTTCTTAGGAGTGGTGTTTTATCATTTTTCAGGAGCTTGTTCAAGGTGTTCAGTTGTCCGGATACCAGGGCGAAGTTATCCAAGACTGAGGGCCTGGAAGTGGATGCAACACACGTTTGGCAAAGGCAGCTGCAGGAGACTTTACAGCAGATAGGAAAAGACAGGAATAAAAACAGAAAACGCTGGAAAAAACAGCTGATCCGTCAGAATCTGAAGCGAGCAAATCTATGTTAAAATTTTGATGTAGACCCGTAGTCAGAACTGGAAACTGGAAGATAAGGATCCAGATAGTAAGGATGCCTAAGTAGAATAAGCTTTTTTTGGGTTTGAGCTCAGCACAAGACTAATGGACTAAAACTTTTTTCTCTCTATCCCCTTTTGGTACTCTGAAGTCAAATAAGCTTGTACCACCTCTTTATAGGACTGAACACAATGTAGAGAGAAGGAAGGACAAAAGGTAAAAGTCAAAAGTCAGGTATGCTGACTCCTGTAGAAAAACACAAAAAGTGGTTGGCCGATTGAATACGCTAATAACAGTATTGCCAACTCTCGCGATTCCAACACGATTTTGGAATGAAATAAAGCTTCACTCGCGATGTCACAATGGAATGCCTAAATTTCGCGATTTTTTAAAAAAAGTAAAATTTACACAATTTGCGCATGCACTTTGGACTTTCCTACTGTCCCTGTTGAAAACGGTGTATTCGAATTACTCTGTAGATCAGTGCAACTGGAAAGGAAGGTATGGGGCCGGCTTGTTTTACCATAACATGCGTCAGTTAAAATCCTCGACTTCATTGTGATGTTTCAGTAACACTCAGGAATGGGACAAAGTTGCATTAAACTGCTTTAGTAATGGCGCCCTCTGCCCACCGCTGTAAACTTTTTCGCCAGAAAGTTTGCAGAAACTTTTTGTCAGCAGAAATGATTTGAAAGCAATACATTTGTAAATGTTTTGGGTTTACGTGGCGAAAAATGAAGGGATTTGCATTTAAATGAAGGGTTTTGACCAATGTTTCCTGTAGGCTGCGTTTTGTTCTGCCCGGCCTGTTTCTTTTAATGCGCGGCCCCATTAAATTTCTGTGCATGTCAGGTATTTGCAATGGAAAAGCCGGTGAGCGGCCTGCGCAGGACCTTTCCCATTAGAGGGGACATTGGTTTCGACCCTCTTGAGTCTCTTAAATTGGCTGCATTCAAAAATAACAGAAAATCAACACTGCGTTCTCAACTCAAATAAATATATAAAGTGTTTTGTTTTTAATATGGTAAGATGTTGCCCGTCAAGATTAACCTGATGAATCCTGGGAATATTATTCTGTGGCTAGGAACATGTGCGCAACTGGGTTTCCATAGGAACAGGAGTAGGCCATTCAGCCCCTCGAGCCTGTCCCGCCATTCAATGAGATCGTGGCTGATCTGTGACTGAACTCCATATACCCGCCTTTGCCCCATATCCCTTAATACCTTTAGTTAACAAAAAGCTATCGATCTCTGATTTAAAATTAACAATTGATCGAACATCAATTGCTGTTTGCGGAAGAGAGTTCCAAACTTCTACCACCCTTTGTGTGTAGAAGTGTTTCCTAATTTCACTCCTGAAAGGCCTGGCTCTAATTTTTAGACGATGTCCCCTCGTCCTAGATTCCCCGACCAGCGGAAATAGTTTCTCTCTATCTACCCTATCTGTTCCCCTTAATATCTTTAAACTGATAGCTTCCACTGATCATATTTGTTGCAAAGAACAGTTTCGCACCTATTCGATTTTACTTCCGCACGTTCCCACCTCAGCGTTCCCGAACACTATTTGTTGTCAGTCCACATTACTTAGACCACAAAGCTCATGTCAATTCACACCTAGAACATTACCGTTTTCTGCCATTGATGGATATAAATTTTGATCTGTAATCTCTCACATGTTGAGTTTCTAATCGCAGCTATACCACTGTGACAGCGATTCTAGCGGAGATCAAGCACATCCACAAATAGGTGGAATCAAAAGGCCAGCTATCTCCAGATTGTTCTCATGTACCTCCTAGGGTTATATTTTCTTCCTTTGCTAATTTTAATAGATCTGAGTATAAAGTGTGTATGAATCTTTCAATTTAAATTCATATCTGCCGTTTCACATAAATTAGTGAATGGTTGAAAATATATCTCCTCGCATCTAATTTTGACGAGATGAAAATTTAAATGTTTTCAATTTTTTCATCCAAGCCGGAGTGGAATCATTAAAACTCGACGGCAAAACCCTCCACCATCTTGGTGTGCAACGTACAGGAAGGTGTTCTGCTCCCGAAATTTAAAGTGTCTTTGCTCACACTCCAGCCATGTAATAAATCTTGTCATTTAACCTAAAATATATCCAGCATTTGCCACATTTTGTTCTGGCCTTGCACGATTAAATTTAAAATAATGCAACTGAAGTAAAGTTTCACCCAAAGATTAAATAAAGCCACTAATGGGGTTTATGAACAAACGGTCAATCTATATTGGTCTATGTTTGAAAAAAATAGCAACTCCTGATTTCTTACAAAATCTCATGATTTTTCAGAATTTGTCTCCTGATTTATGAGACAGTGGGGTTGGCATCAATGTTCCCGTTAAGCTGCGCAGCGGTCTGGAAGTCCCGCGCAGGCCACTCAGCGGCTTTTCAATGGTAAAACCGTTCATGCGCGGAAATTTGAATGGGCTGCGCAGCCCGTTAAAGGGGCTGCACACCCAAAATAAATTAGCAGGAACATTGGTTGGCATTACTGTAATAAGGGACCGAGCGGCGGCTTTAGAACCCAAATTGGTTTACAATAAAAGCAGCAGGTGTTGGGCCTAGTGCAGTCAGGATAACCAGGTCGATATGCGACCTAACCATAAAAGTTGTAAGCTATAACAAAAAAGCTAAGTTTAAAGAAAAAAAATACTTAGCTGAATATGGAGCCGGATGGAGGCGGCCACTGCTGGACACCGCTCGCCCCCTTACCAGACTCACCTTTGGTGGACGCTGGCCCCATGCAACTGACGAGCTGCTTCTGAGGCCACGACTGGCGCTCGCAGCTCGCCAGTAATAAACAAGTAAGGCCGGAGGACCAGTTTGTCCTGGTCCTGCCGCCGGCCTTTTTAGGTTTGATCCAATTTTTAGACCAACATGTTCGATGCAATATAAAGCTCCCTCTAAGTTGCCCTAACAAGCGCCATCAGGGCAGGTGCGGCCTGGGTTCGATGCTGGATAAAATTCCCTCTACTGTGCCCCAACAAAATGCTATAACCTCAACCTCCGAGGACCCCTATTGCACTAGTGCGGCATTTCTGTTTCTCACACCAACCATCATTGAACTTCTTCAGACTAGATTGCTATTTGTGGAGTTGTGTGAAGTTTTGTAACATGGAGTTAATAGGAACTAGCTGAGATAACATCAAGCTCATTTTACTTCAGGCGATAATGGAGTTTTCCAGTACATCTTGGGCTTGACTCCAACCCAGGTACTGGAGGTGAAAGACCATCATTCCACTCGGCTGTATCATCCAGTGCCATTACATTCTGGATGATGTTGAATGTACGTGTTTCATGAAAAATAATTACAAACGCGTTATAGTTTATTCTTCTGATAGATTGTGAAAAGCAATTTGAATTCACCAAAGATTCATGATTGGCTGGTGGCAAAAATCTAGTCTGAACTAACTGAGGCAACACCATTGAAATAGGAACTTAACCGTATTAAGAAAACAATGCATTTAAGTCGTGTTGTCACTATTAGATGTGCACCCAATGTCCTGAGTTGTGGTGTGTATGGGTCCAGCTGTAACACTATGCAGTTGAAATTCCTCTGTGCTATTTTAGTGCACTAGTCAACCTATTTGCATCAAACTCATGTGTGCGCTTTAAAAAAAAAGTTAACCCAGTGAGGAATTTCAGCCCCCATAAGCAGCGGTGCTTTGCCCTCTTTCTGTCAGCCGAGTGACTTCACTGAACCAGTTGTGTTGACAACTCATACACACAACCCTATTTCAGCAGAACTGAGTAACACAGTAACTCCACCAACATCAGCAGTCAATACAGCTCCCATATACCCTTACATACAGGAAAATTCAAGGACATACACATGATCCTGCAGCACAGGCACTTGCACAGTAAAGTACAGAGAAAAGGAAGCATTTCTTCCAAGAGGGGCATCTTACCAGTTCATTCGGTCGAATTCATTCTCCAATTTGAGGATGAAAGCTGCCAAAGAGCTCTTCAGATCAGCCACCCGGCTGATAATTGCGTCTACAGATGCCTCCAGCTGCTTTTCTTCTTGCGGCTATGAAAAATTAACATTGAACTTTTAATAAAATGTTGCATTTTTGCAAAACAATTCACTCTGAACAGCATTGCCTCCAGTTGCACTGAGTAACTGTCAAGGCGTCTGCAGCAAGTGAGCTCAAAGCATGAAATTGGGGCCATCTGATTAATAAAAAAATCTTCATCAGCAAGTAAGGGTGTTCAGAAAATAGAAATTAGATATAGGCACGTATTAAACTAATTTTTTTTGCCAAATTTCTTCCCCCCCCCATCTCTCCTCAAAATGTTGGCTCATTCTTAGATATGATGCCGTGGGTGCTGCTTGCTTTCAGGTATCTTATGCAAGTGCCCCTTCTTCACTTACAAAGGTTTAGTCATAAGAACATAAGAAATAGGAGCCATTTGGCCCCCTCGAGCCTGCTCCGCCATTCAATAAGATCATGGCTGATCTTCTACCTCAACTCCACTTTCCTGCACTATTTCCAAATCCCTTGATTCCCTTATTATTCAGTCAGTGAGTGCTGCCAAGCTCTTTGACTGTGGGAGCACCACACTAAGTGCATCCCCGTCCTCACTCTATATCCACGCATGTGCTTTCCAGCACGAGTTACTGGATAGTGATAAGAATTGGGAACCGTGGCTAATATTCTCTCCCTAGCTCACAAGGCATTAGGACCAATTATGGCAACTGCCTTCGGCCAGCTTGGTTAACACGGAACAAAACTGGAATGTTTAGGTCAGTATGAGTCAGTTACACATTGGCCCAAAAATTCGGCCTAATACGGGAGAGTACGCACTGTGTACTCACCTGTATTAGATCCCGAAGTGCCGGTTTCCTGCATGCACTGCGCATGCGCAGGAAACCGGCACTTCCGATATGGCGAAGAGGGCGGTTCCTAGGTGAACCGCGTGCGCACTACAGGCTGTGCGCACGCAGCACACTTAGGTTTTTTTTCAAGTTTCAACGCGAGGGTAAGTATGGAAGATTCTACACATGTAAAAAGGAGGCGTAAGACCCCTTTTGAACAAGGTAAGTAGTTAATTAAGTATAATTTTTAATTTTTTTCAACAGGTTTCTCTTTTTTAGAGACTTTAAAGAAAGGTAAGTTTATTTTTATAACTTAATTTTTTTTTAAATTTTTTCAAAAATTTAAATTTTTGTTTAAGTGGTTAATTTACTATAGTTATTTTATTAATTTAATGGGTTTTTAAAAAAAATTATTTGAGGTTTAGCTGTTCTTTTGGGGTCTCCTTCAATTCACAGATTTGACATGTCTCCTGTCAAATCTATGAATGAAAGATGGTGTGCTGCCATTGGCTCTCCATGGCCCACGTGATCCCAGAGGTCGCATCGCACTAACTGCGCCCCTGGGACACGCATACACTGCGCGCCGGCACCAGGGAGAGGCCCAGGACCCGAAGTTCCTGTGGGCCCGAAACACAACGGCCGGCGCAGAGTGTGATATCGCGCGCGATCCTTACCCCCGCGGCAAGCCTCCGAGTCAAATTTCTGGGCCATTGTCTTTGCAAACTGAGCCAATGGGGAGCACCAGAATTCTTTTGAATGCTCTCTAATACTGTTCTAAATAACTAGCTTCAATACTGTCTGTCTGACCCTTCTGTTAATGTGATTTTAAAGGCAAAAGGTTGAAACCTGAAATGCAGCCCATACTTGCCAATATAAAGTGCCTTGAAGAACAAGACTCACCTTAGGGTTAGGTCTTGG